>SRMA01027297.1:138248-204588 GCA_007224835.1 Danionella cerebrum | reverse complement strand
GCTGACGTCATCGCCCATCTCTGCCATAGCGCGGTCGTAACGAAAACGGGGGGAAAATACTACATTTCCCATAATGCCTTGGCTACGGCAGCCGCAGCGGTGCTTCCGCATCCATACTCACGAGCGAAACTGCTTTTGACTCTCGCATTTGAGTTGCGATCTGTTTCTTGAGCCTGATGATAAGATGATGATCGATCTGCATCGTCTTCAGTCTGTGAGGGGTTTTTTTCCGCATGTGTTTTGACGTCAGGTGCACAGATGAGCGCGCGTAATGTGGGGCAATGTTACTGGCTATTACGGTATTACTAATGTGGGGGCAATGTTGCACTGGAACAGTGATGGTGATAACGAATGGTGGACTTTAGAGTGATGAGTGGGGGAAAAGAAAAAACATTACAGCCTTTTTTTTTGTTACTTTTACTGTTTACTGTCTGTTCATGTTACATGTTTGGCTGTTAACTTTTACACAGTTGATATAAAATATTTTACAAAAGTGTTTGGTTCAGAATCTTTTTTTTCTAGATCTTCCTCATTTAAAATTGGGTGCGTCTTATGTGCCGGTGCGTCTTATGAGCCGAAAAATACGGTAATTGTGTTTTTTGCTTGTTTACAAGCAAGGTCATTTGGCAGAGGTAATTTTTGGGCCGATTTAACATCATTTACTCTTACCCAGTGTTCTTGACTGTCAAATGAACTCATCCATCAATCTTCATTTTGATACCAAGATTTACAGTTTAGACCTAGTAAGAGCTGAGAAATGCCTTATAATGTGAAGGTATAGGATTTTCGGGAGATAGGCCTTTCACTTTCATTTCGTTCAAATTCTCATCCCGTATGAAAAACTGTAGAGTTTGCTTGGATTCGTACATCCTCTTGGACCACTTTTTTTAGTCTGCCTTTGGTCTGATTTGTCGTTCTGTACTTACTTCCTCACCTGCCAAAACTTACAGAATTAAAAGTTCTTCATCTGATATAAACCTAAGAAATGTGGTGCAAAATGTAGTCTCTTGAATAAAAAAAAAAACTTCTATAAATTGTCCAACCAAAAGAAATAAACACTTTAAAACTTATTATTTTTATAAAGTTGTTTATTATTCCGTTTAACACCATGTTCATCATTTAATTCATTCAATTGTGTGCTTCCACTCACTTTAGCTTTTCATTAACCTCAACCCCCAGCTTAGTTTAACCAATTGAAACTCCTGATGCTCTCCTGAGGCCAGTGTACTACGTTAGAGCAAAAAATAGGTTGAGTGAGGAACTGGGGCTGAAGGAAAGAGTTAGAAAGAGCATAATGTGGCTATGGCTTTCAGTAATGACATGGGATAGCATCAGTGAGAATTACCTGACCCGTCCTCAAGTGAACTAGACCGCCCGCCATCTTGAGCAACAGATACCACCTATAGAATGATGTCTAAATGTCACAGACAAAAGCCAGATTGTCTGGCACTAAAGCAGGACAGAAGGAGTACAGTAAAAGGCTTTCAACTTAATAAAGGAGTCCTGTTATCAAACCACAGACCACTGAGACCAAACCTTCCGTGCACACATTTAACTGTTAATCGCTGTTTGGCCAGAACCAAGATGCATTGGCTTTTTCCGTCACAAAAAAATAGGTAGACGCTTACAAAATTAATTGTTGAAATGAAAAAAATATTTTTCCAAGCATTTTATTCTTATCTGCTAAAAAATATTTACACAATAAAAGACTTTCTTTTTGCTTAATCTCCATGATGAATATCTCCAAACATTTATGGCAAATAGAGATAATAGTTTAATTATTTATTTATTTGGGAGATGAGGTCTAATGTTCACCTACCATTCAATGTGCCTACGGCCTGCCCCTTTAAGGTTGCCGAATACTTTTCACCTCAAAACACACTTTGGCAATGTCTGTGCAGCTCTCTTTCACCTTGAGGGAGAATTCAATAAATTAATTCCCTTCCTGCGTTCACAAAGATGCTTTCCATTTTAGTCATGAATGTGAAACAGGAGCATAATATTTCATCCAACGCATTTTTTATTCATTAGATTTCTAACATCAACAAAAGTTACACGTGTTCCTATGGAAAACACGTACATGGATAATCAATTGATTTCTTTGATTGTAGCCATACAAAATTCCAAAATAAAAGTTTCCTTTTATTAGATGCAGTTTTTTCTTCCTTTTTTATGTTATAGGACATTTGTGGAGCCCATGTTTTTTACGATTTGCTGATTGATAATAATTCATAGACTCATTGTTTATAAAGCACCACTAACGGCATAATTGTGTTTGCCTCTCCGTGCTCTATATATTAAACATGCATAATTGATTTTCTTTGCAGGATAGCTTCCTCATTTGTAAAATATTTTACGTAAAATATTGAGGCACCTCTGGTTTGGTTTACTGTTCACAAAGTTTCCGGATACTTCAATGGGACATTTTACTGGACCACGGCTGCTGAAAGAAGTTGACTCACTATCTGTCGTAACTTCTACCACACTGTGCCCCCACACTGCTGAACATCTCATTAAAGTTTTCCCTTGGGCTCTACAGTGTGCAGCGTGATCATTGCTAAGTTGTGCATCTGTCAATTCTGCCTTGTCAAGCGAACAGTTCCAACACTACGTGATCCCACTGTTCTGCTCACCATGAATTTTACTTTACTTGTTAAGAGTCAAGCCCCTTTAACTTCCGCTTTCAGTTGGTCTACGCTCCTAGTTTTTGACATTGTGAAGAAACTAATGAGAAACTACTTCAGTACAAATCTTTCCACTGTAAGTACTGGTATTTGTTCAATGCAAATGAGCTCGGCAGTTGCTCTATTTATTTGCTTGCTGAATTGTACTCCTTGGCACTGTCGGGCAGGATGTGAATGGTGGGCAGAAACTTGGAACAGAGTTTAGTGGTCTGGCAATGAGCACCAATTAGAGATGCATGGATCGGAAAAAGGTACAGTAAACAACTGGCATTCATCCTTTAAAATGTTTTATTTGTAAAGTGGAAGGAAGTGATTTTTATATTCAAATGAACAGACAAAAGCAAGACACATTAATGAGGAACACTAATAGCAGAGCTCAAGTGTTGCTCTACAGGAAGGAAAACATTAACAAATGTCATTAAAAGAAGGAAAAGGATTTCACTGTTAGAGGAGGTCTGTAGGATGGGCTATTGAATGACCTATATTTCAACCTACTGAGCATAAAAACCTCTGCTGCCAAGTAAAAAAAAGGCAGTGATCAATTTATGACTATAATAATTCATTGCATCAAAGCAGTTCCATCTGAAAAGCATTTGGACTAATGCGGGAAACTGATGCAATGGTTCAAAAGGTGCGGAGGGAGCTGAAAGCCAGGTCAAAAAAGGAAAACAACAGCCCCTCGCTGTGATTTACAATAAACCTCATAAATACAAAGTGGTAAATTATAGCTTGGATACTAAGCAAATTGTAAAGTAAACAGGATAATTGTCTCACATCATTAAAAAAATGTATAAAATATATTTGATTTTATTTATAAAACTGACTGCTTCAAGTATATGCATTACTAAAGTGTAACAAAACTAAACTCACTTTAGACGCTAAAATTTCAGTCTTAAGCATTACTTTTCAGTCAAACTGATGCCCGCTCTTCAAAGAATTCCAAAGACGAAACCCATCTGGCCCTCGGGCAAAGGTTCAGTCAAACTCTTCTTAAACTCAGAATTTATTTGAGGCCATAAAAACCATGTGCAAAATATAGCCAATGCATTTTCCAGTGAATATACATACATGGGTCTCATTTCGTCTTGCTTTCTTTGCTTATTTAATCATAAGCCTGTTAGAAAAGTTACAGTCAGTGGAGAACTGAACAAACACTCAGAGATTTAGCAACATGATCACATGGATTTTTGCTGCTTGCTCTGGTTAAAGCCAATCCAGTAAAACATGAGACATAGGCTTGTCGAGAAGTTTGGCTCCTGTTATTTTTGTACTCACTGATTGGATGTTCAAATTGATTGATTACATATCTGCTCAGAGAGATATTTCCTCTAATATGTACAAATTCAAGTCAAAATCTGTGATTAATATACGCATATCAGTGATGTTATAACAAATGGTTCAAAGCAGAGAAGTGAAAGATGTATGAGGAGGCACCTTCAAATCTGTTGTTTAGGGACATTTTGATTTGCTCTTAAATTCAATTACACACACACACAGAAAAAACCTAACTGTTTGCCAGCATTGTTTAACAAGATTCACTTATGTAAAAGAAAACACATCAAACCGAAACATGAGTACCATCACGTATCAAACACCTATATCATCATCACTTAGCACTGTTGGCGTAGCAGAAATTAAAATGAGCATTTTACATATCCTTAATTATTAAATACACTTAGTACTCTTTGAAGGTGTAAATCTAGAAAGATAATTCAAAATGTAAACAAAGGGTAATTAAAATAACAAAGAACCAAACAGACTCCAAAAACATGGTTAACCCTAGAAGTCTCTGGATGCACCGGTGCATGTGCCAATCACACCGGCAGATTTGATTATTCATTCAGGTTATTCATTTTACAGACCCCAAATCAGACCCATTGGTGCCATCTAATGCTGAAGAGTTAACCCTTGGAAGATAACCGTTGGAACGGTGTATAAGGTTTCAGAGAGATTAGCCTCGTTCTTCACATAGTTTTGACCTTGTCTTTGCTTTTGTGGGGTATTTATGTTTTTTTGTTTTGTTTTTATCTCAACACTTTATCTCGACAAAAAATAAAAACTTCCTTTCTCAATTTATGAGAATTTGCAGTAAAATTTATTTTTTTGTACAATTGCAAGTTTATTGTGGAATTATTGTGTAATGTAATAAAAAACAAATAAAATAAAAAAAGCTGGAGTTGTACTAAAAAATTATATCAAGCCTTGCCACGAAAAAAAACTATTTCAAAAGAATATATTAGAGCAAATTGTAGAGTAAAAACACTCAAAAAGGCCCTGGAAGTGTTAATAAAACCAAGGAGGATACCAAAATGTAAATTCTGTGTACCAATACACCCCTTTAATGTAACTATTATAAAAGAATGCAAGGTCATTCATGCTAGTATTCAAAAATGCTGCATAATTATTATTTACACCCTTTAAGTATAAAAAAAACAATTGTTTGTTTCTGCAAGAACATTAATCAATAAAACAGAGCTTATATAGTGAGTTTATGCGTGCAAATATAAAAATACATTCTCCAGAACCGAAAAAATGGACTGCTCCATCCATGTTTCTAAAGACATTGTTAGAATTTGTTTTATTCATTTGCAGTCCAAAGTGGTCATAATTATGAGCCTGTTTGACATTAAAGCAGGGGTGCTGTGATGCATGTGTGTTTATATCACTATTTATGCCACTTGTTTGAGTGATGTGTGGCATATTTGCACAACTGATCACAGCAGTCATGACAAATTACCTTTGGCCAGTAAATTAAGGCCCCTATAATTGTTGATTTATCAGTTAGCTTGCAGACTTGGTTTTAATACATGGGGCAGAGCAACATAACACTCCCCATATCTGAATACTTCATTATGTAACCGTCAAAAAAATGACATTTCTTAATTATTTCATTTAAATTTGCTCTTCATCACTCCTACATTAAACTATAGGGGTTTGACTCCAGACCAATTTGCATGTTAAATACATTTTTTTCAAACTGAGATTATACCCACACAAAACTTTAAACGCACATTTTTAAAACCACATGACTTCATGTGCATTCATCCAACTCCTTTAAAGAAACTACACATTTTCACCAATGAAACCAAACATCAGAATATTGCAGCACAGAGTGATTGTGGCTGACCTTTGGTAAAAATGAACAACCTCTTGAAGCTCAGATGTATCATTTATCATCCTTTAAAATAAATGACCATGATTCAGTAGTGCCTGAATCATAGCAATTCAACACATTGAAAACAAATGGTCTACACCGCTTCCACGCAGGCACACAAAAGCCAACAAAGAGAGAAAAAGATTGAGAGAAAAAGGGAAGATGATCATAGGGGAAAAGGTCATTGAGAGGTAGAGGATTAAAAACAAGAGAAGAAGAGGCCACAGGGAAGACGAGGAGGAGGATTGGCTGGGCCCAAAAAAGCAGGTCTCCACACATGACATCTGTATAACAAATTTTTCCACATGGGTTTGTCTTCCCTCTGTCTGCATAAAGGTAGAGACCGTAAAAGAGTGTGTGAGTGTAGATGTGGGAGGAAAGAACATCTGAAGCCCAGGAGTGAGAGTAACCCAGATCCTCGGGTCACTGCCCAACACACAGCTCTAAACTCCTTTATTCAGCTTTAAATGGAATATTTTGTACAAGTTTAACAGTGGTGATAATACGATACAAAATCTGTTTTTTTTTTTTCTTGTACACGTATATAAAGTTACAGTTAGTTTAGGGATATGGGTTGTTTGCTTTATTTGAATTGTATTTGAATTGCATCAAGAGGAAATGTATTTATTTATTTATTTATTCCTAGCTACCTATATTTTTTTAACTTGACAAGGCAAGAGTAAATGAGCGAAAGGTCAAAGAGCACTCTTCTGGGTGCTCAGAATAGGCCACTGGTTGCACCTCACAGATGGGGTCTACTGTACCTCCACATGTGTGGTGACTGTCTGAAAGCAGAGGGGCCCCATGAGCAAAGACAAGCTGCATTTGATTTAGGATTTTGAGCCCCAGCCAACATTCCTAAGGGAAAGAGAGTGAACTGAAAAGACAGACTAAAGAAATAAAAAAAGAAGATTATATACAAGTAAGCAAGGATACCCAGTTGTTTTAAGTTCATCACCAGGGCCTGAAATACTGCAAACGGGTTAAATGTCTTGTGCACTAATGGTGGAAAAGAGTAAATTCCACTCTGGTACACTGGAGGTACACTTTGTAAAAAGGGTCTCTCCAGGAGTGAAAACGACTGAAAGAAAAATAATAAAAACAAGAGAGTAAATGAATTATAAAGCAGTAAAAGCATCTGAGAAGAAGAAGGTGTTCCAGAGAAATATGTGCTCAGAGTTTGTTCAGACAAACTACAACCATGGTATTTTCTAAAAAAATAAACACAATAATATATTTTAGTCTAAAATGTACATTTATCAACAGAAATTATCCATGCTAGTTGTTGTTTTATTTATTTAATAATATAGCATGAATCCTCTGTGCTTGATACTTTTATTGTTATTACAAATGCTAAACATTATCCGGCAGGTCTTTTGAGAAATCAAACCTTTCCAAAGCATTGGGCTCCTGCGGAAACGAAAAATAAATATTATGTTTATATTATTTCATGATTCTTTCTTTGCATATAATATGGTTTCAGTGATGTGGGTTTACATAAAAAATATTTATTAGAACTGTTAAAATAAGCGTGTTGTGGAATGTGATTAATCTGAAACATTTAACATGTAAAAAAATGCAATTGCAGGGTTTTTTGTGTCAAAGTCTGTTATATTAATGCCTTCATTTTCAGCCTTTTTGCCCGTTTCATAATTTTCTCTGTGTGTTTACTTCCGCCTTGATCATGTAATCAGAGTTCAGTCACATTATTGATCAATTCTGATCAATAATTTGTTCAATTCTGTTGCCGTGTGACTATAGTGAATTTGTGAACAAAGCCTGGTTAGTCATTCATTTAGTTCAGTTTATTCCTCCTCCTTTGAAAAAGTCTCAAATCGTTATCCCCTTGCTATGGGCTGCACAGTTTTCATCCTTTTTTCATAATGTTTTTGATGTTTTCACAACTGACCTGGAAAGAACACCCAGAAGTCTCTATAAATAGTCTCAAAATAAAGAGCAATGGATACTATTTTGTCTTCATCTCTATGCACTTTCTTCCAGACCAAAGTCAGCTTCCTACACAATCTCTGGTGAAACTGAACACTAGCCTTTACGAGAGTTTTATAATTCCCAGGCTCTGAGTCGCTCTCTTAGCTGACAGTTTGACATCGGGGGTGAATATTGAGCTTGGACGGTGAAAAGCACTACACTTTCACAAATGCCACTGTTCTCATCCCGTAATTCAGATATTTGGCTGCAGACTAAACTCTTAACAGAAAAGTCAGTATCAGAAACAGCGCTGTTTGTGGATGTCTCTACATTGAGCATATTTAACTTCCATTAAAGGTTTTCAAAATCTCTGCAAGAATTTGACATTAATCATGCTGAGACATTTAGTACTGAATCATGAATTCATTGTTACTGCCAAACTAAAAACAATTCAGTAACCAGAAAAAAATGTGTTCCAAACATTTTCCAATTCATGCACCTCAGTAGATCTACACAATGCGCAGTTGTTTTGCTTTTACACGGCATGCATCTGTAACGCAAACATTAACTAGGTGACCTACAGTGGGTTCACTATGTGAAAACATGTTGGAAACTGATGAATTTTTTTCTGCTATGTTGAATTAAGCATAAAATGCGGTTTTAAATTGCTCTTTTAATTGGAATGGGGAGTGTTTTTTGTCTTTATTAAATAATGACTTCCCCTTGAAATTGCCCATAATTGTATGAATGTCCTTTTTCAAGAGAACAGTTGTCTTTTTTGCAGATTTAAAGTAAAAAAAGTCAGTTTAAGTGCATATTGGCTGTGTGCCGAAAATAGACCTATGCCAAAAGCAATGAGGATGACGTGCTGCTTTTGCAATGGACTCATGCATGCTGTGGGAAAGTTCTGATCAATGAACATGTGGAGCAAAAAAATATGCACTGCACATGCAATGCAGATAGATGAAGTGTGAAACTGTGCTAAGGCTCACATTTTGTTCAGGCAGGATACCGTCTGATAAGAGAAACTTGTTTCATGATCCAAACTCTACTGCACAAAGATTTGAATAATGCAACCACCATCACAGGGAGAAAACATAAACAAGGCTTGCACACATTCTGAGAAGTAGCAAATTAGAAAAAGACACAGGAGCCTGTTTTAAAACATTTCCTGCTGCTTGCAGTATTCCAAGAGGAATGAATGCAACTAGCATCAACCAAGCCAAACATCTCCACAGCTTTCAAACACCTGGACTGGCAGAAAAATCAAAGAGTGAGTGTATGAGTCAGATATTACCAGTTCTAATTGTGCTGTAAAGTACAGGTACACCTATTCAATTTTAACAACATTTCTCTGATTCTCTGAGTTTAAAAATGCAAAGAGAGGTGAATCTTTTATGAAAGTTTTGCTACATTCATGGTTTAATAATTGGCTTTTAAGAACAGCTTTTTTAGAACATGCTTCCCTACAAAGTCAGCGGAAATGTATTTATGGATGGCAGGGTTTCTTGTAATAATGGGAGAAAGAAGAGAGAATAGGGAGAGAATAATACTGAGAGATAAGAGAACATGAAATGAGAGAGCAGGTACGAGAGGCCACGGGATGTGGTCTTGATGAATTACACAAGGATTGACGGGAAAGGAAGTGGCACAAAAACCTGGTATCAGCAGAAATCGACATAGGTCACTGCTAAAGATGTATGAAAGGGCTTGAGCTGCACAAAGGCTCAATGATTATTGTGTAAGGCTTTAAACTGCCTCTGGTCACCTTGGGGGTCTAAGATTATTTACAAACCAATGACACTGTAAAATTGTGAATAATTATGTCTATATTTACACATACACGTGAATGTGTAAATAAAGTTAACAGTGTGGCAAGGAGGGCGGTTGAGATTATTTGTGCTGCAAAGGTTCTAAAAGGATTACAATCAACATGTGTGATTGCGTTAACCAACAATATATATTTATTGACACTTATCAATACATAGTTGCAATCAAAGCTAATGATAAAGTTTAACAATAACCTTCTCATAAAAATATGGAGTCAGATTAGAGTTATATTCAATGATTAAAGTTCTGAAAAACACTCTAAAAAACAGCTGAAACCTTCATCCATGGTTGAAACCAGTTTTTGGATCAACTTATGGACCCCTTTACATCCTACCGTCACAAAAGGATCTTCTGACAAAGGCCATCTATAAATGAGTATTCAGCATTGACTTTACAAATGCATAGGCGCATGTTCAGTGATCAAAGAGAAATATATGCATGTAATCCTGTACATGCTGTGCGACACGACAGAACAGAAAACAAACAGTCCTCATTTCCTCAGCCATTGGACTGGTCTTTGTAAACAAAGCAATGATACCAAGCACAGAGCGTGGCAACAAACTCTACTTCCAAACGTTCCAGAAATGCTTTAACCACCTTGACACACCTTGACCGTAATTTTTTAAAGAGCACAGTTACATAAAAACTATTCCGCGTTTACATGTGGACGACCAGTGTAACCGCACAAAAAAATACCCATTTTCAAAATAACCAGGTACATGTGGACAGGACCTCAGAAGCGATGATATTCCAAGAATCCAGAATAAACTTTGTGCTTAATAGCTTTATTAAAAACTTTAGGTTTTATCGGTTGTTTGAAGAAGCATGTATGGTAAAAAAATGTGAGGGATTTTATGCTACATTTATTTGCTTTGCTGAAGAGAAAGCAAAGTGAAATTTAATGAATTTATTTTAATATTTATGTGACTGGAAAAAAAAATAATTGAGATTCAAACAACCCATAGTTTCCAGAAGACTAGCATGTTTATCTTTGGCTTCTACAATCAAGATTTGTGCCCATGATTGCAATTTGCAGTAAACCAAAATGTTACATTTTATTATTTAAGCAAACCTTTTGATACAAGAAATTTCTGTGAATATTATTAAACAAACATCACTACCTACATATCTGATGAAGGAATTTAATTCATCTACATTTTTATTACAAGCCATTAAACAATATGAATCAATGTTCCTTATGTAAAGAAATCATGCCACCTTGAATCATTGTTGGGTCTAATTGTTTTTTTTATTCATTTCCATGTTCTCAAAAGTTTAAGCATAATTGGCAAGAGTGCTCTGAGTTAAAGAAAAGGCACAATTTCAGAAGAAGTGAAGAATGAAAGAAAACCATTTACTCTTCAGCTATTGATTGACGTTAATTACTTTTCTGCATTTCAATTCAACCCACAGGCCACCGCTGAGGACAAAAAAAGAAAGAAATGTTAGTTAATGCACTCTGACAAGCAAAGAATAAATGTGTGCATCCATCCTGCTTGGTTTATCCTCAGCTCTCTTTTATTTATCTGCTCTTTCATAACAATGGGAGAATTGCGGTAATTGTATTGAAATTGCCTCCAAGACAGAAGAAGCAACACTATAAGCACATGATGAATGAATGAGGTCAAAGTCTTTACGTTCACTATGTGTGGCTTACCAAAATATACATCCAGGCCGCAGACACTCACTTACACAGACGCAGAGAGAGACACACACCAAACTATTCCTGACTGAACTCTGTGAAGTGCAGTGAAGGAAAACAGTCCATACATTGTGACTGGCAGGCCTCCGCTTGACGCTGGCCAAGAAAAGTAGCTGAAAGGTTAATATCGTTCTTGACTGTGACAAATTTCATGGAAAACAGCTTTAAATAAAGCAAAGGAGAGATAATTCATGGAAGACTTGCTCTGTGTTGCCTAATGGTGATTTATATGGCTAACTATACAGCCTAGATGTTTGGTCTGCAATTAAGTAAAAACTCAGCTTCTCAGCTTCTAATGATAATAAGAAAATTATACATTCTAAATACAAAAAACTGGAATTCTCTAAACATAAAACTAATGTATATAACCTAATATTTCACTGCACTGCAAAATATATATTTATTCATTATCTATACCCCCTTTTGAATCTTAAGGTGCTTTCACACCTGACTTTGTTTGGGCAGTTGAGAAAGCAACACTAAACTAAAAATGTGACCAGAATCAGAGTAAAGAAGCAGTCCGAGACCAATTTGAGGGTCTAATTGAGGATCTAAACGAACTCTAGAGTAGTTCGTATGTGGTGAGAACATGATCAAACTCTGATCCAAACTAAACAAAAGCCACCGAACTACATTAATGAGATAAACACAAATGATAAAGTAAAAAATAACTAAAGTCAAAATCAAGCAGCGAAGTCTGACCATTTTGTTCACTTAATTCCAGGTATCAAGCGTTGTTTACTTCCATATGCACGTTAATTTTAACCAATCGAGGATACACATACAATGACATTTTTGACCAATGAGTGGCCGGATGTTGTCACATTGCTGTGTTATCAAATAGTCAAATCTGAGGAATCAGTGTGGTGTGAATTCAGACTAAATCTGTGGACGACTGCAACAATCTTTGTTCGACTAGGACCGGACCACAGACAAAAAAAAAATGGATGGCGAGTCACCGCCTACTGCAATTAGGCTAATATAAGGAAATCGAACTATCATGGTTTGAGTCTGACTCGTACACGCAGCCTGTTATATATAACTTATTTTGTAATTATGACCAAGAATTTGAAAACGACTTCTCTGAACTCATCATTGGCAGCATAAATGATCTTTCTCACCATCACTTAAACCATTTGTTTAAGTAATGCAATTTTTCAGGAAATAATTTTAAAAGTTCTGCTATTTCCTATAGACTTGTATTGGCTTGTAGACATTCTGCAGACAGAAACATGGGGGGCGATCGCAATGGTTTGGCTTCACTTTGCCGCCATGTGAGACACACTTGGTCCGGACCAAAGTAAACGAACTAGAAGTGTAAAAGCACCCTCACTTATCGACATTGGAATTTGTTTGTGTGCACGAGTACATCCTTGAGAATACCCAAGTTCATTGTTTTGCCACACTTACCGCCATTTAGAATCACTAAACCACATAACGTATGTGACCAGTGACAGATCAACCACCCTCACATTCAAAAACAGCGGCTTTGACAGAATGTGTCAGATTAGTAAGATAAAACCATCCTTCCTTCTTTTTTTATCATCAGTTACACAGCAGCAAAAATATATGTCAATCAGCTGAAAGACAGAATGTAAACACATGAAAAAGATCTGGTGATGAAGAACTGGCAGTTCTTCAATGTCTGGCATAGTTCCAGTATGGTGTAGATTTCAATACTCTAGCAACCTGGTCAACATTCACACACCAATAAATACACAAAATCATCATCATTCTTTTCCAAAACTTAAAGACACAGCGTCCACCTTTACTCTTACTGCCACAAAAGACAAATAGCAAAAATGGCCGCAATCCCTTCAGTATTCAAGGTAGTGCTTTTCTTCTCTATGTGTTTGAACAGAAGAAAAGAGAAATAAGTTATTTTTGTCAATATGCCAACGTTGACTTCCCATTTTAAAAAAAGATAGCTGTAATTGGTCTTCTGTCTTTTTTTAAATGGAAATGTAAAAAAAACACATACAATTAAAGCTAGTCCTAACAAATGTTTGAACAATTAGAAGAAAAGCAGAATTGATCGTGTAATTGCAGCCTTTTACAGTGACATTTCATGTATAGGATAAGAATGAAACCAGAAATGCCAGTTAAATTAATACTTACATAGAAAATGTACAAATGGTACAGGTATCTGCTCTGAGATGTTTCTTTTATTTCTGTCCAAGACTACTTGTGCAAATTAATTCAGTTTTTTGGCCACACCCACACCAGCACTATGTGCAGGATTCCATTTTCTGTTCAGGCTGACAATGAGCATGATTTAGAATACACCTTCGTTGTTTTTGTTAAAGGGAATTCTTAATCTAGCTTGGTTTAGCATCCAGAAAGCCAAACTGCCTTATGACCCATCAATAATAAACAGCTGAATTCCCTCTTATACATGCAAAACTGTTAGATCACACACTAAAAGAGCATTAAAAAAAAATTCAACATCAACAAACTTTTAGATTAAGTTCTCGTTTGATTAACTGTGAAGTTCTCTCTGGTTTGAAGACATGAACACTAATTGAAATATGAATATTAACATCTGGATATTTCTGACACTTTCCTGGCGCACTTGACATGACATTTAAATTTAAGAAAATAAAATAAAATGTCATCAGCAAATGACAAAAAACTTTTTTTTTTTTGCTTTGTTCTGAAAAAATCCAAACTTACATTTTATGTACAACTTTATTAGGTACACCTTAAAAGTACACTGTTATTAGTACCTTATCAACATCCCATTTTACCTTCAGAACTGCCTTAATACTTCAAAGCATAGATTCAACAAAGTACTGGAAACATTCCTCAGAGAGATGGTAGAAATTGACCTTGCAGTTGAAATGGACATCTAGTTGCTGCAGATTTGTCAGCTGCACATCAATGATGTGAACCACCGCATCCCAAATGTGCTCCAGATTGAGATCTGGTGACCATGTAGGCACTTAGAGTACAGTGAACTCATTGTTATGTTAAGAAAGCAGTCTGAGATGATTTGCGCTTTATGAAATGGCACGTTATCCTGCCGGAAGTAGAAGATGTGGTCATAAAGAGAGGACATGGTCGGCAATACTCAAGTAGGCTGTAACACTGACACAACGCTCAATCGGTACTAAAAAAATATCACCAAAATATCCATAAAACCACCACCACTAGCCTGAACCATTGATATAAGGCAGGATGGATCCATGCTTTCATGTTGTAGCACAATAATCCTCAAATTGTTGCTCAATATATGTGCGCCTTACAGCACAAAGCATTATTGCTTTGAAAAGTTATGTTATGTTGCTATGTTAATAAAAAAATGGCAGCTGTCACCCAAATGAATACTATGCTTGTATTCTATAATAATCACGATCCTTGCACTGAGTCAATTTGTGCCAATCAAAAAAACACTGTCATGAACTGAAAAAAAAAGCTGTGAGGAGTTAACCATTTGATACATGGAGCATACAGAGCTACTGAAGCTGCTCCTGAAAGCTAATGGATATACATTCTGTTCTGAAAGGAAAATGCTGCAGAGCCTTTTTAATAATTACCACATCCTGCTTTTGTCTACACGTCCCTTCAGTCAAAACAGCTCAACAAAATTACGTTCACGCTTCCAGGACATCCATACAGTGTATACAGAAATCTAAAGACATATAAATGTCAGAACAATTATGCAAAATGATGTGGAAAAACAGACTTTTAGACACTTTAGTATTCAAGTTCCTTTTATACAAGTGAATTCATAAACACACCCTTCTCTACACAGTGCCAGGTAAAATTACTTATGTGTTGTGCACACATCAGCATTTAAATATCACGCTGTTTCAATGCCATTTTAAAATTCTTTTAGAGACTCTAAGGCAGGGGTCACAAACATGTTTGAAACTGAGAGAAATAGGAAAAGACTGCGAAGAATGAAGAAGAATGGGAAGAACTGGTGCTGATGACTGATGTCTAAAACCTGCACTTAAAACTTGTCAATAAGTTTTTCAGTTGCCCCAAGCATCAGAAACTCCAGCTGTATCGAAGTCAGTTCAAAGTCAGTGTTAGAAGTCAACTTTGTTATTTAGAAGCATTTTTCTAGTTGAGCATGTGACAACTAGCATGAGGCATACTGGATTCTGAATGGCTGGCAGACGATAATAATTTTGTCGTCTGTAAAGTGCGCCGGTAGTCCAATTCGGTTTTATCACTTATATTATCAATCCTCCATTATTGGTAACTTACTTGGGTATAGCTAGGACCCTATAAAAAAAACGTTTGAATTTAGTGTTTAGTGTTTTTAATTTACATGACACAATGTAAACAAATTTAATAAAAATTTGTTACGTAATAGTTACATTAAAGTGTAACAGGTGACGAGCAATGTAATACTGAAATATAAAGTGCATTAAAAGCAGAAAATAATGAAACTTTAGTTGCCTATAATATTAAATAAAGTCAATAAAACTAAAGTTCTCAATCTTTTACACTTCTTCACACGGTGCATATGAGCTACTCTTTCAAATTATGTCAAATCAGTTGACATGGAGACCAGCTAGCTCTAATTTATTGTTTATTCTTATTTTATCATTTTCAATTTCCCGGCAATGAAAGTGTAATTAATACAAATAATTGCAACAATGAAGTGATACAAATTACGTAAAAGATATTTTTAGAAAAGGTCCATTGTTACTATTGTTGCTATTGCAGGCAACCTGTTACTGGTCCGCCCCATGTTGGGGACCCCAGCTCTATGGGTTAAAAATTTCTATCCCAATTAAACCGTACATCCCTATAAAACTAAATCTAGATCTAACCTTATTTTTCAGTCAGAATGTTGGAAGCATAGACAAGAGCATTACACGAGAGTAAATGTTGTTGAAAGCTAAAAATGAAAATTACACAGGAAATAAGTCAGCAAATTTATTTTTATTACACTAAATCTGATCAATATGGAAACAGCGAGGCAAAATTCCCTCAGCGACAGGTTGGCTATTAGTGAAACACAATGCAGCAGTTTTAAAGGGATTCCCTGGGGCAGCATTGACATTATCAGCAGAACTGGCAAGAACTTTAGTCAAATATCACACAAGAAGTGAACCACAGCACTCAACATTACCAGCACTGTCCAACCGCAGGGAAATGAGTGCTGCAAGATACACTGTCACATATCTAGGCAGCATCTCAAATCTTAACTTTGCAAGCAAAATTCTAGCAATGCAACTGAAATGAGCATGAGATGGCGTCACTAAAAAAAACATGAATGTTTGCGGTTCTGCACAATCTTCAAGAGGAAACTAAATTGGAGATGCACAGATGCATCAGAAGGACACCAGTCAAAATCCAAACCTGTTATTTTTGCAGAGGAAAGGCATACAGAACAAAAACAACAAAAAACAAAGTGGCAATGGATGGGTCAGTCCATCCCAGTCATTTTATATTTCTTCAGTTTGTGCCTTCACTTACATTTAATATTGCAACCTTTTCCACATGTTCTAAAAATTTTGTTTCCATAAAAAATGGTTGACAAGCATGGTTTGTGAAGCTCAAGCAGGTGTCAGTACAAATAAATGACTTGCTTTTGATGAGGGGCAAAAACATCCTTGAAGAGCTCTTGCCTTAACAACATCCCACCGGCATCAGCTGTGCCAAACTCAAGATAGACCATTTCAGTGGCTTATCTCTCCTGCGTCAGTGAGAATCTGACAATATGATTTTCATCATGATACAAAGAACAGTGTGTCACAACAAGAAAAGTAAAAGAAAACAGGTTTAAATTTTCATCATGTTTCTCTTTATAAACAACTATAAATGTACAGCAAAAAGACTTTTGAGTTTAAAAAAAAATTATTTTACATCACCTCAAAAAGTTTTTTATTTCATCAACTCAAAAACATTTTACAGGTTTTTTTTATTTATAAAGGGCCAGGCGTGTTTTTTTCCCAGCTGTGGAATATTGTGAAGCAGTTCATGTCCAGCTGAAACAGAGCCAACCTTGCCACATGAGGTTTCCCCATCATCAGAAAAATCTGATGTATAAAGATTTTACATAAGAATAGATTAGATTTGTCCCAAAAGAAACCCTTCTGTTTCTATACAAAAATCAGCAAAAGATACAATAAAATAATGAATGAAGCAATATGTTGTTGAATTCAAGAGCATGAGCAGTAATAAAGTAATGTTATACAATGTAAATTAGAAAGAAATTACACCATATACTGAAAAATACTATTGTTAGAAAGTTGGAAATATACCCTACATATATAAAAAAAATGTACTAAGGTACTTACTGTGATTGAGACGATGACACACCACCTAACTCCTGCCGCTGCATCCTTTTCCACAAATCTCCCAGGGGCTCTCCTTTCTCTTGACGTCCATCTAAACATCTTCCTTTACTATATGCACGTGTTTTGCCACTAAAATCAAACACTACGTGTGCAAAAATGGTGGAAGAATGTGAGGATACCGTAAAAAACAGTAGAATCTAACACTAATAAACCTATTAGCACTACTCAGACAATGCTTGTACTATTATATACAATAGAAATATAATATTTACAATGAAATATCTGCCAAAACACGGCTAAAGTATTGCTAAAGCGATTGCAGGAAATCAATCAGTAATATAAGTTGAAAGGTCTGTTTTTCAGCTTTCAGAATCTGTTATGATTTTTTCGATATAAAACCAGAGCTATGATATTTTGAAGTGCGCATGCCGTTATTCTTGTTAATACAAAATAAATAGCATGTTATTGTACATAAATCACTTTTCACCAATTGCTCTCTCAGTAAATGAAACCTCTAAATTCCTTTACTGACAAATAAATTGTAGGACTAGACCACATAGTAAGATTTTCTTGGTGCAATCGCTGGTCGCAAATGCTAAAAAGCTACTTAATGGGTTTGAAGAGGAAACCACTGCAGGGTTTCATTTTGCCAGCCTGAATTCCTGATTTACCTCCACCTATAAACACATCTGAGAGGATTCAGTTCTCTGGCTCTCACAGTTAAAAGCCCTCCTTCCTATTTCCATCTCCTGCCATTTACCAGTGACATTAAATTATGTTGAATATGCCTGTCATTTTCTAATCAAACTGACTGATGCCTTCCTGTCCTTGCCCACCTCCTCATTGTCCCACAATGCTTGAATTCCTGCCCCAAGCCTCCTCTCTTTCAGCAACTAATGAGCCCTCTAATCAGCAAATGGCTTCTCTTGTTAAAATCAGAGAGAGAATTGACATGACGGTGGCAAAAAAAATGCTTCTCACACTGGCTTTCGGCATTTAAGTGAGGATGTTTTAAATGTCAGAAAGTTCTGTGGCTGGCCTTCATTCTGAGATAAAACAATTCCAAAGTGAGTGCCCATTATGTTAAATTAAATTCTCACTTGCTGTCAAGGATCCAGGCAAGTTGATTGAATGGGGGAACTATGAAGGAGGTTCTCAGTGGACAAAATCTCAGCCAACTGAAGCTACTGCTCCAGCGCAGAGAAGCTAAAGAATCCATTGGACAAAATTAATGTTGTTTGGCAACTTTGCAGCAGAACATGTTCAAAACCCACAGCTCTGATCAGCTGGGAAATAAAACAGATGGAGAGATTACGGCTAAATGGGATTACCTATTTATGGTCAATCAATAGTCATCAGGACTTTTCCCCCCAAAACAGCTAGGGTTAAAATGTTGGTTTATGCATCAAAATAACCAAAGGAAAGGAATTGTGCCTCACTTTGATTCAGTCAATGTGAAAATAGTTTAGTCCCTTAATCCTACCCCTACACCTACCTTTTAGCACTTGAATCAGGAGGAACTGAAAATATACCCCTATGAATCAGATCATATAAATTAGGGGTGTAACGGTACGCTAAAATCGTATTCGGTTCGGTACAGTGTCTTGGAGAGTTCGGTTCGGTTCATTCGGTTCGGTACAAAACAATAAGAACTTACATAATCTTTATTTTGAAAAGCTGCCAATACACAGTACAATTCTTGCATAAAATAAATAAAAGTGACACATTTGGGTGATATTTTAAATAAATTGCACTCTTTATTAAGAAAAACACATTTTTTTTAAATAAAAAATGAAATACTGCAACTAGTTAGGATAGATTACCTATCCACATTTTCTGAAGAGAGCATAGATCTGGTTATAATATCTCCAGCAGTAGAAAATGTTAGATGTGTTGCCTGCCCGATCTCCGTGGAACAATGTCGGCATACAACTTTAAATTTATCCACTCGTCTATCCCCGTTATGTATTTTAACAGAGAAGCCAAAGTGTTCCCAAACAGGAGACCGTAGTGAGGTGGGAGGGTCTTCAAGCGCTGGCTTCTCTTTCTCTGTGTCCATTTCTCACAGCTACCCGGCGTGCAGCTGTGCTTCACTCAATAGCGTCCGTGCGGAAACTCGCATAGAAACATTGTTCCGCTGCGCTTAATATCGCGCTAATAATACATTTATATAATTTAATAAATATACCGAATACTGAAACGGTACGCAAGTGTACCGAACCAAACAGGCCATACCGAAACGGTTCAATACATACCGTGAACCGTTACACCCCTAATATATATATATCAAATTGTACTGAAGAATCAGTAAATGCAATAAAAAAAATTAACAGCAAAATAGATACGAGTCACACGCTACTCTTATGAGGCAATTGATCGCACATTATTCCTGCGAAAGTAGCTATTTTATGTGATTTACATGATTTTTACATAAAATATTTTGGGACTAAATAATCTTGTGCCAGCAGTGAATAGCATTGTGTACTCCTGGAAGGAGTTTGCATGTTCTCCCTGTGCTTGCAGGCACTCCGGTTTTCCTCACAATCCCAAATTATTGAATAATCTAAATTCCCCCCAGGTGTGAATGTATGAGTGAATCTATGTAGCCTTTCGATGGACTGACAACCTGTCCAGGGTGTATCCCCGTCTCTTGCCCTAAGTTAGCTGGAGATAAACATCCACTGAGCTCTGCGTTTACACTTTTGAGCCACATACAAAGCTTGCAATGCAAAAAAAGCATAATTTGAATGTAAAGTTTATATATGGATGTATTTTTCCCATGTAATTTTAAATACTGTAAAATAGCAGATTTGTTTTTCATAACATACATCACATTGGTTGTCAATCACTCATTAATGAGTGGCTAAACATTGGTATGCCCACTAGCAATGACTACGCTAGTCTTTAGCAACAAGCTACAACGTCTCTTTTGGTCTGTATGAGACTTTAGTGAGAGATTTAGAGATTTTTAGAATAAGAGATTTTATCAATTAACTTGACTCTGTAATGTACATCAATGTGCTTCAACGTTAAATTGATTTTATCTTTACCGTAATACGCAAATGCTTACCTGTTTACATAGAAAGCGTCTTTGCCCTCTGGGCTTCTATAGAATTCTAGCGACTCATTCTATGAAGCAGCAGTTTTAACAGAGTGACTCAAAATCTTGTACTGATTAAAAGAGCGACGTCGGTCTGTGGAGTCGATCTGTGACGCTGATCTGTGGCACCGGTGTCGCGCCCTTGCAACATATCTATAGGTTTTGCTACCAAGTTAGATTTACCTGCCCAACACCAACATTGAACGTAATTTTTCCACAAAATCATGAATAAATCAAATATATAGGTTCCTTGTATGTTTAAACAAGCCCTAAACTTACAGGAAATTAATAAATCGAATGTTTTAAAGAGAGTTGACCAAAGGTATTTGTGTGCATATTCGCACAACGATCTGCAGTGTCCTCGAGGATTACATCCATTACTGTAACTATTATCAAAGCTATAGTTTGTTTTGACGATTGTTTTGTTATATGCAGTATGGTTTTAAAAATGAGTGAAAAAAATTATCAAAATGGTTAATTCTAGGCTTTAGACTGATGTAGTTTTTTTTTAAAGATCTGAGAATAATTTCATATAAAACGTAGTGATGTTATTAGCCATATAATGACTGTTCACCAGCTTATGCTAGTGTCCTCAACATGCCTAGACTAAAAAATGGCCAGAGGCTGATTCAGAGCGTTCAGAAGCTGAGTTGTGAAAGCTGCCAGGATTTGTCTGATGCTGCACAGAGACCAACTGTGCTCAGAGAAAAAGCTGTCAGCTTAAGGACCAACAGTCCTAAATCATATATCAGGAACCCAACCAGACATTACAACTATGTCAACTGAACATGACGACACGTGAAGTATTGACAGCCTATAAAGCACTTGTGCTCAAAACACTTATTACTTACTTCGATACATCACGCCATGCCATCTGTCTATAACAATCATATAATCAAACCAAGTACAAGCAAACTATAATTTAAGTTTAGCTATTAAACAATACATAAAGCAAATACAAAAAGAAAATTTAATTGGAGTTTTTTCTAAACAACTACCATAGAAATATATGAAAAGAGTTGGAAACTCATATCCTGTATGTAGAGTCCATTCTATGCTATTTCAAGTGGAATATCCCAGAAGGAAACAAGAGATGAAAGAGATACACTGGAGAATGATATCGTATAGGGGTAACAGGTAGCCATGAGGGATTTGTGAGAGAGACTGGACGAGGAGTATTTGTTCTGGTGCATCGAGTGTTTTATAGTGTTGGAGGTGATTAGATGCACAGATGATTGGAATTCCATTAATTGTCAGCAGGAAAGAGTAATCAAGATTGCAGTGGAGACAGAGTTGCTGGGGTGATCTGTGACTGCTAGGGATGCACTGAATTATCAGCCAGCATTCACAATCTGGTTAAACTCGCAGCATTGTGCAATTCCGCATATTTTGGGTAATATGTTAATAATATTACTCAGTACAAGTGTAAATTAATATAAACAGATACATTTAGTTAGCCTCAAAGAAGGCTAAAAAAATAGTAATTTTAGGATGTATTTGTGTAAATTGTAAACCCTTGTCAACAGAGTTTACAATCTGTAGGTCACAAGGCTTTCCTGAGGCTCAGTCAGTAGGTGAACCCTTCACAATGTGTTTTAGTCTCAGCGTCTGTTTTGAATTTAAGAAGGAATGATGCAGCTATTGTTTAATTTGATTTCAAATATAGTGTAGGTTTCAAATAAGTTATTAGTTTGATCCCTTTGGTTAATAATGTGAGAAAATGTGCTATAGTCTTTCAGTTTCATTTTACAGAACTCAAATTAGTGGCATCAGTTCCATCTAGTGGTGAAAAGACATCTTCCTTCCACATAAAACCGTGTGTGTGGTTCCAAACAGATCCAAAACTGTACCGCTTAGAACATTTCTAGCTACCTATGCTGTACTGTCAACTGCAAGACACTAAAATAAAATTTTTTTTATCAAAAATCTTTTTAATGAACACTCAGTAAAGATAGCGTGAAATGGGTAAATCTAAAGCAATAATAAAGACAAATATGCCATCTGTAATCAGGTGAAATCAGTGTTACATCTAAGATCCAAACCCCACAAAGTACAATTAGCTGATAATCTGACCTATGTAATTTGATTTCGGAGCTCTGTTGAAAGAGATCACAGGAACACAAACCACTCCTACACAAACTTCTCAAAACTATTTCTCACCTTTGCTCAAACATCCAGTCTTCCAGAGATTTGATGTCTCAGACAGACATCTACACTTCTGAATTTTTTTTTAAATACAGATCCAAACATCAGTTCATTGTTGGAGTATAGTAGTCAGCACTCAGCAGATATGTTCACAAGAAAGTGAAGCCAATCATTGGGTCAAAGTTGACCAATCACAGGCTTCACGTGACCAGCTTACTCTTGTAAAAGGCTTATGGACATAATCCAGTAGTTAAGAGCAGTCACACTTAAAGCTAAGCTTTGCAAAGAAGCTGAAGTAAATACCAAGCTGTGTCATAGACAAGATCATATTTTAATCAAATCTGTAACACACTTATTTTAAAACAAGAGTAGATTCATTTAAAGAGCTGAACAACTGGAGATTTAGACTTCAAGATAAATGCAGAATTTATGGAATATGTTCAGTATCAACTGGTGGAAAACGAAACATCAACATTCAACAGTTATAAAATCTTTTAGCCCTTTGCGGAAGATGTGGAAGTAAAAGGACAGAGGGTCTATTGCTCTATGCCTAAATGATTTTTATAACATGTTTGACACCACTGTAAACCTTTCAGATCAGAATGACCAGAGGTGTGACTTATGTTTGAATTACTTTTATAGTTAATGGCTCAAGCACAAGGCCAATAAAGCTCAAATGAGCTAAGATCAGCCACATAAAATTTACAAGACATCATCTGTGTACTTAAGCTTTTTTTCATCTCTAGCTGCCCTTAAAAAGGTGCTGATGTGGAAAAGTAACACACCATCCACTTGACATTACATTGTGTACAGTGAATTTATGACTCATTTCAGGTTTCTGGGATTCTTTTCATGCTTTGTCCTTTCAAATCATAAATCAAGTGTATTGAAACAGCCTAAAATATATAAATTCATTTGAAATTTTCAACATTGCAGATAAAAATTATTCTTAGATGCTTCTGGAATCAGCCACAAATGATTTCCAGTCAAATTTATTTTAAAGCAAAACTTTTCAAGTGAAAGAGTAGCCATTATTGCACGACCAAGACTGAGATCAGCTAATGAGAGACCGCTGATTTAGATGATATGTAATTACATCGCAAGAAAGTTGTGGTACAAGAATTTAATTGATTTCAATTTTAAAATGTCTAGTTATTAACTTTTCAAACAGGTATTGTGTATCATACTTAAAAATACTTAAAAAATATTGAAACAGAAGTAAAATTACAGACTAAACTTGTATTTTGTCAGTCCTGTTACCTGAGAAACCAGTTATGTTTTTATTAGTGCTGTCAAAATTACACCATTAACTCGGCTGCCATTTTTTTTGTCAACGTGCAAAGAGGTATGGATAACAGTAATTCATGCCTATATTTCTGCCTTTCATAGTTTTCCTCGTGTATTTACCCCGTGATCGGACTTCTGTCACATGACCAATCTGTGTTTCACCGCTGTCTACCACTTCCCACCTGGATTCCTATTTCCTCTTTTGGAGAAGTCTTATGTTATTCAGGTTTTCTCTACGAGGGTCTTTTATGTTTATAGTACTTGTTTTTGTGAATTTACATTCGTTATTTATGTTTTACATTAACATATCCAAAAAAAAATTGTATTACGTAATTAATCACAATTAATTGTAAGAAACTGTGCAATTGATTAGTTGTTTTTTTTAATCGATTGACCACACTCATTTCTGTACATTAATTATAAAACTGTGTGCCTTTGATTCAGGATTTAACTAGATACATTGCCAATCGATCAGTAACTGTAACGCAATCCCCAAAAAATAAATCATTTGACTGGTGTGATACCTTTCCCTCCCTAAAAACTGGAAATAGCTATATTCACATGTAAACTCATATTGTTCTTTGTTCATTTCCTGTGGATTTCATCAGTTTCATTAAAGAAAGGTTGCAATTTCAGAGTAAAAATCTGATGGCATTTAAACCCGTTGATGTTCTCATCTGCAGAGGAGGAAAAGGTCATCCCTGACGAGCGATTAAGACCCAGCCTGGATGACAGACGCCACATGCACTGATGAGAGACGAATAGCATTAAGCTAGACCACCCGTACCACAAAGAGCCACGTTGAAACTGAAACTCTGTGTCGAAACCATATCTTGTGAACTTTCACTTTTTGATCTTGTCGCTGAATATCAAGTGTTACTGTATATCTCTGAGAGTGCATACGGTGACGTGGTGTCAATGTACAATGAATCGATCAAGGTGTATAGAGAGAGATGGTAAAGATCTGCTGCTAGTTAAGGACGCTCATTTGCATTCCAATTGTCCTATAGCGGACGGCTTGAAAAACAGATGGGGGCACAGGGGGACGAAGGGCATCTTTGCATTTACTTCTTAGTTTCCTACGGTATATGAAGAGGTGAAGGGGGAGATCTCAGTTACAGTCAGTTGAGAAGGGATGGCTGTGTGTCAAATTAAAATTAAATGTATCCTAGATTACACAAACAACCTTACTGATCTTTATCTATTAGTGTCTTTATCAGAAAGAGATTCCATAAAAAAATCTGAAGTAATCAAAGTAATGCTTTGAATGAATAAGAGAAAAAAAGAAAAGGAAAGAAACAAAAGACTCAAAGGTATTAGTCAGCAGACGTCTGGTACAAATTTTTGTACACACTCTCCAATACCTTTAGGATATAAATAATAAGGTTCCTCCTGTGTTGAAATCGCATAAGCTATATGGATGAGGATTTTATTGAAGACAGCAGTGAGAGAACACACCAAAATATGATTTTCCACAGAGATTCCGTTGAATCTGAAGATGAGCACAAAGTTGAAGAGATAGAAAAACTAAAATAATTAGACCCAGCAGGCAATACAAAAGCAACAGACACGTCTGCCACTCATCAAGTGATTAGTGGTGCACTGACTGACCAAGGACTGGAATTGCCATGTTTATTGGGGTTATCAGCAGGTCATTCTCACCACTTGCTAATCACTGCCGCTTTTGTGAATGTCACACATAGTTGGTGGAAATTCTAATCACTTAGCAAATGCGCTCAGTCATATGTGTCTGCCTCACCGACTTGTGGTTACTGTGGTGATCCTTCACAGACAAGTCAAATTTAGAAATAAAAGCCCATGATTTGTATAAGGTGAGCTCTCATGCCCCATCTATTACACTATTTTGCAAGTTATCCCAAGGTAACATTTGTCATGTTGCCACAATACTGTTTTTTACAGAACTGAAAAGGACGCCATCCTCTGTTCAATACGCACTTCTGAACCGTGTTTCTTCAGTTCCTCATTTCAATAGCTTCCGTATATATTATTATTTCTAAATGCCTCCAAACAACTTAATTTCTGGAGAAAATATCCAATCAGGGAGTGTTAAAGTTAGGGGAGGACGGAGTCACGGGACTTCTCATGTTTTACTCTAACCGTGACCAGAGCACAGCTCCCTCAATCAGCGCTGTGAGGAGACTTGTAAACCTTGAGACATTTCAGCTTTGCTGTCGCATATAAGAGAACAACGATAAGCAAATATGTCATCGCGTGAAAGCACTGTTTGATCATATGTTAATATGCAAAAAGCAACACAAGAGTGCCCATCTGTACGGTCATCATGCAGCACCATCCGCAAGAAACACACACAGCGAAAGAGACTCTTAATCATTCAAACAGCCAAACCCATCTAATTCAGAGAGACACATAATAAATACACATAATTGTTTATATATTGGTTTATATGTTTTATTGTTGGTCCATTTTGGAAGACATGTATTGATGTTTGATTTAACCCCCAAAGGCCCAGTGTTGCCATATGGCAACATTTTTACAAAACACACCTAAAAATCTCTCTATCCTTCAACAAACCACATTTACATAAAGAATGAGGTACTTACCAATCAGTTCATCTATTTCTGTTGAACAGGTGTTTATGGATACTCCTTTTTTTGAAAACTGTACTCGTTTGTGTTTTGTGGCAACAATTGGATCATCTTTTCCGACACAAACCTCCGGAAGTACTCAAGGGTGTATTTGGGCAGATGACATCAGAACTAATTGACTGTCCTGAAAAGGCAGTGTTGGGGGTGTAGCATTCTTATTGGACAATCTGCACTATATAGTACAAAATGGACATTTTATCCACGTCCATAATAATCCAAACTAAGCCTCCAATCCAAACAGAGCACCCAACAGGGACAAACACAATATGTCTGATATTAGCCAGAAGCCGTTTAAAAGAAGCTTTTCAAGCACTTCCTCTGTCCAGAGCCCTTATTCACACCACAGCCTCCAGAGGAACAGAGGAAGGGCTTTGAGCCAACCCAGCATTATACTCAGAGGCAGCGGGAGAGGGTTCACACACAGCCTTTTCCCTTGACTCCAGGTGAAACCGTGTGCTCTGAAGTGTTAGCAAAAGCCAGTGAAACTAAAACGCCCTGGCTAAATGGAAAATATCGCACGTGATTTTTTACAGAAGAAAATGTCTGGCTTTAGTGTTTAAAGTCACAACTACTATGAAATAACTGATTCTAGCTCTTGATGCACTGCCAGAAAAGATATTGCAGCATGGAAAGAAAAGACAAGGACCATCATCTTTCAAAAGAAGCAACCAATTAATGTAGAATAAGGATTGGTATTTATTGTATTACCAGCAATATAAATAGCCCTAATAAAATGTCTCCGCACCGTATATGCAATATTTCTTATAAAGAGCTGCACCCAAACTTTTTAAATTGGGATATAAAGATTATGCCAAAGGAAAAGGTTCAGTTTAGCCCCGTAGCTACATAACATCATTGGAATATTGTCCAATATCACCCATCTCAAAATGAGAAATTTAATGAATAAAATATATGGCGTCTATTAATTCTTCTATGCATTTTGTGCGGTTGTCACATCGACATCTCTTATGTCCCCCTCAGTGCCATGCATGATTAGAATTTGTCTTTTTTCACATTTCTTTATTGGACACCAATAGAAAACAATTGTTTGCAAAAAAAGACCAGACTTAAAAGTTACTGCCTGAATGAAATAATTAGATATCTAATCATGCTGAGTCTCAGAGATTCGTCAGAGACTATTATCCAAAGTGACTAGCGTTCTGGCATTCATTACCACTTCACACTATAAATACAATTTAAAATGTTTGCAGGCTTTCATGAAAGGTATAATTTCAACTTGTGAGAAATAGCCATCTGATGTACCTATTAAAAACTGTGTTAAAAGCTGCTGGCAATAACATGCAGATTCACAAGTTCCACACAAACGTGCATCATTTAGTGCTGTATTTGGGAGCTGACACAGATGGCCACAGTGTAATGCAATATTGACAAATGAGCACAAAATCTGAGCAGCGCTTTGTTGTGGAAAGTGTCTGTGCTGGACTGTACAACCCCACAGCTAACTATAGCAGTCCAAGAGAGAGTTAAACCCAAACTGGGTCACAGGGTAAAAAACAATGCCAGCCAGAGCAAATAAAAAAGTGCAACCGGACCAATAACACTGCATAGTTTAGATAGGGCCCTTTTCCCTTATCTTTACCACCATTCATATTGTTTAAAGCTGCATGTGTGAGTCAATCCAATTCCTGTCAAATGCTACCTGAAATCATTTTAAGACTTAAGATCTTAAAAGAGTGTAATAATAAACCATTTTTTTGTAGGACCAAGTTACATTTGCATATTTCATTGCTAAAATGGCCATTTTCAGTTTAAGATTTATTGTGTTTCACGATCACGACCTGAGACAGAGAATCACCCCGAAACTAAAAATCAATCCATAAGCACCTCCACTCTCATAATCCTAATCATTGATTGCTAAAGCATGGTTGCATGTGCTTGAGATGCTGGTTTCAGATTTCATAGCACCTATGGCATGACTTTATAATCTGCAGAGTGGCTTCGTTTTGGTTTGCTTTGTCACTGATTTCATTAAACAATTCTGGGCTTGATCTAAAAACGAACAAGAAAAGAAAAGATAGAGGTTGACAGCTTCATAATGAAAAAAAACCTGTTTTACCAGTAAATATCACAGTTACAAAAACAAAAAGGGAGCATTTTACGCAACTTTTACACCCAATATACAAAATATAAAATGGTGCATGTGTTGGGATTCAATGACTGCAGTGACAGGCTGCGCAATTACATTACATGCCACAGGACAAAGATAACAAGAAAGAAGTAATATAACTTCTCATATTAATAAACCAAAACTTTCAAATAACGCTAGGAGAAACCAGAGTGGTCACAAAATATAAGTAGATTTTAGACACAGAATCAAATTTAGTATACTGCAACTTCAATTTTAAAGTTATAGTACATCAAAACAAATGATTAGTCAGAGTCAGTAAGAAGACCAGGAAAGTTCCCTGAGCAAAACATCATCACCTTAGTAACATATTGTAAATTAATCACTCAAAACTAATGCATAATGAGAATGTAACTGGACAGACAAAAAACTGAAAGATGAGCATAACAAGCATGTACCAGTTTGATTTTAACTGCATGCAGCAAATAAAACCTTCAAAATCTTAGCTTGATTAAATAAAAGATTAATCTTTTTGCTAATGTCTTCATTCGATAGTGGAAACACAGTTACTCATCGCCCACTTTAATTTTTGCACACATCCAACACAAAAAAAAACAATAATTTCACATAGAATGAAAGGCGAGTAAGAAAAGAGCAATCTTGTGAATGTGAAGACTGATCTACTGGGGTAAAAGCCAAAATGGGGCCCAGAGAGCATGCCAAGCCAAACAGCTCTCCCGTCTCCACTCTGTAGATCAGCCAGAGAGAGCTTGACACCTTTTTCATTTTCAGATAAAGTATTGCCTCTCAAAGGAATGGCCTATTTTTCCTCCTTGTAATTTTACCACTTTTTAAAGTTAGACGAGCAAGCTTCTGGCTTTGGGCAAACATGCCAAGCTCTTGAGGCAGATGTTTGCTCTAGAAACCTTGTAAGAAACTATAAATGGACGACTTCCCTCCTGTGCTATCGGGTCATTATGGGATATCTATATGTGCTCCATTTTACATTCCTTTTCGCTGCCTAATTTGATACCTGGTCCACAATGTTGGCACACAGCATCTTTTGATGTCAACGTCTGAAATGTTTCATGGTCTGATGGCCATAAGAAGGCAATAAGCTAAAGCTCTGGGCCGTTATTACAGACAAGCCTCACATCAGCAACATTCATGACACACTCCAGCGCTCTTCTTATCTTATTAAACACCGGTTTGAGTTTAAACTAGGTCACAGTTGGTCAATCTTCTAGTGACAGGATGCCACATACCTCAGCCAGGTGGGGACATATAGACTCTATCCCTAATGCAAGCATCTTCATGCTGAGATTAGAACTGTGTAAAGTAGATAAAACAAATGTTCATAAAATTTTTACTCCAGTATTTGTTGATTTGTTGTAAACAAGTGATTAAACATTTAAGTTCTGTAACCAAACAAGTGTCTCATTCTCAGTTTGTTGTACAATTAAACATTAATATTACAGAATAACAAAATTTTAAATGATATATATATATATATATATATATATATATATCGTCATCCATCGATGCTTTAAAACAAAGCTCCTCCTACTCTATGTGCCAAGCTACTGGTATCGTGCAGTTTCCACATGTGCACCTGCATACATTTGCTTAAAACGTAGTGACGCTTACAAAACGAAGCAACAAAACAGCAATTTCATCATAATTTTAGGCTTAAAGGAAATAGCGCAATTCTAACAAAGCCTAGAGGAAGCAATTGAAAAACGTAGTTCACAGTGACCTTTTAACTTAAATATTTATTGTGTTGCACTTATTAAACCAAAGGAAAACAAATTTCTGGAATTATAATACATATATTCAGTTGAAATTGATGCTTCAACGGATATCTCGTTATTCTGGTAAATGAAAAATTATGCTGAACATGTCATGGGACACGTGATTGGGATAAGAACCATACAAAATAAAAAAGGTAATCAATGTTTATCTAATCACGATGCCACATTAAATGTACATATTTAGGCACTGAAGAAACCGAGACACAAAACAATACAGTCTTGCCAGGAGATCAAGATCAAACACAGAAGAAACAACTGAAACATGGTATTTGGCATTACTGAATCACTTTCAATTTGTTCCAAGACATTTTTGGCTTGGCATAATGTATTCAACTGTAAAACAGAACAACATAGCATAATGATTTTTTAATTTAAGTGGATTTGGCAGACTCTAGGTATTGTGCAAGAATGGGCATTAATGCTTTATTACAGTAGTGCTCTCCAACATGAAACATGCAGTGCATGTTAGTATGCAATCCATAATAGATTTCAGCTATGCGACAACAACTTGATGGAAAACCTCCCTATAGCTAAAACATTTAACTTGTACTTTACTTTTTCTAAAGGCCTGCATATTTAAATGCTTTGATACATTTATTATTTTGGCTGTTTCCTCCTCAGCACCTAGTAATTATTGAAATAGCATTGTGATGGCTCGTCTGCACTTTTCATACAGTTGCTGCATCAAGTTTCACATCAAGGTCAGTCAGTCAGGGTCTTCACCTCAGGCCCTCTCTCCCTCCTCTCTCCTGACTCAAAACAAACTGAAACATAACTCCTGACCTTATCCAAATCTCTCATTTCCAGGTTTCTAATTACCACCAGGAACTGCAATAAAGGGTAATAGTCCTTTATCAAATTAAATAATTATTGGCTAATGGTTTAAATCAATAACTACACTATATTTAATAAAAGACTATTTTATTGTAGCAGAGTTGAAGACTATGTGATGATGGAACACTGTCAAAAGAGAAAAGTGAAAAGACTCCACTTCACAACAATGGTGCAGATAACATGCAGTTGTTAAATTGATGCACCTCAATGATCAGCATCGTTTATAGCAGAGTTTCTTAACCTTTTTGACACTGGGGCCCAATTTTCCCCGTACAACGTGATTCAAGGCCTATTCAAATAACTTGTTAATGTAAATTGATCCACATCTTGTTTGATTTGTGTTTAATAATTAAATCAAGTCATTTTATGGTTTATTAAAGTAAAATCTTTAAAGTATTCTTTAAATTAAAGTAAAAGAAAAAAATATATTTTCACACTGAACAGTTTAACCACAGTTGTCGTGCTTAGCACAAATTAGAAAAATATTTATAAGGCATTTTGATAAATAAAATTGTGTGGTAATAAAGCAAGCACACTTAAAATAAGTTTAAAATGAAATAAACTGTAAATGATACTTAAATAGAGTGCAGCCTGCTGATGAACTTGACAATTTAGTAGTGTTAACTTTTGTACATATGTCTCTCTCCAAATCTGTGACAAATTAACAACAGTCTGTTTTTTAACATGCTACAAATCACATTTCATGTTAACCTCTTAATGAGAGACTTGGGCCTGTCTCTTAGACATGATCAAATCCTGTCTGGGTGGAATGGGGGAAAGGCTCGCTCTTAGGGTAGCCTCCAGAGATGCTCTGAGTCTGCTGCGAGCTTTGGTCTTAGTAAGACTCCAAGATAAGTTGGAGTCCAAGAAACAACGGCTGTCCAACGGCTCTTTTATTAAACTCCGTATTGGAGCGAGTACAGCAAGAACGAAACGGCGAAGCCGGCTCAACTCAACTGAACCAAAACAACAATATCCCCATAACGTAAGTTTTGACAGAAATAGATCGTTTTAAAGTTAACGTTAACAGAGAGAACATTGGTGCGTCTTACCATCAATCGGATCTCTCAGCGTTTGCACGGGAAACTGCAGCAGCGCGAGAAGTGGTGTGTCAGCAATCATTGACGCTCGCAAGGAGTACACCCAATCTTCCAAATTAATTTTATTATTAATATGATTCATTACTTTGATTGATGGATTTGAGTGTGATTTAAAATGTAAAAAAAAAAATAAAATGAAATGATTCAAAGAGCCACATGCTAATTTGGCCGAGGCTCTATTGGCGCATAACACAATGCCTGACTGACGCCTCACTGCTACCAAGTGCTAGGAAACGCCATTCAGGACCTGGGGCCCTCACAGCCCACACGTTCAGAACACATTTTTTTTTCGCGGCCCACTAGTTGGCGCTCACGGACCAAGATTGGGCCGCGGCCCCATGGTTAAGAAACACTGGTTTATAGTTTCCTTACATTTAGCACAATTCTAGCCTCTACTGAATCTCTCAGAAATGTTTGACAAGTACAACTGACTTAATGATGCATTCAATGCTGAGAATACTCAGATTATTGTAGAGACTGTAGAAGAAAATTGGGCCCAAGCTTGGCCTTATATTAATATTTACAAAGGGACCACTTTTATAGATAAACAAGGGGAACATTATAACTACAAATAACTAAGTATAAAATGCCCTCTCAGAGTACAAGAGATATCTAGATTACATGAGCTGACATTAAAAACATCACTCTCTGTTTTCCTCTAGCAGGTAAAATTTATATTCATATAGGCCGTAACATGGCAGAGAACTTAGGACTTAAAATATACAACAAATATGACTCTCACTGGAGAATATTACCCTGACTAATACAGATGAAAAATAACTTTGTAGACTTTTTGTTTATTTAATGTGACACATTTCATATAGAAGATAGAATGATCAGATAAGTAACGTATCATGAGCTGAGTGTATTGTTACACTCCTACTGTTCTTGCTAGTGGTTGCTGATGCTGCTAAACTAATGCCACTAAATAGTATGTTTACAAAAACAGCTAAATTTAAAGAGAATAACAACATATTTGCCCATATTTGCTGCAGGTACTAAGATTGTAATCTGAATAAGTTCTAAATTGGTAAAGTACACTCCGGTTGGAGGTAGCCGCAGCAGCAGTAGTGGAGCATCAACAAACAGAGCAGCTGTGATGTGCGCCCTCCATGCGGGCCCCCTGAGTCATCTGTCGCCTCATGTAGATGTTATCTCTATCGCCATCATTATAGAATCTCACCTCATTTCTCAAAACCTCCTTCCTTTTCTCACAGAACATCACACATTTCCTACAGGTGTGATGCGCAACAAAGCGTACTTCTAAAGGCTGTTTCATATCTCCGTAACAGTATCAGGAGAGATTAGCAAACATCCACCACCAAGTCAAATCATAACAGAGAAATATAAGTGTTAAAAAAAATGAAATGAGTTACAGCCAGATGTGTCAATGTGGTAAAAATGAACTAACAGTGCTTTGCCTCACAGCAGAGAACATACCTATACAACAACTCGAGTGGGATTCATTCAGCCAGATTTTTCCAGCATTACTCTTTTCCTGTCAACAAACCAAACAAGCAGCCTGAAAATCAATTTCCCAATAGCATAAAATTATTCCCCTGAAAAGGCCCATGCTTAAAAATGAAAATAAATTGCAACAGCTTTATTCTTGGTTTGCATACAAATATACTTAGAGGATAAAACAGACACCAGTTTTAAGAGTGACGTGCGGTCTGTTGAGGCGTTGACGTCATTGCTCAGGCGTCCAATATGAACCGATAAAAATATTGACCTCTGCAGAGCAGCTTATTCACCATTTGATTAGTTACCGTTAACGTGTTATTAAAAATGTCAACATTACTTTTAAATATACAAACAAAAATGAATTCTTAAATTCATTCCTAAACACAACTGTCTTTAGTGTTATACTGTGATTTACAGTAATATGAGAGTATATATATATATATATATATATATATATATATATATAGCGTTTTGTATACTATGTCTTAAATTAAACAATACCCTTTTAAATAGAGACACTTTTGTAAAAACATGGAGCTATGATCTTCAGCCAAATATCTACTAAGCTATACATTGCTAAGATACCTCGAGGGTGGCATATTATTTCTGCTGTTTATTGATGCTTAACTTAAAAGGAACTGCTTCATATTGTTTTCAAAACAGAAAAATTTCAATTTAACCTATATTTTATGTTAATTGACATAAATATTCCTTCAGTTCAAACAAAAACTCATTCCATTCTGAGACTATTTATATACTTTTGAAGGTAATAAAGGTTTAAAGGCAAATCTGGTTCCTGGGACAATCAAGACTACCAAGGATCCAAAGACTGTTAAAAGAAACATTCCAACATTCATGTGCATCAATGGTGTAAACTGCATTCCAAGCAGCCTCAGAATGACACAACATGTGATACAGTTAATCAAATATTAACAGTAAAGCATCCGAAATCACATTTAACTAGGCAAAAACTTTGAATTTGGACATACAATTGTAAAGCTGCGTTATGGGACTGATTATTAGACATGAAGTAACAGGCTACAGGGAACGCCTATGTTCTTCAAATACTGCACCCCTTGCACCCTTACCCCATTAGAGTCAATGGCAACCATCTTTAAAACATTTATATTGAATTAGCAATGCCTGTCACAATAAGCAAAATATTGGTTAATTGTGCAATAAATAATTACATATTGTAGTACTATTACGATCACAATTATCACATTCATTACACCTTTGACAGTGGCACAAACATCTCAAAGTTGTTAGCAAAACAAACTAATTAAAAATTGATTCCCAGCAAAAATGAAATCCCAGATTCCATGCAACTCAAGTCTCATGTTTATAAAGCTTTCCCAATAAACCATTCAGATCAAGTGAGAGGAAGCCAGAAAGCAGAATAAAAGGCTGCTTGAGATTAAAAGGTGTTCATTAGTGTGAAGTGTGGGTTTAAGTATAAAACGCATCTCAAAGGCCTGCCACCCTTCTGCGGCCCTGTTTGTGTGTGCATTTTAAAGGCCAGATCTCAGGCGAAAGTCCCCATTCCTCACTGAAATATAAACCACAAGGACAAAACCTAAAGACAAAAGAGATCAAATGCATTAACTGGGATGTGGCCTAAAAGAAGAACATAATAGAAGAAAGGGACAGTGTTTTGTTGATGGACTGACAGTAGATTCCAAACTAACCTGCTAGTGTGAGGGTATATCTATGCATGTGCAGGTTGATGTGCTGTTGTGGGCAACGTTATCTCAAAGAGGCCAGAGCAGTGGTGGGTGACGTTAGGTTTATAGTGATACATTTGTGTTCCATATGATACACATTGTATTTGTCAGAAACAAAGCTGCACAAGCTCTCCACAAACATTTACATTCTGATTACAACCAAAGACAAAGTTCAGTTCCAACATCTGCCGCAACACATCTGCTGGGATCGAAGTCAAAGGAAAGGTTAGCATGCAGTGCTCGTAGCACAGTCATAAATTATGCAACAGATGACACACGGCAAGGCTATGTTATGTCCAAAACAGTAATTATCTTTAAAAAGAAATGCAGGAATATGCACAGAACCAGTCTGGGTGCTCAAAAACAGGAATTTAAAGTGGTGCTAAACAAAAGGACGTTTATTCAGCATTTCCTTTATGAAACTGCGTACAGCTCTTGATGAAAATATGGACATAAACACTCAAATTTCACTTGTTTTCAACAAGCAAGAGACTCACTATGTGAACCGAGGAAAATTAAATAAGAGCTCACTCCACATTAAAGATAACAGCTTGGCCTAACTGGTCTGAAAATAAACTACATATTCATTGACGTTTATGCAACAGAAACTAAATGGCTGAAAATAATCCATTTCAGAGTTAAGCCGAAGCAAAGTTAAAAGAGATTGTAACACAGCAATGAGCAATTTTCAAAGACCATCTTCAAAACGGTAGGTTTCACTTGTGTGTTGACAGAATCTTTGGCCTGAATTTATCTTTGCTCTGATTGGTCAACAGTTTTTAATTTTCATGAAGCCAGCACACACGCAAATGATCTGGTAAGAGATGAAGTAGCAGCCAGCGTGCGCGCTTGAGCCAGAGTCACAGAAGAAAAATGTTTTCCTGCAGACGAAAACCAATCTTGAGAATTAGCAAATGCCCAGAAAACAAAGACGAGGCAATAGTGGAGAAGATGTGTTTCAAGAGTCCCTTACCAGTGTTGTGTTAAGATCTGCTTCAGTAATGTTCTGCAAACGAATAAACAAGAATATTTTAAATTCTGAAAATTTCACCTCATCATTGATTTCAAATTAATTAAAGTCTGTATTGATCCACAGCACAGTCAGGCTCATCATGCTTACAGGGCAGCAATCACAATTCCATAAACTTAGATGTTTCACGTTATCAATCGTGTCTTATTTTTAAATGCAAACACAAATGGCGTCGACTCAGCACTATGAACCGTGGCACCAAGTGATTTATCAGACGTGAAAAGCCTCTGTCCTCAACGAGGGTGAAGGGCTGGCCACCCACAAGCCTTCATTAAAATTATTAAATCGTCAGTACCCTTAGCCTGTAGCTAAGTAATATTCAGCTAAAACACATAAAAAACTAATGCGAAAATGGCATTAAGCATAACATGTTTATGTTTTTTGGCTTGAAAAACAAATGGTTTCAATAAGAGATTGTTAGTTCATTTATAGGAGGTGGAATCATTTAGAAAACAATTATCTTTTTTTCAGAGAAGCAAAAACTCTTCAATTTGATTTATTCTGAAATGTAAACACACCCCTTGAACTAATATTGTAGGAAAGAATGATGCAAGGGTGCAAAGGCAGAGTATTATCTTTAAGAACAGTAAGGAGGAGGCATATTTTTCCTACTGTTTTACAAAAATAACGAAATCCTGAATGATAACTTTGGTAGATGTTTAACAAACTTAAATTATCAGCTTTCTAGTGTATGTGTTTTAGATAAAACCACATGACAAGCAAGTTGAGAGATAGTGTGCTGTGTTAAACTTTAGGCTAGGTCACTTCCGAAACACATGCACTTTTTGTGACTTATGCTCAAAAATATTATACAGAAGAAATCTGCTTTCAAAGTTGCAATGAGCAACTGCTTTTTTGCCTAAAATGTATAAATAAAGTTAAGGTAGTCTGAGGGCCAGGAGGTCTCATGCTCTGTGCATGTTTTTAGAAACTAGCCCAAGCAAATTGTGTGTTTTCATATTTTAAACCCACCATCATTATACTGGCAAAGCTGAAGTGAATTTAAATTGCCCAGCATGCTTTTTGAGCGTCTGCCCCGGCCCAGTATTGCCAAGGATAATTCTTTGGCAGCGAACGCCTTTAACGTAAGGTCACTGATCTTCCCCAGTGCATTTGCTCATGTTGACCTATATAGCATAAGGACATGGTGTGGTACGCTGTTAGTAGACGGGTCAAGGGAGGTCACTTCCTCACCATTAAAAACTCATCCGGATCTGACACAATGAGCCAGACTACTAGATAAGGGCTGTAGCTTGTCTCTTCTTAGCTTAAAATCTAGTAAGATCCACTCACTTGATTATTTTTTTTTATATACCCCCGCCCCCAATATAGTGCTTCATGCACAAAAATAATTAAATGTGTATATCAACTTAGAAAGAGAAAAATTAAATACAGTTTAAAAGCCATGCAATCGTTGAAAACTATACTATGATGTGTTTGACAGATGGCAATGCAACAACAGGTGGCTTGGATAAATCAAAATTATTTATTATGCATGCCTTACCATTGTCTTCTGATACACACTTTTCTATAACGCACTTCAAGATACATTTAACTATATGTTTATAAATAAAATAACTGTGAAAAGTCACGTTTACCTCCAAAATACACTGGATAATACCATTAAGATTAAAAAAGCAATTGTCTGATTATTGTTGAAGCAGCAATGATACTTTCAGACCCACTTTAAAACTACAAGCATCCTTTAAGGCAACCGGCAAAATATTAAGAGAATTTTAAAAAAAAATCTCCTTTATTTAAGCAAATAAAGACATTTGATTCAGAACCAGTTTGAACAATATGAACATTAATGTTACAACGAATCATTAAAACCACTGTCTTGACTGTTAAAAACAAAGGTAAAAAATTCCACCTTCACTGAAATTGCAGGGTACATGCTGTACTTTCAATTATTATACAAAAATGATTTCCATATGAAAATTTGCATTCAGATACTGGGAACAATTAAAACAAAATGCCATTTATTACAGACACAAACCTTGTGGGTGTTTTATAAAGCAACATTTTGTGTAGCACTAGGTGGGTTCTTCATTCATTCAGAATATTTAGAATTGCACAGAAATGTTGTTTTTAAACTGCACTTTGTTTAATAACGATGGGAAGTGTTGTTCATTTTGTTAACTCGTTCATTAGTCATGTTCACTCTTTGAATGATTTGTTCTTTACGTTCATCTGTAAATAGTTATTTATTCATCAAACAGTTATGATAAAGTCCCCAAAATTGAGTTTCAATAATAAGGGAAATAATATTATACGAGTAGACTCTGTTGTTAGTGTAAATCATAGACGGTAAAAACAGGTATGTGCACATGTGACTTCCTGATAAAGATGGAACCGTCATGGTTTCAGAGCTCCGCCTCGAGTCTGGCTTGAACACACCCCTCTTACAAATAGTCTATTATATACAACTTATTATGTAATAATAAAAAAGAAATTGAGAGCAACATATCTGAATTTGGTTATTGGCATCGAAAAAGATCTTCCTCACACCATGACAGCTGTCAGTCAACTCTAGTCAGCTCTATTTTTTTAAGAAAACAGTTGAGTCGCTTAAACAACTTAAAAAAACTATTGAACTTTGTTCACTGTATAGCTAACTTTCAAAAATCTGTAAAACCATCTGTTTAAATAATGTAATTTCTGAGGTAATCATTTTTAAAGTTCAGCTTTAGGCTTGTATTGGCCGGAAATCATTCTGCCAGCACCATGTGGGCAGTTTGGCTTCACTCTGCCCGCCATGTGAGACACACTTGGTGTAAATAGATATAGCAGGTCAACGTTCAAAGTTCCACTTTCAAATAACCTAAATAATACTTAACATACAAACACATTTACAAAAACAAGGTAAACGCCGATTTTAATAATAATACATAAAATGGTAAATAATATGTGTAACCTAAAGAAAAAAATTGTGTAATAATCTAATTATGTCTGACTTTATATTAGCTTTGAATGTGTTAAATTGCATAATCTAAATACACTGTGTCTTTCTCCAATAAAGCACCTTGAATTACAGAAGTGTGTAAAATGTATATAAATAAACTCCCTCTTGCTTGAAAACACTGTCAATGGTTTAAACAGGTCAAAGTTCAACCTTCCACCTTCACATAACCTGCATAGTACATACTGTACTAGTAATTTACAGTACACATCAGCTCCACGTTTAACTATAAATACACCCCTTCCATTCTCACAACAAACACAATGTGTTCCCTACATTAAATGAACTAATAGAATAACTCACATTCAGAGTTTTTCGTCCGTTTACCTGTTGGTACAGTATGTCATTAGACTGGAAAAAGCTCTTGAGGTGAACCCATTATCATAAAAGGTATGTTGGCTTCAGCAAGTGTGAATGTGCGTGAGTGTAGCTGCACATACTACAGCTTCTACTGCCTAAGTATGTTAGAGCTTCATGCTAGGCCCTGAACACAACATGACACTCTACACTTGCAAATGTCATCTGTCCTGAGACGCAAACGCCTGCGTGAACTGAAGTCGGTACAGCCTTGCGGCGAGCGGGGATGGCAAAGAAGCCTTTTCGCTTTAGGACCGCTGACCTGTCAAAGCATACAGCTAGCGCTCAATGGAACTAGCCTTGTTTGCCAGGTGAAACGCGAGCGAATGTTGCATAAGCGCAAGAGCAAGTAAATAAACGCGACACTCACCACGTGAAGCTTTGGCGGGTTTCGGGGTGACCGCGGGGTCCCTAGGAGTCCCAGTGAGAGCGTCCTGCCTCGCGTATCCAGTGCAAGTTTGCAAACACTCGTGTACAACAGTGAGCCGCTAATAACGAAGCGTGGCTTCAAACTCCATCTATCGCCTCTCAAAGTCCTCCGTTGGCGCTTTTGGACGCGCGCTAGGCTCTCGGTGCCGGGCTTTCCCAGTAGTTTCAAGAGGAGAAAAGTCCTCCTGTTTGCCCGTGCTGCCACGACAGGGATTGGAATTGAGGAGCAACACTACGCTCGCTCCTCCCTCCCCAGCTCCACTCATGTACAGTACCGAGAGTATAAAACAATATAATAAAACCATCTACCGCTCCCTACAGGACTAACACTGTAAAATATCTCTCTCTCTCTCTCTCTCTCTCTCTCTCTCTCTCTCTCTCTCTCTCTCTCTCTCTCTCTCTCACCCCCTCTCTCTCAGCTGCCAGGTTAGGATAATCAATCGCTATTCTACGATTGGGCTTGTTATAATTAAACGTACTGTGCAAACAAAGAAGGCTAATTTCTTCTTTCTTCTTACATTTGCCTTGAAACAAGCATCAACTCTTCTAGAGCTCAATGGCAATGTGTTTTTTCGGTTGGGACTGGGGCAAGATGGGGCGCCATTAATGGATGTTGTTTTGGTCATCCTAAAATTCCTTGGCCAAAATCTTTCATCAAAGTAGTTCGGGATTAAAACCTCTCAGAACTGTCTTGATTGGCTGCGTTCCAAAAAGTCTCCCGCCTCCAAAAGCAAGATTACATGACCACATATATTGCGTTTCGTCTTTATCTTCTAAGACAATTTATCAAGAAGTGACGATTTTGTTCTCTTGGACTCGTTGGATGGTAACAGTGCTTTTCCAGTTGTTTTGTAGACCGAGTAGCTGACCAAAAAAACATACAGCAGATGCAAAACAGATCAACCATATTACCATTTGAAAATGGACAATGTTCAACTTTGCAATAAGCCCAGAACTGACAGAAACCAGTCTCCCAGGTACACCCATTTACTATCTAGAGAAGTTTGGCTAGAAGTGGTCTTCATGGAAGAGCTGCGGTCAAAAAGAGATACCTCTTACTTGTGAAACAATGCCAAGATGGCTCAAGTTGTGAAATAATTTTTTATAATAACCCTTTTATTTAAAAAAAAAAACTGTTAAATTCCTTTTTAATAAACCACTTTGATGGTGTATTTTTATTTTTTGTGAAATCCCCTGAAAATTCTCTATAAACCAGAAAATCTAATTCAGAATCAATGCATCAACTTCTATATTTCATTTTGCATATGCACACCATGCCCGCAACCAACACTTGCAATGTTTGCAACTTGTTTGATTATTGATTAGTCAGTTTGTTTGTTTGTTTGATTATTGATTAGTCAGTTTATTTGTTTGTATGTCTGTCTGTTTGATTGATTGATTGATTGTTTGGTCAGTTTGTTTGTTTGTTTGTTTGTTTGTTTATATATTATTAGTCAGTTTGTTTGTTTGTTTGTTTGTTGATATATTATTAGTCAGTTTGTTTGTTTGTTTTCTTTGGTTTGTGGTTGGTCTGTCTGTCTGTCTGTTTGTTTGTTTGATTGATTTTTGGTTACTCTGTTTGTTTGTAAATCTGTCTGTCTGCCGAGCAATCTTTCTGTCTGTTTGTTGGGAGCTGTTTATAGGAGCTGAATATTCATGATGTGGGTAAAGCCATATGCCTACAATCCATAAGCAAACAGGACACAATCTAGAATGCAACAAGTCAAGCCAAGGAGATGAACAAGCTGGAAGCTCAAGCAAGGAAATGAATTCATCATGAATGCTAATTAAACACTCATCTTTCACCAGCAAGAATAGGCATGTCCCTGCATATATAACAAAGTTTAGTTACCTTTCAATTTAGTGGTTGAAGGTTGCCCTGCCTTTGCTCTTTTCATTATTGTCATGTAAAGAACGGGATAAAGGCTGCACTTTCAGCCAGAAGGAGATCTCTGACAGATAACAATCTTCCTCTCAGAAAGATTGGCGTTTTCCATTCCATTTCAAATCCACACTTGCATGATTGCTTAGCTATCAGGTTACATTGGTGGTCGACACCCCATCTGTCATAATGCAAATCGAAAAACGATGTTTCATTTTGCTAAACACTTCTGGTGAAGCTGTTCATAAAATAAATGACATAAATCTGCAATATGTTGCGCATTCTGAATATTTCCATGATATCTATTAGGTCACATATCAAAGTGGTAGTAATGTGGATATTTATGAGCTGCTGTGCGTAAAGATCTCTTTCAAGAAAATCCATTAAGCTGTTTTTTAATAGATGGCTATAAAAAATTTATTTACATTGGTCAAAAAGCCATTCCAAATTAAGTGTAATCTCAGACCCAGATTTTATTCCATTCGGCACTTCCCAAATCAGCTCTTATAGCTGCTTTTGAGAAGGTTGGTTCAAGGATACGGTTTCTATGGAGTTCTCTGATTTAACTGGTTTGATGAAAGACTGTTGTGATTGCTGCATGTGCTCGTGCAAGAGACGCATCACAAATGACCTGAATTGCTGTGGGAAGAGCAGGGGTGATGCAATGTTTACAGGATTCTGTAATTTTTTCTATCATTCTTGGTTTGGTGAGGCTTGATTCCAGTGGTGATTGTCCTGGTGGATTAGGTTTGCTTCTGCATACTTCTCTTGTGTGGATTTGCCAGCGTCATGTCTGAGTATAGTTTCAGGGTTCATACAGTTTAATTTGATTTATTTATTTGCTATTACAGATTAGAATACGAATATATAATCAGTAACTTAACACCAAAATAAATGCAATTACATCTGGTTTGGTTTCTATATCTTCACTTTGGATGATTGCTGTAACTTTACAGTGCTTTTCAACTTAAAAAGGTTACAAACATAAACATATAATTGTTTATTCTGTAAAACAGACACAGCCTGCAAAATCTGACCTATCTGCAGATGTTGAACAAATGAACCCCCAAAAAAACATAATTTTTGATCAAATATCATTAACACAGTTTAACATTTTCTAAATTCACAATAAAACCAAATATTTTATGAAACAATAGCATTGTGAGATGTTTATTAATTTTGAGTTCACTATATATACATGATTAACTTGTGGCAAGTAACTTAATTGAGTAACTGCAAATGTGCAGCATGCACAGTGAAGCTCAATTGCTCTTAATAATTGCCTTTAATTAATATACTTACACATGATTACTAACTTTACTTCAATATTCTCTTTTAGTTCAACTGGAAAAAAATATGCATTGCTTTCCATGCTTTTTATGTATTTGTTTTAAGTAAACAGGGTTTCCAGGGTTGTGCAAAGCTTTGCCGTAGTGTTTTTGAACTTAAACACATTTACTACATAAAACTGTATTTCTGAAGCATTTAACAACATTTTGCTTTTCCATGAGATTCATATTCCAATATGACCGTACTTTCATTCAGTTTATCAGCCATAAATAAATATTTTTGATTTAACTTAAAATAATGCAAAAAATAACTTTTCCTCAGAAATTCTGTTATTCACACAAACGGTTTTAATGATATTTTAATGATACAGTCAACAAAGTTCAATAGTTTTTAGTATTGAAAAGTTTAGTAAATAAACTTGAATAGATTTCAAGTTTATTTTAGTGTGATTTGGGATAGTTCAATTTTCCACAAGAAAACTAGGCGGGACCATGTGATTGACAGCTTTGATTGAGAGCTACACAGAACAGAGCTGAGTTACTGCTGTCATCACGTCATGAAAATGATCATTTACGTTCTTCAATTCTTGTTTATAATTACAAAATAAGATGTATATAACAGCCTGTGTGTGAGAGGGGCGTGTGTAAGCCAGACTCGAGGCGGAGCTCTAAAACCATGACAGTTCCATTACTAACACGAAGTCATGTATGCGCGTGTACGCCTCTCAATGGAGGCATCCAGGAGAGCTCCGCGGTGGCTTCATCTTAGGCCAATCGAGTAGGTGGTGTCACGTCGTCCATAGGTTTTACAATCTATATATGCTATACAGGGGGATGTGGCACAACCCTAACGTCCTAAAAATTTACATTTGCTTCATGTTGAGTTTCAAGCCAATGGAAATTTTTTATAGTGTGAATAAACTTAAGATTAGGGCTAAGGTTGGGGTGAGAGAGTAAAACCAATGAAATGACACATGGGTGGATCTCCACATTCAATGGGTGGGGCTTAACCCTGTATGGGGCATATCGCTGTAAAGACAAACTTGTACACTGGGTTCTGCTCGTGTCTGGGACCAGCCTTAAGTGGTAAGTCAGTGAATTGCAGTTTCACACTTTCAGAGGCAAAGTAGGAGGTTGCTGCTTGCCCCATGTCCATAGCTTAATAAATGGTGATGCTTTTGCCATAAGTGTGTATATGGCACCAATCACACAGACCTAAATCTGCATGATGCATTGCAATCGACCCAAGGATTCCAATAAATCTAAAGTAATGTGAAGGAAAGTATCACTACGTGCATCAGTGTTTCTATGCTACGGCTCTTGAATCTGGTTACACTTTAAATCCAGACTGAGTCTTTTGCTCCATTTACAATGTCGTCACCAAATGTGAGGAAACTCCCTTAATATGAATACAGCATATTTCCACTATAACTGAAGCCTGACTGCTGCACTTAAGGATTTTAAAAGACCAATAACATTTTTGTGCTTTTTTTACTGCAGCTATGCTGTTCCCAAGAAGAAAAAAATAATAGGCAACAAATTGAAAATTGAATACAGGATTTGTGGCTAAGGCAGGCTTAGGTATTAGTTTCTTTGAGTTTGTTTGTTTCTATTAGAACTCCTCTATAATAATTTGATGAATTCTTCTTATAAAAGGTTCTTTTCAGTAAGTCTTACCCATGGCTAATTCCCTCTGTGTCTGTAGGGCTAGTCCTAAAGTTTTCTTGAGAGCTCTCTTTGTGTATGTTTGTCATTAAAGCAGACTGATCCTGAATCCTGCTCTTTCAGATGATGTACATGTGCATGGACTTGCTTTTGCAGTACACATAATCCCTTCAAGGCTTGATTTGGAAAGATGTTGAAACATTTTGCAACATCTGCTTTAGAACATCAAAGTAGATGTTCATCACACATATAGGCAGCCTGTGAAGTGCCCAGGCTGGCATTCTGCATGGGTAGCTCTAGTGCACAACACTGAAATTAACAAGCACTCATTCAGAATGGCTTGTTACCATATATAAATAGTTATTTTAAGCACTTCTTTAACGCTAATATGTGGAAAACTTGACGATCTTGATGATGTTCTTCCACGATGCCATTTTAGTTGAGTGCTTCGAAATATCTCAATCTATCAAATGAATATATACAGTTGTGCTTGAAATGTTCTTCACATCTAATGATTCAAGAACATCTCTTCCAAAATTCTGCTCGTCCCACAGCTGTGAGGACAACATCCAAAATCCTTCTGATCTCAGTGGGGTGCAGAACCATCCATAACATGTTAAGTAACCAACGAGAGGATGTCGTATCAACATACCATGAAGGACTGCCAATGAATATTTCTCACAGAACGCTTTAAGACCCACCTCAAAGCAGAAGAGTTGTTTTTCTATCATCAGATCATCATAATAACTGATGCTCAAAATATTTTGAATTGGCTGCAGGAACAGTGTTCCAAACAGATCTTTAATAAGCCTTTTGAGAGCTGTGTTTGTCTGTAATGTAAAAGAACCTTCAGGGCGAAAGCTTTTAAAGTCAAGCTCTTTGACAAACTGTCCTTGAGCAAGAAATGTATTTGAATAAACGTCTATTAGAACATTTTTATTTGTCGAGTTCATTCAGATTTTATGGTCCATGAAGACATTTTCCAAGCAATCCACACTGATCAAAACTGAGGATAGGCTATTTTTATTTATTACTTTTTCTTTTTTCGAAAAATGCTTTAAAAAGTCAGGCAACTAAAAATGGTAGTAGCCAATCTTTAGTAAAAGGTGTGTTTTTACTGTTATTAAAAGAATTTAAAAACCTTTTTAAGCATTGACAGTACTTTAAATCTAGAATGTTTCAACACACTACAAAGAAAACATAAATAAAAAAGAATCACTTAAAGAAAAATATTACTCATACAATAACGTTTCATTCTTTCAATTAGGGATCTAAACTACTGATCCAGCTGGTGGCGCTAATGCGCAATAAAGCAAACTGCCAAAAAACAACAGAAGAAAAATAAGAGCTAGACCTTCCCATTTACCAAGGGTTTTTGCAGTCTTCGAAGGATCCTACCAAGCCGCAGCCTTGGAGGCTTGATAGGAAGGACCCTCCGTAGGCTTTTAGAACCTGGATTAGGATACAGATATTGTCTTCTTGGTGCTCTTCTTCTTCTTTCCTGTTTCCTGTGCAAAGTCCTTATGAAAAAGTGGGGTGACTGCCACCAAGTGGCTCTTTTACATCCTACTCACATCATCAAAAGAGCCAGCTTTCATTCGTTGTTCTCCTTGCAATTAACCACTCGTTCTATCAGATGTGTGAGCTCCCATTGGCGCCCATGGTTTTCGATCAATGCATGTTCTCATATGAAACTTCAGATTGCAATTTCAGATTGATGTGCAGAGGCCTTTAGTGATGCTTCAATCTGTTGTGGAGCTAGTTGAATTATATCTGTGGTTATGGAGATTCTCACATATGTGTGTTGTGGAACTACCGAAATGGGGATAGGCCTTTATGGTGTGGGGGTGTTTTACTAAACTGATAATGTAAACACTTGCCTGCAGAAATCACCAACCTTGCCCTTAAGCTCCCTAAAAAGGGCCAGATACTGTGAAAGTAGATGAACATCCAAGGTGTGATGCGGTATTATGCACTTTAACAAATACATTTGCCTATCGTGCAAATCAAAATCCGATTTCTGGCTTTACACCAATTTGGAGACTTAGGTCACACTGCAGGTATAAGTGCCTTGTGTCTGAATTTATGTTCCTCACATCAGGATCAAAGGTTTGAACCCCATGGATTACACAAAGAAATCAGATGTGCTCATTCCTGAAAAACAAGTTGCTTTGAATAAAAGTGTCTGCCAAATACATAAATGTACATTTAAGTGACATTGTTGTGGCAAGAAAATGCAAATGGCATCAGTTTGTTAATCCAGAAACTATGTGTAAACAACAACGTGGATGTGACCACATGGACATCATCAACCTAAATGGAAAAAAGCCTTACCAAATGCTAAATTTAAATATCTTAAATACATGAATATATATTACATATAGACATTTTTTTAAATAATTTCTAAATAAAGTCTACATATTTTGGTGAAGGATTGGTGGGGTGGTAGCCTAGCACCCTCTATTGACTGGCCCCCACTATTGTCTTTGCAATAGGGGAACATGAATGTAAAGTTCTGCTGATGCCCCAATCCATAATAATGTAAGAACCAATAGGGAATATGTCTATAAATAATTCATGGAAAAGTTACCTACAACAAATGGTCAGATTCAGATTTGTTACTATAGGGTTTGTATTCTACACATGAGAGCAAAAGATTCTGTGCTAGTTGTCTAATGGAAACAGTCATGAAAGAATAGCTTCGCTTGGCTGCTCTGTTCATCTTGTTTCCTTTTCCTTTAACCTTCTGCTTTTACATTCAGTCAACAGTCAGTAAACAAATAAGGGTTAATTTAACAAATGGAGTTGAAAAGCCTTCTGATTGCACTTTGTAGTCAAAACAAAAGCACCCTGGCAAGCTTCTACTGAATAATTCCAAGATTTTGCCAATGTTTGCATCCATTTGCCTCATTGCTTTTGAAACCCATATCCCTCCTCTCTCCCCAATCAGGACCTCACAGGTGTCTTAACCAAGCAGCAATACTCTGCTTTCTCTCATGGCGCGTAATAGGAAGTAACAGATCCTGCAGTTCATCGACTGACAGCAATGGTAAAATACCCACCTTTGATACAATACCCCATCACTTGATATCATTTAGTTAAAGTCTTGTGTTTCTTTCTTAAAACATTTTGCTAAATGAAAGGTGGGTTTTCTTGAGTGGAAATGGAAGCCACTGACTGTATACATCCTGCGTGAAACCTTCAGTCAGGCAGGTATCTTCACAGTGCCCACATCCTTTTCTGAATATTCTGAAGTGGTGCAGTTCCAAGTTAGACGAAGACTGGAAACACTTAATGTGAAGTGGAAAACCCTATGAAAACCTATGGGTAATGTTGCTGACACCACATTTTATAGACAGTCGCACCCCCAATCCTCTTATCCTCCCTTCAGCACCTACAGATTAAATAAATGGTTCCTTTCACACATCTTTATCCATTCATTTTTTTCTAAATTACTCTTTCTTGTTCTTCTTTTGAGTTCTGTTGCACATTTACATTGGTCTTGATAGAATAGGCTGAAGAATGTAAATAGACCAACACATGATTATGTACTTTACTTTCGGATTTCCTTTTTAAATCTGTTTGCCTGTTTTTGCACAATAAAACCATCAAATGGAAACAACCACAACAATCATTACACTGAGAATCATCTAGGGTTCGGATGTCATTGTGCAGTCCTAAAAAACTGGTACATAAACACAAACACCATCCATTCCTCTGATGGAACATGGCTAAAACCCATAATTAAAGTGCTTTAAAGTAATCCACAAAATGTCAGCTGACAGATAAGCATAAGGGGTTCATTTAGTTAAGTGATTTGCCATTTCCAGAAAAGCAGACTGATTCCCAATTTAACAGCAAATGGGCTCATCAAATCAGCATAGAAACTTTGGCAAATATGGGGTTACTGTTTTAAATTATTTATAAACAATAATAAAGAAGACAATTTTAATGTCTTACTTTCTTGCGCCATAACATACAGTCATATTCAGCCATACAGTATATCATTAAAAACCAATGACAAACTGACAAAAGCCCAAAGCTAATACATTTTGGAGAAGCTGTTTCAAACAACTTAAAAAAAAAAAAAAGAAAACACAAGTAACTGTACTTCCTAAAATTCTAAATCCTAAAGTTTTTCCAACTGTGGACTGACTCTTCCCATACTGATTCTTTTTCTAGCCATGGCTTCTTTTTTTAAATTAGACATAGTGTCATGACATACTGAAAAAAAATATTATTGGAGGTTTCATGGCAGTATTTGCACAGCAGTTTTTATTGGTTTTACATGATTGTACCTTAGAGAGCAGAGTCTGAATCAATACAGCAGTAGCACAGCTGGACGGAAAATATTACAATGCACAGCATCAGCATCCGGTAATCTCAAAAATCCCCAGCAGTGGGCACACTGCCCAGTGACTACATTTCCCATGAGCCCCTTGGCAGTGCACTATATATGACTGATGCACATCACTGGTGTGCATATTTCGCATATCTTATGATTTGTGATCTAAAGATAGAAATTTGTTCTATAAACAATTTACATAAAATCACATGAAAATATTTTGCTTTCAATTCTTCTGGCCTATTTCATCTCAAAATAAACCCAAACGTGATTTAATCACCTCCCCCAGCTGTGATTGGCTAATCTCTCCCTCTAAGGTGAGGCTCGACCACTTCATGGCCTTAGACGTGACCTGCTATTCTGAGGTCAGTTATGAGTTTTTAGAAGATTAGTGTCAAAATTCCTGTTTTAAACACTACCACATTTTCGTTTTGCTTTGATATGTGATGTTTATATCTCTTGGATGAATGCTGGAATAGATTTGCTGCTGTCTCTTAATTTAGCGAGGAAGTCCTGATGAGAGGCTTAGTTGTTCTCTCACCCCGCTGATATTATCTTTAAAATAATCCAAACAAATCACAGAATCTTAGCTCCACGGTTCACACTGAAGAAGATTTGCACTTAGGAAAGATTTCAAAGTAATTTCACATCCTTCAAACAAATCAAACATCTTTCTAGCCCAGCAACAGAATGATGAATGAGTATTTGTGTGATTTTGACATTGAAATTGTTAAAGAAACGTATTACTTTAGAATTTAATTGTGGGCAATATCTTCATCCATCCACGACTCTATTGTGGATTTAAGGCTTTGTTTAGTATTGTAGTCACAAGGCTGAGAGAAATGACAACGAGACCAAGACTCTTTCATACAGAGAAAATGCACAGTTCTCTAAGAGATAGTAAGCAACTGTATTGAACAGTGGCATAAAAAAATATTTTGTTGCTGTGAAAGCCGTCTTACAGTTATATAATTATTTCTGACAGTTAACTGCTTTATGTTGCAAACAATTTCATGTTGAATAAGAGGAATTTATCCAGTCAAGTATCAAATCAATATTAATACAACAATATTTAAATGGTATATTAATAAACATTTTACAGTGTTGCGAGCTAATAGCGTCTTAATTAAAGGTTTGGTGTGTGTTTTTCAACACTAGAGGAGGCATTCCCGAAATAAATAGGATCCACTTTTCTGTGTGTCATCAGCATGAATAGCAAATGTTATATCATGCTCTTTTTTACTGAATTACTAAGATTCCAAGGACTTATTCAAAGGGCATTGGGAGACATTTTCCTGAGTTGAGTGGTGTACAAAATCAGTCACACACTAGTGACATGCAGTTAGGGGAGGAAGGTGAGGGCGTGGCTCACCTGGCATTATGGAAAGAAAAAATAACAAATGAACTACATTATTATATTTGTTCATGCATGTGTACTTTCTTTTTTTCTTTTTTTTGTGTACTTTGTAACTATTTTTTTTTTTTCATTTTTATTCGCCATTGTTGATGTTTTTTTATCACATTAATTTCACATTTACTGTACAGATACTGCGATGGACTGTTGACCTGTCCAGGGTGCTTTATCAACATCTGTATGATTGCCAACAAATCATAATAAATCATAAATCGCCTGCAGAGAAAAAAAGATTGGGTTTTAAGCTCTTTAAGTTTTAGAAGAAGCTTATTTGTCTTTAACATGACTGGAATAGGGCAGCACGGTGGTGCAGTGGGTAGCACTGTGGCCTTCCAGTTAAAAAAGGTTGTCAGTTCGAGGCTCGCCGGTGACCTTCCTGGAGAGAGTTTGCATGTTCTCCCCGTGCATCGGTTTCCTCCGGGTTTCTCCCACAATCCCAAAAAACATGGGGTGAGGTTAATTGGATAATCTAAATTCCCCTTAAGTGTGAATGTGTGAGTGTGTATTGCCCTGTGATGGACTGGCGATCTGTCCATCGTCAGTCCATCGCATCTGGGTGTACATCACCAGTCCATGGTATCTGGGTGTACCCCCACCAATGTGCGCTGGAGATGTGCACCAGCAGACCTTGGAATAAGCAGGTTGGAAAATGGATGGAACCACAGAGACCTTCTTGGATTTAAGTTCCAAAAGGCTTGATTTAAAAAAAATCCATAGTTTGACTAATTGCCAATTTCCTGTTACACATATAACTACATCCTATGTACATTTATTTTAAATTTTAATGGATTCAATTATTCTTGCCAGTAAAAAAAACACTTTGATGGGTTCATTAGTTAGATGCAATTTCACAACTTGTACCTTCTATTAATTATACAACACAAGCTTAGTTGTAAAAGACTTACTTAACTTGCTTGAATAAAATAATTCCCATCGCTTAATTTTACAGCTCTTGATTTCAGTCTCTTTATGATCCACTGGTAGCAATCCCCCATCGCTGCACACTTTCCTAACTGCGCATCTCATTCACTCTTAATTTCCTCTAATGGAATAAAAGCAGATCAGTGTCAGATTCTTTTTTACTATGCTAATTCAATGTCTCCGCTTCGCCCGTAAAGTGCCGGAGATTTGCCATGAAACATGTGATTCACAATCCAAAGGCTGATTTTATAACATCTTTGAACTCATCAGCCAAGATGAACCTTAATTAAGTGCAATATTGTTCAAATCCAATAATAGCAGGTCACCTGACACCACCCGAGGGAGTTTTATGAGATTCCAAATTGCCACAAAGTCAAATGATCTGTCAGGATTGTGCCTTGGATTCATCTTACGCTCAAGGGAGAAAAGCAAGCTTTTTAGGGAAAATAACGAAACTGTAGATTTGTTTTAAAATGAAGGGTTTTCAATGGAATTTGTTCTCGACTCTTTGAGGGGTAATGCATTTGTGAAGGATCCTTTTGACTGTAAAGAAAAGGATCTAAAACAGTCAAGAGCTTGTTCTATAACAGCATTCAGAATCAGAATTGTGTTTATGTAAATGAAGAGGTTTCCATATTACTGGAAATTAGCTTCAGTGACTTAGTACATACAAAAATAGATCATAGAAAGTGTAGTAAGAAATGTACATGAGGTAAAAATAATGAATAATAAGATCAGATAAATGAAAACAAATGTAATCTTAAACTAAACAAGGCTATAAAATGAACATACAATACGCCGAAACTTCGCTGGTGCTACACCAACCGGGTCGACGGTGTCACTGCTGGGCCTGCTGTGTCCACGAGCAGCTGAGAGTCAGGTCGTCCCTGGGCAGGGGTATCCATGCCAATAGCACTAATAGACCTTCCCAGAGAATTCGAGGAGAACTGAAAAACATTGAAATAATACAACGCTCAGGCCATCTTCAGAAGCAGATTTTGTTTTGGTAGATGGATCTTTTATTGTCTCTTTTATTGTTTAACAAGCTTGTGACTAACAATGTGTTATAAAGCTGGAGATGGTTATCATAAAACATGATGCAACATCATTAAGTAACATTTGTAAGTATTTGGTGTTTCAAGGGATCATATAAAGATCAAGCATCCTTTGGTATGGGCTTTTTGATTCTGTCTGTATTCCCCTTTAAAAGCATATAAGCGTAGTGTTTTATGAAATGGAGTGATGCATTCCAGCATGAACATCGCTGGCCTTTGCAGTATCTGGCCCACTGTTCAGCTGGATGAAATTTGGTGCATGCAAACCTGCTTTGATCAGTCATCCAGGAGCTGTGAATGCTTCAGTACTCATCAGCTGCCTTTCAGAAAACCTGGACAAGCAGAAGATCTCCATCCATTATTCAGAAACAGTAGCAGCTGCTCTATCACCTCCATTTGACACTTTTTATTCAGCCAAAAATAATTATAGTTTTAACCATCCTTTTTTCATAAAATTGCCCATAGATACAAAATAATTTTTTCCAACAATGGAGAAAAAATATTCTGAATACTTTAAATTGTCAGAACAAAATATACTTGCAATATGCAAATCAAAATTAGTAAGGTTACATCTATTTTCCAGATATCTCATTAAAAAAAGCAAGAGTAATAATCCGGACCAGTTTAATGGAGTGGTCACACTACTCCTGAACAACCCGGTTGTGTCCGACAAGATCCTGGCCACAGGATTCTAACAGGATGCTCTCAAATCTAGTTTATTACAGCACTGACATCCAATAAATGTAAATTGGCTTCATATTGAGTGATGAAAAAATGCTCACGGACCTGACCTCACCAATGTGGTGGCTCAAGTCACATCGCATGAGATTGCAGGTCAAAGTTCCTCCCAGGGGAATTTTCCATCTGAGCAAAATCCAGAATTGCACCATGTAAACGTGAACTTGGGGTTTCGTATCTCTGCATGCGATCCCAAACAAGTCAAAGAGATTTCTTTCACAGTGTGACCAGGCATCAGAAACTGTAATGGTGCTCAAATCATGAACAACAATCAACTACAAATACTTAGCTCATAATCCAATCATCTTTGTGGAATATTTCTAAAAAAAAAACCTCCATTTCCCAGAATCCTGGTTTCCGTCGACAATGTCTGAGGTTACTTCCTGGACTCCCTCACTGGCTTTGTGTTCCCCACTGCCTCGGGAGTTACTTACCTCGACCTTCTAACCTGTGCTGTGATCTTCACCGTCGGCTTGTTCCTTGAGTTGTATACACTCTCGTTTGCTGGTTGATGCTCACCTTGGAATACTCACCTCGGCACAGTGCTCCCTACTGGGATTACCACAGACCCATCAGAGTGACGCCATTACCTTGGGGATTCATCTGTGAGATGTATTTAACGGTACTGTTCCTTATACTTCACATATTTGGAAGCTACAACCCCTATTGTTGTGTATACCTTGGAGTGTGCCATTAAACATCATTATACAACGTCATTGTCCTGATTGGTTTGTGCAGTCACTCAGATACATAACAACCTGGTCAAGAAATCAAGCTCAGAAAACCTAATAAAGTCTAATAAATTTGAGATGATCAAAAATCTACAGAAGAGTGTGTAAATTTATTGGTAGAGGAGTGTTAGCATCTAGTGATCTGTGGTTAATTTGAGTTTAAGCCGAGCAGGTGTTTGTGGGAGATGAAGTCCAAGAGGTTGCCAGTGCAAGAGAATTTAATAATTCAAGATATACACCTGATAAATAAATATTAGCTTGTTTGGCTAAAAACAACAAAAACTGAATGCGTCATCGTGAAATGACATTTGAGTATCTATGGGGCAGTATAAAAGATGAGTTTGATGACGTGATCCCTGTCTCTTTTGCATAACACATTGGAGAAAGATTTCAAGATTAAATGAGAATAAATTGTCCATGTTGCTGTGTTCATATTCCTTGCCTAAAGAGTCGTTAATATGAAAAAGATTTCAATATTCTATTACACCAGTCAGCTGCAGCCTTGAATGTATCAATGTCAAATATAATATGGCACATAAACAGTAATTTTTCTTGACAAAAGACAATTGCCGAGGTGGAACTAGATGTCTATTGGAAACTGCACACTTGGATACCATTAACTAGTCTAGGATAGTGCCTCAGAAAAGAGCAGAATTGAGTTTTAGCATTTTTACTGGCTTTGAAATGGCAAATATTTGTAGTAGGGATGCACTGATACCAATACTGGAAGCAGCCCTGATACTGCAAGTGTATCTGATTGCGGCAGACAGTAAAAGGGGCTGGTGTGGATTGAGCTGTGCACCATGCCAGCCACACCCCCTGATCAATCCGCCCTTGTGTAACTTGAAGCTCTCAAAATCACATAGAACGCGAGGAGTCAACTGTAACTTAAAACAACCTGAACAACGTGACTCAAAAACACGCTAGGTTTAGGTTTAGGGTTAAGGTTATGGTTCAGTGCTACTGCCTCATTTAGGTTGGCTTAGTAGCATTGAAGCCACCAACAGTGGCTTCATAGTTAAGAATAATTTAAGGGGTGCGGCTGGACTAGGTTCAATCCAGACCAGCCCCTTTTACTGCACACCACAATCAGACCCCTCTCCGATTCTGAGCTCATGCACTCATACTCATATTTGTTAAATCACTTTAATACCAAAGACCAATGCAACCTGCGGAAAATCTGTATTGACGAGTACCAGATAAAAGTTATCGGTTGTTGCACTGTTGTGTCTTAAAAAAAAAAAACTAATTTGAAGCAAGTGTAGATGGAGTCAAGTTATCCACATGCTACATTCTTATTCAGTTGTCAAGCCCAACTAAATGCATATTTCAACCTTATGGATGACATCTGTTTTTGTGTCTCCATAGCGGTGGTTTCTGGGCACCCGATTCGAGGAATCCATATCACTATTCGGCCAGTGTCAGTCATGTGGCAAATGGTGTCTGGTGCACTGGACTAGTGCTGGGATATATTGGATTTCTACACTTTTCTGTCTGTGTGAGAGGAAATGAGAAACCATGTGTGCTTTGAGTTAAAACAAAGGTCATCTAACTTCATCTGTTTCACAAGAAAGAAGGCATTAGTCTTCAGATGCAGATAAGTGGCCGGTCATCTATCTTAAGGCTTGCTGATTTACACGTTTACAGCTAGAGCTTTTGGGGACTGGCTTGATCTTTCTAAGTTATCAGTGTGTACATGTTCTCACTCTTATCTAAGCATGACTGTGCGTCAGTCGGCATTTATCTGCTTGCACACATTTCATTCAGTTTTCAAAAAGCTAAATTCTGTCCCCATTTACCCACCCCAGATCCATAGGAACTTTCTTAATCGAAGGCAAACTGCCAAACACTGGGTTTCAAGGTGTCACCTGACAAAATACAACCAAATATGAATCAATTTTTGTATTCAATAAACTGATCAGTGAGGCTGACTGACATCTTTATAGCGACGATGTTAGTTAGTTCTCACTGCATAATGTTCAAAAATGTCTGTTTGAGTCTCATGCTTTAGGCAGCCTCACTCTTTTCCTTGCATTCCATCTCAGAATAATTGCCTATGAGTGCTCAAACTGTCACAGAGCATCGCTCAGAAAGGTACATTCAGATGTAACATGCTTGCACGCCGCAAATAGGATTTAGATCTACTCTTCACTCTTGTGAAGTGCACTAAATAAATGCCTATGTGACAGAGGAGCTATAAATGTGCTTGAGGCCTGGGGCCAGCTAAGAAAAAACCAAAAAGGTCTGTGAGAGCACATTTCTCTGGTGCCTCCTAGATGGCCTTCTTAACATTTGAATGTCCATGTTGTGAGGGCAGCTCTCCAACCTTTACACAAGCTTGGATTGATTTATTCTCAGAGAAACTGTTCAAAACACTGACACTGACAAAGTCTGCTGCCTTTTTGAACGTTTTTTACTACTTTATAATTTGCTCTAATAAATTACCTTTAAAACAGTTTTCTTCAATAGCAAAGTGTTTTAGTTTCCTCTCCCATTGTGTTGTTTTAGAGTTCTTTCTATCCTATTGCCTGATTTCTCTGATTTTGCTTTAAGTTTTCCTCTAGGTGTGACTTGTTCTCCCTTTCCCCTGTTCTACCCTTTATAAGAAATCTTTCCTCTCCCTTTCTTTGTGGGATCATACAGTTAACTAGAATCTTTGGCAGACTGGTGGGTGAAATTATTATGATGAATTCTGAGTTCTAGGATCTTAGTATATCTCTGTTTATTTTCTTACTTAGCTTAGCTCTTCTCAGTTTTAGGTATTTGAGGTTTTTGTTTGTTCCTGATGTCAAATAAAATGATGTCAAATTGAATTTTGTATCTGAGTTCTGCTTTTTCACTCACCACGAGCCTGGCACAAAGTTTTATAAAATCTATTTTTTAACAAACATTTTTTCATTACATTACAAAATAAGTCTACAGCAAACCCGAGAATTTGTCAATTTTGACTATTGTATTTTGTCTTTTTTTAACTGCAAAATTTGAAAACAGTGTTTATATTTAAAAGAAATCTAAAGTGTTTAGACAAAAATTCAAAAATCACCAAAAAAGACAAGATAGAAAAAAGTGTGAAAACAGATAAAAAAAAACAGGCAAACCTCCTCTAACCTTATAACTTGTTCTAAGCACTTTTTGTGCCAATGTGCTGTTTTTGTTCCAGAACTTGGAACAACAAAAGCCATCTCACAGGTATTGTTCCATCTTCTGTTTCTGAGGGTAGTACATTTGATGCATCTTCTGCTGAACAAGCTTGAACAGCACATCTGGAAACCCCTGCTTTGAAATCTTTGTCTAGGAGAGACTTTGTTAATGCAGTATAACTACATTGTGTCTTGTTGCTGTGCTCAGTCTTGCCATGACAACAATCTGTCTTCCTCAGCCTCACCGTGGTAGCAGAGTTTGGCTGTTCCTCACTCACAGTTTTAAGCCTCTTGCACAGCTGTTCATGAATGGGCTTCATTGACTATTAGTACTTGTTTGGTAGAATTAAACGATCAAACATCGTACTATACACCTCACCTACAAAAATCCTTTTTGGCCAATATTTAATAATGTTTTTGTATTGGTTTTAAGTAATATTCTTCTTTTCGGAGACATTGAAGGTACGCTTTATTCTACCTCATCGTTTCCTTCCCTTCAACTATTTATTAATGTCATTGGACACAAACCCACTTTTTCGAGAAGGGTCTGGTGTAAATCGAGCCATGCACGCCCAGGCCGTCCACGCCCACTAAATCATTCCCCACAACTGTTGGTGGCTTCAATGCTACTATGTCAACCCAAATGAGGCTAACCCTAAACCTAAACCTAATGTGTTTTTGAGTCACGTTGTCTTCTGTTTGTTTAAATTACACTTGACTCCTCACATTATCCTCACGGATTAATCAAATACGTTATACTGTACCCGGAAGTGTGAGTTCACCTCGAAGGGGGTCCACACCTGTCCCTTTTTCTGCATGCCGCAATCAGATACACCTGTCTCTTTCAGTAAACTTTTGTTGTGTTTTGGCCTCCTTCATGCATGATGTCAATGGTGGTCGTTTAGGCATTTTATTAAGTAGAGAAAAAGACTTAGAGATCCTTTGCAGATGTTTGGATTTAATTAGCTGATTAGAGTGTGGCACCAGGTGTCTTCAGTATGGAACCATGGCACAATATTTACATTTTCTTAGATACCAGTTTGGTTTTTTTTTGTTAGTTATAATCATCAAAATTAAAATAAATAAACACTTGAAAGATATTAGTCAGTGTGGAATAAATGTACACATTATGTAATTTTCACTTTTTTAATGGAATTAATTCAATCTTTTTCATTATATTCTAGTTATGTGACCTATGCATCTAAAACGGATGGCTGCAGGGTCTTTATGTCACTCATGGTATATCTTCTGTTGGGTGACATCACAAGAAGACACTGTCCATATATGCTGACTCTCAACTTATAAATAGCTCTATATCTTATAAATAACTCTTTTCTTATAAATGTTACTTAAAAAAATCAAATGTTGCAAGTGATTAAAATGTGCACTTGTAATAAGAAATGTTTTTGTTCTTAAATGGAGTTCTTTAAAATAACTTCATTTTACTAATATAATGTTAATAATAAGATTGGATGTTACCATAAATTGCAATGGTACAACTTTTTATTGTGATTACTAGATGACTACCAAAGATTTAGTTTGTTATTTGTATATTTCCACATAGATAAGTTTGAGACAAAAATGCCAAATATTCCTGTAAAATATAAAACAAGTTAAAATTTTCAGTTTAATATTAATGTTCTTTTCACTGGGGTTTGTTTGGAGTGAGAATATGGCAAATGCAAAGTTAAAATATGAGCCCACAAGGGAATCACGGGCATCTTACATGAAAATGAAAATCAATGAGAATTTATGGATGAATGTGATTCAATGAAAACAGTAGAGCATATCTATATATATATATATATATATATATATATATATATATATATATATATATATATACATGAAATAAAACCTTTTTGATTCATTACACACATAACCTGCACGTTCTGTAAAAGAGAGGCTTTATGAATCTACTCAACGGGGGATTTCCTGTACTCTAAGTGCTGTGAGCTCTTGGCAGAAAGGCCGGTCAAACACCCGCAGTTGTCCTTAATATGCTCTGAATATAAGAAACTGGAGCCAGAGCTGTGTTTGAGATGCTCTCATCGGGAGGTAATGGCTTTAAGTAAGACTAGACTTTAGCATAATAATTTTTTTCTCAATTCATAAGACACATTTCCTGAAAGCTATAGCGTATTATGGCATAACTGCAAATTTAATACTTTTACAAATACAATTTACAAATAATTGAATTGAAAAGTCCTAATACTTCAACACAAAATCACACATTTTATTCTAAACTAGATTATGTGAATTATTTTTCATACCTCAAGTTGATCTTTTAACCGCTATGTTAACTCGTTATTACACCGTTTGGAATTTGACTTTATCTGTCATCAGCTGCCATTTAAATCTTGGCTTATTCACTCAGAAGGTATGTAGTAGTCTGAAACCAAGCACATACAACACCTAAACCTTTAGCTATAAAGAGCTTTGTGCATCTCTGGGGCCCCAGTGTTTAAGGGCCTCTTTAGTACTCTGCGCCTCTCCAGGGTTCTCAAGCCTGAGACGCCACCTGGGTCTCCACTAGAGGTGTCAAAATGAATTGTTTCTACAATGCATCGCAGACAGGGACAAATCGGTTCAGTAATAGACCATAACTGATTATAACATACTCACGCTTTTCATCATTTGCCACATTTCTGCTTTGTCGCAGTAGAATACGATGGCGGAGGGAGGTGAGTCTCTAGTGCGAGTAATTAAAAATGCTCCAACTACTGATACCTGTTAAATACTCTGGAGCCGCAGTATAAGCTTCCCTCACGCAGCTACTTTTCAGATAAAATTGTACCGGAACTGTACTACGTAACCAAAGCCCAGATTTTGGCATAAACGATCCAAGCTCATCAAGTTGCAATAACGGGATTCTAGGACTTTGGTCGCGACAGAGCTGTATGTGACAATAACAACGCATTACATTAGTAATGCATCACATGTGCCGCAAACAAGAGCCGTTTATGAGTCACACACGGGTATTCATCTGGCAGAGCTGATGTCTCAGGATAGTGAGGAATGGCAGATATCAGATAAAGATGTAGTGCTTGTGACAGATAATGCATTGAACATGATCGCTGCAGCTCAATTCGTAACATTCCCTCACGTAAAATACATCGCACATACACTAAATCTGGCATCTCAGCTGTGCTCTCCGGGATTTCTTCCTTCGCAGCACTACAGTGATCCACTGCCTGAAAGTGAAACAGCATTGTCTTGGCCAGAGAAATCACAAGCTGATAACTGATATTGTAACAAGATGGAACAGTACATGTGATATGGTTGACGTTCTCGGAACAACAACCTGCAGTTTATGCAGCCTTGCTGTCACCAGAAGTCAAAAAAGGTGAGACAGATCTGTGAACTCTTACTGAAACAGATGTGACAAATGGAGAGGATGCTGTGAGGGCATTAAAGATGCAACAACCCTTCAACATTTGTTGAAGAAGTGTGTTTTCACTGAGAAGGTAAAATTAAAGTTTCAGTTCATATATCTGACTGTGTTTACATTGTGATGCATCGAGATAATGTATTGAACCAAATCGATAATCTGATAATCGTAATCGAACCGAACTGTGTATAGACCAGTATAGGTTCACACCTTTAGTCTCCACCTGAATTACTGCCTGGATGGACGTTTGAATCCCCCCTGAAAATAATCTTAGTTGTGAGGTCACACTTTCTGAAAGGGGGGAGGAATGTCAGAACTGTGTTTTGTTTCTTTGCCCTCTTCCCTGTCTCCTGCTCACAATCACTCTCCACTCATTCAATCCCCACCACAGCTGTGCCTAATCTCAGAGTTTCACTTCTCACCAATCACTGTCCAGTTCCCAGTCAGCACTCCTCTTTATTCCTTCACTTCTCCTTCCTTCATTGTGAGATATACAGTTCACACTGACTGACTCACAATAATAACGTTGCATGCCTGGATCTGCTCCTGCTTCCTGTTTCCACTATTGCGTTTCTCAGTAACCTCTGATCCACTCTACTTCCTGCAAGATTCTTTCTTCTCGGCTCGCTCCTGACCTGGTAACATGCTTCACCCTGTTGTTTCTCCCTTCTGGAAAGACTCCCATCTGTAAGTATTGCATATTTGTAAATAAAACTGAGAAGCACTGATCCTGCCTCCAGCTTTTCTTCCAGGATGCGAGACCATAATGCAGTGTGTGAATCTAACATAGCATTATTAACAAAAACGACATTATTTACAGGAAATGCCGAACAATGTTCCTCCATGTCAGCTAACAAGAGCATACCTTTAGTTGAGACTTGTTTGTTACTGGTACATCTTGGAACTGAATAAAATCTAGCCCTAATCCTTCATTAGTCTAAGTCTTTGTGCATTTTTCAGTATTCAAGTTTAGAAAGTTTCATTTAAAGCATTTGGGTTTTCCCTCAGTTCTTTAATGTGAATAGTTCATGATTTTTTTTTTGTTTGTTTCTCAGTTCATGGTCCCTTTTATTATGTTTAAATGATCCCTTACTGTCCTTTTTCACAAAAATAAAAATGTAATAACATTTTTACACACTGTTATAAAACCCTGTGTGGACACAAATAAAGATGAGGGTATCGATCAGATGTGCCTTGAGCTCCATTTCCAAAGAAATGAAGGCCACATTTGGAGGCCAGATCCGAAGGAGCCTTTTAAATTGTGCTGCAACTGCTGTGTTGCAAATTCAGTTTGATAATTCTAGATCTTCTATAAAATGTCAAAGAGAGTGAACTGTCTTAACAAAATCCCCCCAAAAATCAAAGATTGGGTAAAAACGATGTGACAATTGCATCAAAAGGCCAGGAAACCTCTCCTAAAACTTATACACGTTTCTTGGTGCTTTTTGTTGCTTTTGTTTTGTATCAGAGGTTTGAAAAACACAAGCCATCTTACAGGTATTGTACCTCCAACAGATTTGGAGTCTTTAAAACCAAACTGAAAGATGACTGCAAACCCAAAAATCAAAACTATGAAATCAAAAACGTGAAACAATAACTGGGCTGGGTGATTCCTACTTAATTCAAAATAGACGCTGTGATTGGTAAATGCATTGGTGTATGCGGGGGCTTTTGAGGGTTAAGCTTTCAGAGGAGTGCCAAGTTGAGGAAACTCGTGTTTTTTAACTCATGTGAGTACTCTCTATAATATTTAACTGATTTAAAAAAAACATACACATTTGTGGAGATTTTATTTGCCTAAAATATCAAGTGACAAAATGTGTGCTAAAGTTTATAAAACAAATCTCAAAACTTTGGTGGCAAGTTGTCCTTTAAGAAAAAAAGCCCCTTTCACTTAAAGTTACAGTCTTTTTTTAAACCACTTTGTTGGCTGATCTCTTTTTTTTCTCAAAACCTACAAACTACCACTGTTCTTCACTGCAGGAGTCACTCTGAACTTTTAAACAATCGAGAAAATCAAAAGAAAAAAGCATTTCCAGAATGCTTCAAAAGCACTTTCCTCAAAGGCTCATTTAGTGCTCATCTCATTATGTGCTCTCGGTTGAAAATTGACCTCGAGCCATGCTTTTCTCTCAGTAGGTTGTCATTTGGCGGTTATCCCAATCATTGCTCCGCCATGCATTGAACAGCCTGTGTGAAGGCGGAGGTAAAGGGGCGTCTGGGAGGGGAACGTCCCAGCAGTGACACCTGAAACGTCAGCCCTCAGCAGTTCACTCTGGCTCTTATCCAGCTCTATGTCTCTCCATTCTTCTAAAACAAATCAATCCATGGTGCTGCGGCAGATAGCGGAGTGCTCCATTACACACACACTTTCCAGCTCATGGACCTGGGTGTGAATTACTGCCCTCAATATGGCATAGCTGCTTCAGGGTAGGTATTATCATGGTACCTTTGGCATAATGCCAACTTGTATTTTGTTTTTTTGGCAATAAACTCTCTGTATGCCAAGTGAGGTATTAATTGTTTTGTGAAAACATTTAATTATTTCTATATAGTCTTGATTTTTTTAGTTTTTTTGTTCCAAACAAGCTACATACCTGCTATGCTACTCTACATTGGCTGTAACTTATTTGACTTTGACAGCACCTCCACAAGTGGTTTTCTTACCATTTCTGTGAGTTTCTCAATGGTGAAGATGGAAACACACAGCAGATAACGAAGAAATTAAGAATAGAATAAGCTGTGTTGACTACAGACTTGGGTGAATGAATGGTACCATAGAACTGGAGGAGTGTGTGATAATTAGCTGATTGGCTGTGAGATTAAGGGTCTTAGAGGGGCTGCAATGGATAGCGTGTTGGACGTCTAGGTCAGTGTTGAAGGCATTCAAAGATGGTCCACCACAGTACCCCTGTTACTCAGTGATATATGGACATTAACAAAACTGCATGGGCTCTGTGGCGCAATGAATTGTGCATTGGACTTCTAGGTCAGTGAGGAAGGCATTTAAAGGTTTTGGGTTCGAGAGTAGGGTTTTCGGGATCGTATGTAAGTGTTGTGTCATATCACTGTGTCTGCTAAGAGCAATTGTCACCAGCAAAGATCCTCAGTTTTTATTATGGATTGAAGAATCAGTTTATTGTTAGTCAGTATTCAAAACTCGGTAATAGCCTTATATTCTGAACACTTGAGAGCTCCTTCATTGTAAAAATATAATTGTATCATTTTCCTTGTAGCTCAAAACCTGACTACAGTTACCCCTGTTGTAGATTGTCAAGAAACAGGGCGCCGTGGTTAAAGTGCCTGTCTATTAAACAGGAGATCCTGGGTTCAAATCCCAGTGGTGCCTTAATATTGTACATGTTTTCCTCACAAAATAGATTCTGGGATTCCTTCATTGTAAACAATATGATTGTATTAGTTCAAAATATGACTACAGTTAACCCTGTTGTGGATTGTCCTCAAAACAGGGCGCCGTGGCTTAGTTGGTTAAACAGTCTGTCTGGTAGACATACACCATATCACCTCATCCTCATCGCAGGCTATGATGTCAGGCACCACTGGAAAACACCCTGGAATGACAAAGCTATCCTTGGAAGGCATCCACTGGGATGTCAACACAAGCCTGTCATAAACTGGGTTGTCTGTCATAAACCTTACACCTCCACAATGAGAACTCTTCTAAAGTGTTCAGGAAAGGGGAGTAGGGTGGCAGGGGAGTTAGTGTTGGTGGTGAATCACCCTCTGATTTGGTTTGTTATGTGGAAGCAGACATAACATGAATATGATGTGCAGGCCTAGGTTGGTGGTCCAGGAGGATCTCTAGGAAGGTGAGGAGACGTTGGGTGTTGTAAGTCATTTGATAATGGTGGCCATGGTGAACCTGTTTCAGCCGTTCTCATGCCATGGTCAATAACATGCTCGCATCTCTTCCGTAATGATGGTGTGAGGTTGTTTTGCTTTCCCTCCAGAACCTTCTCATCTCCCCTGGACCTTCTCATCCTCTTCTTTTTTGGCCTGCTCCTCTTCTTGATGGTCAGATCTTCTCCCTCCTCTGACTTGAATTCCTCTTCCTGGCTCTGACATCATCCTTTGTGTTTGTTTGGAATCTTCAGAAAGCTGTGCACTCTGAACTTGCTTTTATACATGTGATCACAGCATGAGGAACAAGTGTCTTCAATTTTGAGCCATTATGTGTAATGAGTGATGCCTTGGGTTTTCATTGTGTTCGAATATTGCTGACTTTGGCAAGTATTTTGCATCACATGAGCTTTCGTTTGAGAATATGAGCAGAGTTCTTTTGCAACTTCTGTTTTAGCAAGGAAAAATGAGTTTAGATTTTTGAGAGAGATTAAGTAAATGTGTTTAGACAACTGGTTATTTGGTTGGACTTTTTTGTTTTCGCATTTTAGAAAAACTGTACACACTACTTCCTTGATTCTTTATGGTCATGTAATGGGTGATATAACATCTATAGCACCAGTCCTTAACTGACGACACATGTACAATGTAGGCCTTGGTGTGTGCATTACATACTTACCGACTGAAAACGTAACTTTAAAAGAATTGCCTGTAAAAAAAAACCTGACACAAGACCCTGAACAGTTTCAATGGTGACTGTGAGCAAATCCAACTTCAAAAAACCTCTCAGAGCCATTTGTACATAAATTTGCCTCATTTGCATTTCAAAAGCAAGACTCACCAATGACATTCAGTTCACAACATGTTTACGTTCCTCATCCAGAAGTACTCTTGTCACTTGACAGCTTCTGCACTGATCCACTTTACGAGCAATCTAATCGAACCATCTAAGCTATAAATCATTCTGCAAGTTCAGTCAGGTTCCTTTCTTAGTTTGGAGCTCTCCCAAAGTGTACATTTCAGTTTTAAGGGCTCAAATTTGTAAATACTGGGGTAAAAAAGTTGAAGTTTTGGAATATTTTAAAGATGGTTCAAAGTTTAACAATAAAAAGTGAGAAATTTGAAATGGCCTTTAAAACTCAAAAATATGTGACAAACATTTCTCAAACTGTGGCACCAAGTTTAACTAGTGAGATCCACTCGAAATGTTTCTTTATAATACGTTCATTGATTTACAAATGTACAAAAGATTTGCTTTGATACAGCTGACACACGTGTGACCTGCTCATGCTGTGTAAATCAACTGCACCCAATACGGAGCACGTATGGTAAAGGGCAGCAGCAAGCAACATCAAGACAGAATATATGACGAAAGAAAAGAACAGTGCTACAC
>SRMA01027297.1:0-138228 GCA_007224835.1 Danionella cerebrum | reverse complement strand
AAATGCATAGGCTGAACCATTTAGAGGATTGTTTCCAAGCTATTTTACTTGAATTCCTAAATGTTTTCTTTTTAATACACGGTTACATAAAATGGTGCTGTGTTTACATGTGCACTAACAGCATAACTGCACCTGTTTTCAAAATAACCAGGTATGTGTGTACAGGGAGACATACCTTGGAGAGAGGAAGCTGAGAGTGTTTTAACAGCCAGAATAAATGTGTATTTACTCAATTCAACAATTTGTTTTATGCATAAATCAATTTATCCATGAACAGTACAAGTAAAAAAAATCCAGTTTACAGACCCTTTAAAATATGGATATGAAAGGAAACGCTCCAATGGTTTGTGATAGAGATTAGTTCGCCCATCAAATGTTAAATGGCCTTGCCATAAATCTCATCTTGCTCCACACATCTGCCATATCCATATATAAGTTCAAAAAGACTGAGCTGTGGGCCTAAAATATGGATATGTTGAGGGTGTAAAACACATCCAGAAGGAGGTCAGAGATTGGTTTTAAACACAATGACTCAATCCCTCATTTCCTCCCATGAGCGATGCTTCACATCTTTGCTTCTGACCCATTTTTTCACACCAACACTTTCATCCTTCTCTTCCCAATCTATTTGTGGTAGAATTCAATAAACAAACGCTGGAGAGCTCAATCATGAACATGAAATCTTACAAACTTCTGAGTCTGTTTTCGGTCCCTTCATATTGTATTCTTCAGGCTGATGTGGTCAGTTATAAAAAAGAGATTTGTATTTCATTCCAATTTTTTTATCTATTTTTCTTTTCAGTACTTTGATGTACCTTAAATCTCATTACCACAGAATCCAGACTGTGATTTCCAGTGCGCCGCGGTGCATTAGACGAAGGCGATAAACTGTGAAAACCCTGACGAGCTTGTGCTGCATGAATAGAGAAGACAAGACAAGAAAAGGAGAGAAACAGAGAGAAGAGAAGGATTTAGGCTTAGTGCCGCTATGTGATGTGTCCTCTGTCCGGGGAGTTTGGTTTACGATGTTTAGCAGTAATTAGCATGCCCCAGCATGGCATAGCAGTGCATCCTGCAAGCCGATTGCCTGCTAATCCCTCAACAAACAGAACCTTGTACGATAAACAAAGTATCTTGTTTACTCATGTGTGAAGACTGCTGCCTAAAATCACTCACTAACATTCTTTAACTGGAAGTTGGACAGTGGTGACGTTGGGAATACATCGGGGAGCTTAGTTAATGTGATGAAGGAACACCGAAGGCTATCAGAAGCCTGTTACTAGAGATAGACCATGCACAGAGCAAATCTATGTACTTAATATTGTACTTAGAATATAGAAAAAAGCGAAGAGTGTTGTGTTGAATTACAGAACTTACATTTACTTAACTGCATTCGTTTTTGTAAAGAATAAAGATCTTTTTTTATAAAAAATGAAGCTGTAAAGAATGAAGCACGAGCTGTGCCATGTTGTGCAGTGGACTAGATGGATTTCTTGTTCATTTTCAGCATAGACTGGAATCAGAAGATGTAGCAATGATAAAACATTTTTTGACTTTTGATGAATGCTGTATGCAATTTTAATGCTCTAAACTTAATCATCATCAAACAAATGGCACATGTTTTATCTTATCTTTCAAAATGATATTCATATCATGCAAAAGGCAATAAAAGTTTTTCCCAACAATAACTAATTTCATAAGTAAAACGGGAAGGTTTTTTTTATTTATTTAATTCTCTTGTATTTCCTCTAATTTGGATTCCAAGCTCTCAGGCTAAATAAAAAGCAAGGCAAAGAAGAAAAGAAATACAGCAGGAAAAGGGAATCCAATATGAAGATGGAAATGAGAACAAGAGAATTAGGAGGTTAAAAGTGAAAAAGTTTAAATCCAGAAGTGGAAGGGAAAGAGAATCTGAAATGAAGACTCAGAAAAGAAGACTTAAAGTTAGTTGAAGGAAATAAATGAAAGAAAAGCCAAGAATCTGAACTAGAGGGGGCGGGAGGCAGAGCGAGGGCACGTGCCGATGCTGCTCATGTCTGCAGATGAGCACAGGACCCGAGGGAAACCATGTCAGTGCTACACATTTAAGAATATGACACACAGAAAAAGAGAGAGAAAGGACTTGGCTAGAAAAACGAGGGTGGGCGGTGTATCTCGCCTCCTATTGGACGCCTTGTCGATAAAGTCGCTGTATTCACAGCAATAGCTGAAATAATAATAAGAAGAAAGTGTCAAAGAGGGACAGCTGTAATTTGTTGCCTGACAGATCAATACCACCATACAGATGCACTGACAGCACCCATAGGGAAATGTTCACATGAGATTAGTATATAGATGGATGGATGGATGGATGGATGGATGGGTGGATGGATGTATGGATGAGTGGGTTGGTGAATAGATAGGTGGATGGATAGGTTGATGGGTTTATGGATAGATGTATGTATGGATGGATGAGTTGGTTGGTGAATGGATGGATGTATTGATGAATTGATGGATCGATGGATGGGTGAGTGGGTGGGTTAATGGATGCATGTATGGTTGGGTGGGTTGGTGTATGGATGGATGAATGAGTGGGTCATGAATGGATAAATGGATGGGTAAGATGGTTGGTGGATGGATGGATGGGTGACTTGGTGGGTTAATGGATGGATGTATGGTTGGGTGGGTTGGTGTATGGATGGATGGATGAGTGGGGCATGAATGGATAAATGGCTGGGTGGATGGGTTGGTGGATGGATGGATGGATGGATGGATGGGTGAGTTGGTGGGTTAATGGATGGATGTATGGTTGGGTGGGTTGGTGGATGGATGGATGGATAGATGGATGGATGGATGGGTGGATGGATGGATAGGTGAGTGAGTGGGTGGGTGGATGGGTTGGTGGATGGACGGATGGATGGATGGGTGGGTGAGTGGGTGGGTGTGTGGGTTAATGGATGGATTTATGGTTGGGTGGGTTGGTGGATGGATGGATGGATGGGTGAGTGGGTCTTTGAATGAATGGATCTTTCTTGAACAATATCATTCTAGGTTATGGGTATTTTAGCCTTACTCTTGGTTCCAAAAAATAATTTGCTTAAAATGCAACTATGCCAAATTAACGAAAGTCTCACATTTAATAAGTTACCAAAAACTGTAGTGTAGTGTAGTGTAGTCATTTTTAAAGATAATTGAACACACCATTAGTTCGCATACACATTGGGAAATCTTCTTAAAGTGGCGTTCGTTTAATTTCATCTATTCTGATGTTGATTGAATAGCAATGAGTGCATGAATACAATGAGACACGCTGATTGATTCGCATTCTGGAGATGCATGGATTCTTTGAAGTCCAGCTGTGCTCATGAGCTACAGGCAGTAAGATGAATTACTTTTACATTTCTCGATCCACAAATCATTTAGAGGCGTGAGAATAACTGTTGCCTTTGATGCATTGACATGTTATGAATTAACTGCGTAAAAACGTACTGGGCCACAGGGTACACACAGAGTTGGGAATCTGAAAGATCAGTAGGAATGGAGGGATAATGAGGTCCTTGTCAGAGAACTGCAGGAGACAAACAGAGCTGTAGAAAAACACATTGTCTTAATCAAAAAAGTCTCCCCTAGGCTACAAGGAAAATATCAAGGAAATCCACAAACAAGCTTGCTTTGTATTATGCAACAAATTCTATTTCTATTTATGGCTTTTATTTATTATTTTAACCAAATAGACCTGCACTGATTTCAAGTCATTATAGTGGTGTATGCATCAAATATTTTTTTTTATTTTTTACAGGCCAATATTGTTATTCATCTTTTGCTTTGGACTAAAAACTCTAAATGCATCTCCTCCTGAAAATATATACCAACCTGAGTCAGACCAGGTTGGATGTCTTGGTAAAGTTTGGTGGCTGAACCCTGAACGGTCTGGTTCAGGGTTCAGCCACCAAACTTTACCAAGACATCCAACCTGGTCTGACTCAGGTTGGTATATATTTTCAGGCTTAACTCCACAACAAAGCTCAAACTGTACACAAAAATACAGTTCGGGTTGTAAATTTTGATTTTTTTTTTTTATTGCAGAATGAAAAAGCAAAGACAAGGTCAAAACAATGTCAAAATTGTATAAAAAAAAATGGATGACAATGGGAATTTGCTCACTCCTGGGACCATCAGTTTAGTTCCTTGGACATTCAGATAGAAAGAGTGTACGCTGTAACAAATTCTATGTAAATTAATTTCTGAGTTTTCCTCTTCAAAGCTGACTAACAATCCTGGATGTGTTTGAAAATTTGCAACAACTTTGATATTTTTTTATATTTACAAGTTTATGGAACAATAGCCTCCAAGGTTTAAATGGTTGTTATTGGGGCTAGCTGTGAAATAAGGAGCTTCTAAAATATTCTAGTTAGGGTAGAACTTTTTTTTCTTGTCAATTTCATCCATTTTGCATTATACTCGTTGCACATTTCAGATATAATTCATCATTTTGTGAGCTTTTTTTTAAAAGTTGGTATTGTTCTGGTATTGTTTGAAACATATCCTTAAGGTACCTCTCATGACGAAACTAGCTTCATTTTCACATCTTTATCTTACTGCGGTACAAAAGCATCTGATAAATTATCCACACAATATGACACAAAGTTCTAAAGTCTTTTTTAGAAACAAAATAATGACAAAATCTGTGATGGACTGGCGACCTGTCCAGGGTGTATCCCTGCCTCTCGCCCAATGTGTGCTGAAGATAGACACCGGCAGACCACCATGGCCCCAAAAATCAATTAAGTGGGCAGGAAAATGATCGAATGAATGAATAATGACAAAATCTCTATTTATTTCAATGGCAATCATGAAAAATGTCATAAACAACGTTAAGAGAGCCTCAAGCTGTTGAAGAATAGACTGTTACTGACCTCTAACCCCTATCTTTGTCAGATCATTGACAATTCACATGCTTCATTTGCCAATTTTTAAAGCCAAATGCTCATCCCGACACAACCCGCTCTATTTATCCCGTTGTGGGACAAACACAAATGTCACAGAACCCATTACTTAAATAAATTAATAAAAACTAGCATATGTTGACCCATTGTTAAGCCCCACCCAAACAGGAGAGATCACCCTATCAAAGTCAATGTGTTGAAGAAAATGAGTACATGAAGACAAGAGTGCATGTATTCACCAGAAGATATATAAAGATATGAACAGTAGTAAGCAATTTAGAAAATGTAAATCACTCTCACAGCTGATGACTTGACAGAGCACTTTGTATAGCTTCCTTCACAATCAATAGACAGTTTTCAAGAACAAGCAAATGAAGAAACTTGAAAACCTTTTTAAGTTCACTTCTTTGTAGTTGTGTCAACTAACAGTTCTCTCTTTGTTTAGTTTTGGTAAACCCAAAGTGACAAGATCAATGATCTTACTCAGTCTCCCTTGTCCATAAATGAAGTCATTAATAAATTGTCATGTTTCCGTACAGGGAAAGGAAAACACAATGAGAATCAATCTGGAAGGCAGGCACTCAATGAACACTGCTCTTCTCTCAGTGACAGTGGCAGCAAGGCATGTCTGCATGTACCCATGGTTTTTTTTTTTTCTCACACTGTTTACAAATAACCCGGCGTCCACATGTTATTAAAAAAAATGCACACACAGACACCCGAAAACGCCTAAAACATTGTAATTACTGTGCCAAACCAACAGATGGCAGTCGATTCATGGGATTCATTTAAATTATTATTCAGCACTGCGTGTGCACAAACACAAGCGCCTCTGTTTGGTGGTCAACCAGGAAACATGCGCTGTTAATCCTGTACCTGCTGTAACCCACAATAGAGGAATAAACAACACAGTCCTCGCTTTGGCCGCCATTACGCTTGCTGTTTGTAAACACAGCAGTGATAGAGCGTGATGACAGCGACAAACTTCACTCCCCGAACATCAAACACGAACACTTGCTGCAGTGTTTCAAATATGATTCAGCGTTTTCATGAATGTGTGGTTACATGAAATTGGTGCTTTTAAAATAACAGAGGAGCGTGGGGAAAGAGCCCAAGACTGTCCAGAGCAGATTCCAAAACATCAGATCCTTCTGTCCACACTCACAGCAAAGGGCATTGTAGCTTGTATTAAGCTTAAAAAGAACAGTCACTTTTGCTGCGTTCTTACCAGAAGGCTGCGTTCAGGAAATGAACCCCATCTAGTGCTTCCATCTTAGAAAGGCAGTAATTGTCTCCCCGGAACATTCTCATACACTGTCCCAGGCTGGTGAATGTCTCATCATGGTCCAATATGAAAAATGGAGACTCTGAAAAAACACACACAAAAAAAGAAAAACTTGCATTCTTTTGACAAGCACTGGTTGTGTAGAGGATAGATAAATACAGGGTTGCACAGAGTGACTCAAATTGGAGTTAAATCCGAGCTCACCACTCATTTCCAGCCCCTCCCTTCTCTCTTCCTCATTTCTATTCATTCCTGATTCATCTTCACTCTCCATTCTAAGAAAGGCATTTAAAACCCCCCAAACTTTTCTATTAGAGAGGACTTACTTCAATGAAAAAAGCATTTTATTGATTCTGGAAATAGCTAAATCATCTTTTATGAGCACTTATCTGACCTTTGTTACGGGAAGCTTGCTATATTTCTTCAAGTTAGCTTTAGATATAAGTGTTTTGTAGATAAATGCATTAAAGGAACTCACAAAATGGACAAAACAGTTCATCAGGAGTATAATAAACATAGTTCCACACTATGGAAAACAACAAAACAGTTTGGAAGTTGTGTGATTGTTCACACAGTGTACTACATTTTTATCTCCAGCCACAAAAACAACATTACATTAGGGTCTATTTTGGTACTTCAAGCTAAAAAAATAGTAGAATTATAGATTAATAGATAGATAAAATAAAAGATTCTCATTCTCATGTTTGTGTTGTCTTTTATTTAATTGAGTTGGGTCATGGGTGGGCAGGGATTTCTGAAATATAAAGCTCATTTTAACTGGAACATCAAAGTTTAAATAACCTGCTGCATCTTTTACAGTCCGTCAGTGTCTGTAGTGATCATATCTGAATGAAATAGGAGCCAGAAGTGATGCAAACTCCAGCAATGCTTGTGCTGAAACACGTATATAAATAAAAGGGATATTTACTGTGAGCTTTCATGCAATTTCTTCTGTAGTTCAGAAGGATTTTCAATAAGCTGCGGCCTTTTTGACTGTGACTGTGTTTATTTCAGAAGGCTTTGGGGCTGCTGAAGATAGAAATCGACATTGTTGGAAACAGCAGGAGGTGGATAATGGAATTTAATTTGCAGTTATTTCAGGTGTGCTTGTTGGTGTACAAGCGAAGCAGTGAATCCCTCTCTGTGTTGTGTACCAACTGAAAGGATGTAAACTTGTGAATTACAGAAGAGGAGGAAAGTTTGAATGTAAAGCAGAAGGTCTTTGATATATTCACCAAAGGAGATGCCATGTGTGTGACCTCTTTCAGATGATGCCTCAAAGCAATCACACGGGTGGGTATGAGAGGTCTTTTGCAAAGCTCTTAAGAACCCACATCTATACATGCACTGCCTCCTGAACTGTTGATGTTCTTGGTGTGTGTTTGTGCTGGCATAAAATTCATTTTACGTCTCAGTAAATGAACAACAATTCTATGGTTTTTACTTTTCACTTTGTTTTTGTTTTCGTTGTCAATGATTGATTCATATTGTCACTATTTTGAGAGAAATCTTGTATTTTTGTATCATTCATGTAATCTTCCTTCCTGTTTCCCTCTATTCCTCCTTAAACCCTTCTTGCTTCCTTCCTCCTTCCCTCCTTTCTCCCTTCCTTCCTGCTTGCTTCCTCCTTCCCTTCCACCCTCCCCCTCCCTGCTTCTATCCTTGCTTTCTACCTTCCTCCTTCATTTCTTCCCCTTTCGCTTCCTCCTTGCTTCCTACCTTCCCCCTTCCTTTCTTCCTTCACTCTTTCACTCCTTCCTTGCTTCCTTCTGATCCTTCTTCCTTTTTTCCTGGAAAGGCTGGGATTTCAGGCAGGAAAAAGTTACAGGCACCTAGGGGTCCTGAAACCAGGAACAGCTGTGTGAAGACGGAGCAGAAGAGAGCTTGTGTTTTATATGTTGCCTTTTGCATAATTAATTACATGTGATAAAACAATGCTGGCACAAGGGGACACTTTTTTTTACCGTTCTCGTATTCACATTCATAAACTCTTAATAATACACATATTTTTAATAATACACCCAGTTATTCAAACAAGAAACCGAAAAATCACGGTTCACAACCTACCTTCCTTCTTCCTTGTTCCCTCCCTTCCTCTTTCCATCCTTCCTCCTTCCCTACCTGCTTCCTAAATGTGTGCACGAATATACATAACTCTATGGGGACTAGCTCGCCCATTTAGACGTATAAAATAGTATATAAGTCATGGCAATTATGAGAGAGAAAAACTTTTATTTCTTTAATGGTGACTATACATTTTTAACACATAAAACCTTTAATGTTAGAAAATAGTTACGCAGAAACCTAGAGAATCCACATAATTCTAAGAACAAAACCATATAGGTTCTCATTAAAATTCATATATATGCTGGGAGACTTCACTGATTGTCATAGAGATCCTCTCATGGGCTCAGAGCACAAGGGATGCATGCAATAGAAGGTAGAAATCATCTTGCATCTCTCCCACATGCCAAAGGCCATGTTTACACTCCCAGTTAAATGTGACCCAATTATGATTTTTGCTCAAATGTGACCCAGATAAGATCTTTTCGATGAAAAAAAATCCACACATTCAGAAATTGTGTCCAGACCTCATTCATATGTGAAAAAACAATCTGAAATGTGACCGCATTAAATTCATGTCATTAAATCGAGACAATTTTGTATTTTGCTGCAGTTTCATGGTCATTCAGACACCTACTGGAAGCTACGCAGCCAAATGCAGTGCACTGAAAGGAAATATCATTTCATAGAACTAGAAAGAATAGGACTCGATTTTTAGTGATGATCAGTGTCCTGACGGCCCGCAACCGATATGGCATTCACATATAAATACATGCATATTATACCTTAGATATTTGCATACCTGATGACTGCATTCATTTAAATGTATTTCTTATGAACTTGATGGAATTGTATGACAGCTACGGTGGTTTATTCTGTAGCATCAGGTTCCATCGTATTTCTACATCCTTATAACATGATTTGTTTGTTTTGTAAAATGAATTACCATTTTCGTGCATTCACCTTGGTTTACCTTTTTCAAGCGCACATGTTTTCATATGCTGCTACATATGCTATTATGGAAATAGCTATTTACATTTTTCTTGTTGTGGATTGATATTTTCAACAAACAAAAAAATTAAGAAATTGGATCTCATTCCAATTGAATGTGGTCTTCAGACTTCATCATCTGGTGTCGTCTAAATAAAAATAACACTGTGTTTTCTTTTGTAATCTGCGTGTACGCTGTGATGGTTTTTCACTCACTGTTGTCAACTCGGTTGTGAGTCTTAACAGGGAAGAGGCGTAGGAGCAGCAGACCATAGATAAAAGAGAAAACATTGAAAGTATGTCACATCTAATATGCCATGTGACAGATATTCACTTTCATCGCCTCATCCAGCTCACATCTACGGTTTGCTTGCAATTATTATACGTGTAGTCTTTTCTGACATATGCAAAATCTGCATGTTTCCGTCAACATATTTAGAGAACAGAACTTTAAAGATCTCATTTTCTGATATGGATTCAATCATATCGGTTTATTCCAAAAGTCATCTTTATGATTTAGACACAACTGATTCTTTGTTTGAGCGTGAAATCAAAGTCAGAGAGAATTGAAAGTGAAGGTAGCTCCTTATCATCTAAAGCAACAACTGAAATGCCAAAGAACACCATTTTATCTTTATTTCCACCACAAAACCATTCCAGAAACACATCCAATATTTTTAGAGTAATCTGCCATTCATTCTGCTTTTCACTTCCCAGTCATTCAAGCAAATAATTATTCCAATGTTTTAGAGGTCAATAAAAGGATATTTTGGTAGAATTCCAGTATTGTTTTAAATTGTTCCTATTTCACCATGACAGAACTGTCTTTTCCTTAGAGCATACTACAGGTTCAATGAACACAGTCCTTTATTTTGATATTTTGTGCGACTCTTCCCTTCTTTGTTGTAAGGGATAAATAGTCAGATATATGTATTATTAGCTAGTGTTCCACTTTCATTTTCTTTCTTAAAACAAGGAAAAGCTATCAGTGTATTGGGTATCAGTGGATCTAAACTGAATTGATTGGGAAGGACAAGAACTCCTTTGTGAAGTGTTAAGCAACTTGAAATGAAAGAGAACAACATAAAATCAAAGATCACAAACTTTCAGCAGTCAATCACTGGAGACCTCAAAATGGCCTCAGATTAACCCTTAGAAGTCTCTGTACGCACGGGTGTGTGTGCCAACCACATGGGCAGTTTTGAAATTAAAAAGGAATGATGTGCCCAACCTATTGTTTAATTTTGATTTCAAATGTAATGTGTAGGTTTTAAAAATGTTGTTAGCTTTGATATGTTTGGTTTTAAGCGAACATTACAGGAGTTGCAAGGTATATCAAATGAGTTTCAGTTAAATTTTACAGACTCCAAATTGGTGCCATCAGTGCCATCTGTTGGTAAAAAGAAATGGTCCCTTGGAAGTACAAGAGCTGTGATATGGCTCGTGTTTTTCTGGTACAAGGAAAGCACAATGACACACAAAAAGTGTTTGAAACTGTGTATAAGGTTTAGGAGAAGTTCCCCTAGTTTTTTTTAAATATACATACCACATTGTTTTTGACAAGTGTGAGGTGGATGATATTTGTTTTCATTACTCATTAGTTAGTTATAGTAAGTTATAGTTATAACTTATATAGTTATATAATAGTTATATAAGTTATAGTAAGACTCAAAACTTAGCAATAGGAACATTTTTCTACCTCCGCGTACCCTTTCCCCAATCACAATTATCTGGTAGTGACTTGCAGTTTGAGTGGGTGCCTATGCCCATGCTAGGCCTCCAACCACTCAACAAAAATCTATAGGTAAGGTTACGGACACTATGTACATATGTTATTGAGTCTACACATTAAACACACAAATGCATTAAGGAGGATTTTCTTACCAGTTCATTCAGGCAGATTTCCTCACAAATGTATCTATGTGAAGGAAAGTTTACATTGCGCTCCAGGGGAAAGCATTGAAACCCCAACATACAGCTAAGATGAACAGTGAACATGAGTTTTTAAAACTTCAAAAAATATATAGAATTATTTTTTTGGTACTGGTTTGGAAATATCCAAACAAATATGTTTTACAAACATGTGTCGATGGAACATTTAGTACACAATTTATAATCATATTTTGATGCAATTTTTTTGCTGTTTATATTGCTGTCAAAAACATGCCCATGATGTTGAACTGGTTGCAAAGACAAACTTTTAACTCTGAAATCTCAGAAAATCTTCACTTTGGCTGGAGTTGTATAACCTGTTGCTTTGTTTATAGGAATGGTTGCAAAAAACTGTTTTAAAAGAACCATGTTTGTCCTGCGCTGTGGTGTAGTGGCTGGCATGCAGGACACCTACGCATATGGTTGTGCATGAGGCAGGTTTGAGTCCTGGGCTCCAGTCTTTCCCACCCCATTCTCTCTCTGCCTCACTTCCTGACACTCTCCTCTATCCTCTCTGTTCAGAATAGAAATGCAATAAAGGCTTTAGCCATAAAAAAAAAATCTAAAAAACTGTTTGTGTGAGCAGGGTCTAAAGTCTGTAGTTGATAAGTGTTTCATTTGGAACCCAATTTTAAATTCAGGGACTCTAGGAGTAGACGTGTCTATTGCAGGGAGTAGTAAATCCTCCTGATATTTCTGTATGATTCCCTCCTGCTCATCTCCATATCCCCAATCTACCACTATTTGGTGTTCAATATTGGTTTCAATCCTTACAATAAGGCTTTCAGCATCAAGACAATCTCTTTGACATTGAATAATATCAGCAGGTTCTGATGTTTCTCTACCATCCTCTAGCTTCACCATAGACACATTATTATTTACCATATGTGAAATGTATTGATAATAGCTGTTGTGTTTGTGCTGTATGGCTTTACAATGTGAATATTGTTGAAGTTATGAAGTGTTTTCTTTATTTTTGGATTTATTTCCGTTTTCTATATGATTCTTTAATTCTTAGACGTTTCTGCATGCAGTGGTGCATGTGCCAGCCACAGCTGCTGTTTCAAAAAGGTTATTAGTTGATATTTTGGTGTTTTAAATGAACAATACAAGAATTAAGATACATAATTTGCTAGGTAAATCAATTAAAAATGTGAAAAAATGTGCAAGCGTCTTTCAGTTTCATTTTACAGACCCTAGATTGTTGCCATACATGTCATCTAGTGGTGAACAGAAGGAATAACCCTTGGATGTACAAGACCTGTGATATGGCTTGAGTTTTTCAAAGTTCCATACAATGGTATAAAAAGTGCTTGGAACAGTTTATAAGGTTTAGGAGAGGTTTACCAGTTTTGTTGCCGTAAAAAAAATATACTACTTTGAATTGTACTTTTTGAATGGGCCTCTCTAGAACACCATCTAAAGCATGTGTTGTCATTCATGGTCACTTGTGTCAGCAATCACTTAAAATGGCAGGCTGATTGACACTGAAACTGAAAAACATGACTCTCACATTATTTCCCTCTAAAATTGAAACAGTAAGGGGAAAAAACTATATTCATATTCCCCATAAATGCAAATGGCATCAATCAGGACTGTTTGGTTACCCAGAGAGAAAGAAAAAAACATCCCATGCCATCGTGTTCCTCATTTAGAGGAGTTCAGAGCACTGCTTATCAAGTGACCGCAGGAAAGTAACCTAATTATACAGAGCACACTGTGTGTAACTCAACACATGCTCTGAGAGGGTACAAAGCTGCGGCCACAAGGCATAATCTCATTACAGCAGCAAGCAACTGACAACTACATCATTATACAAGAACCGGTTGAACATAATCAGATGACTGCTTCACAAACACCGCTAATCAGAGCCCGACAACTAGAACAGAGAGTGGAAGCTGATCAGTCTGGATGTAAACCTGGAGTCTGTTAGAAATACCAGGAAAGCAGTTGGAAGATGAAATATATCCAACCTCCCGGACAGTTGTGTACTTGAAATGTAAATCTTAAATAAGCAAGAGAACAAGTAGCATCCACCAGCTTCATATTGAACAATTTACATTTAATACAGTAGATAAAAATGTTGTGTAAAAATGTCATCTAATGTCACAAGTAAAACGTTTCTCTTTAACATATCATAGCTTTTTGCTGGTCTATTGTTAAAACAATTTTTTTCCTTTTTTCCTGAAGTTTGGTTAAAATTAGAAAACAATACAACAATACATGTCTCTGTCATGTTTGTATTGATTGGCCCAGCTCCCCTGTGTTCGTTTCTAATTTTTCAATCAGAACTTCCAACAAAACTCACTTCCAGCCAATCAACAGCATTTTACCACATCCCTCAAACCTTCTCAGTTCTTTCATTCACTCCTTGTTTGGTCTACAATTCACGTTGGAACCCTTCCACAACACCTACACTATCTGAAACTTTGGATTACCGATACTTGCCCTACAGCAATTTCCAGTTGGTTTGTTTACCTGCTCCCAATCTGCATCCTGATTCCAATGGATTACTTACCCTCCCATATACTTCATAAACTACTGTTGATCTCTAATGCAACTCCCCCACACTACTGTTGCTGCGGCAGCACTATTCTGGTTCCGGTATTTGGAAGACTCTTCAATGTGAATACATGAATATTATAGTCCTGATAACAGAACACTATTGGTTCACAGACAGCATCCATGAATCTGAAAGCATGATATCTGAGATCTAAATTCTACATTAAATAAATACATTTGAAACTAAATTGCCATGCAATGGACTGGCAACCTGTCCAGGTTGTACCCCCACCATCTCACCTGATGTGAGCTGAAGATTGGCACCAGCAGACCCCCGTGACCGTGAAAAGGAATAAGTGGGTTGGAAAATAAATGAATTAGGCAAATTTAGGATCTGCCTCCATAAGCATGGAGATAAAAGATCAACATAGATTTGTTTTATTTCAAGAGAATCTCAATTTATATTTAGCATAAATCCAGGATTTTATAAAATGTTAGGAAAGCAGTTGAAAAAGGTGATGCAGGTGAATTAGAAACACTTTCAGTTGTTTTATTTATGCTTATTGATATTTTTGCAGAAAAGATAATCTTGTTAATGTTCAATATATTCTCTTCTCTCATTCTTATCCCTGCATTATATCATTATTATATTCATTTTTATTTTTTCAAATCGCAAATCTTGACAGTTTAAAAGAGTTAAATGTGTATCTGTATTCAAAGTGGGAAAAAAAACAAATAATGAACCACATTCATAATTAATCACAGCACATGCAATGCAATCACCACAGAGTTTTCAAGAATGAAACGTACAACAATTTCTTGTTGTACTAACATTTACTGAAACACACACTGCTGCAACAAGTACAGAAACATGCAGCAACGACCATAAAAGAAATGTTCATAAGTAAAGTTATATGTGATGAACCCACCATGGATCTGTTTACTTATTCCGTCCATTGGAACAGGTCAGATGTCGTAGACATAATTTTACAGATGACTCAAAAAAAAACTCAAAATGACCCGTCGTCACAAACCTTGAGAATAGATCGTCATTGGAAGCCGTTTGAAACAGGTTATATTTGTAGTCATAGCTGCTAAAATTACATTTGTTTGTTTCCCTGCAACGACCTTTATGACAAAGGCACAGGTCAGCCTGGTGTTGTTGAATGGATGTATTCAGTAAAATTTCAAGAGCAGAGAAGCTATTAGACACACAAACAGCACACAGTGAATGCATTGGATCGAAGAGCTCTTCTGCACGTCAGAGTCACACTTTCTTCATCAGAACACTTTATGGTAAAAGCAGTATTTCCCTTTCCAATTATTAGACTAAAACACATGGGTTTAGAGACTATTAGAGACTTCTTATATGGTTCTGTGGTTTTATGGCTCTACATTTCAACTAGACCCACCCATGGGAGGGAAAGTGGGTCTGAAAAGTGTTTTGTCAGAACGCAAGAAGAGTTTGGGACAAAACTACATTTTAGATCATGTAGTTTCTTGGTATTGTTTTACTTGTTTGCTATGTTACTTACTATTTGGTAATAATGTAAAAATAGTAAGATTTAAAGTATAACATTATGTAACAAAGGTTTAAAGGGTTAATTATAACAAGTGAGTGTATTTCTATAAATATTAACAATTATCAATACATAGTTTCAATCAAAGCTAACAAGGTTCATATATATGGAGTCAGATATGAGTTATATTCAATAATTAAAGTTCCCTTTCAGTCGAGACGCAGACGATGTTGATGTCTCGACTATGGGTGGAGCCATCCTGAAAGGAGGTGGAGCCGAATGTTTAACGGGCAAATTAATTTGCGAGTGAAGTTGATTAGCAACCACGTTGATTAGCAATCAACTGCTCTATGAGAGTAGAGCATAGCTCTACACTCATTCTGCCTTCTTCCATGGAGCGAATGGTGGTTGCTTGCTATTTCGACGCTCTTTACAAGCTGAAATATCAAAGGTTGCTTACTGCTGCGCCTGATGTGCTGCTGCTAGCCCAGATAGATATGCCTTATCGTGGCACCTCTGATTCCCAGCTAGAGCCTGTCAGTGCATCCAGATTTTGGCCTGTAAACGTCCGTTTTTCCAGACGATTGGCAAAATCTGCGTCCGAGACCGGATTTATGGGCCCTACACGTATGCCATATCCGGCCTCGGTGGACCCCCAGCCTCTACCCCCCGTGGTATTGAGGACTTTAGAGCATGCATTAACCCCCTCCAGGAAGGGTTTGATCGGGGTCTGTCCCCTTCATCCCTGAAGGTCTACACAGCTGCGATTTCTTTCTTCCACCTTATGGTCAAAGGGAAATCTGTCGGTAGCCACGATCCGACGTTGAGATTTCTCCAAGGGGCCAGACGGCTACGTCCCTCCAGCCCCCCCTCTGTACCTTCTTGGGACCTCTCCATCGCCTTTAGAGGGCTGAGGATGTCCCCTTTCGAGCCTCTTGCCCTCGCAGACCTGCACGCCCTCTCTCTGAAGACGCCGCTTTTGCTGGCTCTGGCATCGCTCAAGAGGGTTGGAGATCTCCAAGCACTGTCCACCGACCTGATCCGGGGCCTAAGCACCACTAGGACCCCCGCATCAAGGATGTGCTGCGCCTGCAGGTTCCTAGTCCTGCAGGGAAGGAACTTTTTTTCACGTCTCCTGATTGTTGGATCGGTGAACCCTATCCTCCCACCAACTCGGCATCTGGCTGACGCGGAGCAGTCAGCTCTGCTAGGTACTGTAGTAAGGTTTTGCTGCTGGGCCTGATCCCTACAGGCTCGGGCCGAACTTGCGGACCCCCCCCCCCCCCATCTGGGTGGCCCAATCCGTGTATTCTATTCCATCCTCTTCTAGGCGCCTGACTAATAACTAACCTTCACAGCTTAGAGTCGGCCTGGCTGGATGGTCTTAATCATGGCCCTTTACATGGGGGTTCCCATAGGAGTATGCGTCTCGACTGAAAGGGAACATCTAGGTTACTTTCGTAATCCGCGTTCCCTGAAGGAGGGAACGCAGATGTCCCTTGTCCATGTACTTCAAGTCGCTGATTTGAGGTGCCGTAGAGGTAAGGTTCGGCTCCTCAGAAGAAAGCAGAATGAGTGTAGAGCTATGCTCTGCTCTTATAGAGCAGTTGATTGCTACTCAACATGATTGTTAATCAACTTCACTCGCAAATCGATTTGCTCGTTAAATATTCGGCTCCACCTCCCCCCAGGTTCAGCTCCTCCCATAGTCAAGACATCGACGCAGTCTGCGTGCCCTCCTTCAAGGAACACGGGTTACGAAAGTAACCTAGACGTTCTCTGATGAGTAAAATGACATGTGATAGTAAAAGTATAACAAGAGGTTTTAACATCTTAGAACTGAGCATCTTCTTTTAATCCTTGTTGCCATCTTAAACAACAGACTTTCAGGTTGTTTGTTGCAAGCTCCGTCTTTCCCTCCGTCTTCCCCCTGACTCACGCACGCTTGTTTCTGGATATGACCAGAGAAGGGGTTGCTTTGTGGATAGCGCATCACTTCCAGGAGAGGGAAACCAGGCCTTTTATGTCCAGCCTTGATGTACAATTTCCCTTTTTTGTTTGTTTGGGAACGGTTTCTACTCTTTCAAATCACCATAAGACACTAAAAGGCTCAACTAAATGTTTGGGGGTTGTTTTTAGATTAACAACATTTCTCTCCTTCCAATTCCACTGCAGAAAATCAATGAGATGAAGCTGTAGTGTCCGCAGAGGCAACTGTACTTGAAGTATGGACCATGAAAGTACTACACACACTACTTCTGAAGAACAAAAGAACAGCCAACAGAAGAGATGGGGATGAAGCAATATTTATTTAAATCTATGGGGCTTCATAAGTCTTGGTAACATAAATGTACTGGGAAAAAAAATAAAAGGATGGAAATAGGAAAAAAGTATAAAAGACGGCAAAGATTATTTGTTTATCTCTTGGCAAACAAGTCGTGCAGGGAGATGTGACGTTGTGTAGAGAGATGGGATACTCCAGAAGGACTGGAGATGAGAGTGGAGAACTTTACTGAGATCTTCTTATCATTATCAAAGCAGACAAAACAGATTGTTGAAGACTGCAATTTGGTTGTTTTAAAGGCTTCTCTATTAGGCCCTTTAATATTGCTCGAGTGTTTCTCATGCTCCTTGGGGTTTGCCTAAATTTACTAACAAAAGATAAACAGCTGTTTTTTTTCTCTGATCTGATACGTTTATGGTTGTTCACATTGTTTTATTAAACTATGGATGTCAAATTCTTCTCCTGGAGAGCCATCTCCCTGCACAGTTAATCTCTGAACTTTACTTAGAGGGATCATAAACTGAATTTTGTTTTCTCGCTTTGTATTCTTCATTGAAGTGTTAGAAAACATTCTTTGTGCTTCCTGCTGGGTTTTCTCAGAAACAGTTGATAAGTTGGTACCTTGATCTCCCTAGCTCTGCTCAGATTTTCCAGATATTTACGAGACCTTGACAGGCACATCATAATATAATCAACCTTCCAAAATGGCCATTAAGACATTTTCCACAAGGTCATAAAGAGTTGTAAAATATGTGTTTCATAGTACAAGGACATCAGTAGTACTTTTGTACCCACCACTCAGGGCAGGTCCTGGCTGCAACTGCTGAAATGCACAGATAAAATAAAAAAAAATATATATTGTTGCGGCAAAAAAGTGGGATATAGTGTATTTTAAAACATATTTCTAATAATAACTTTTTAAAACACAATCTTGTCTAAGAGTATATTTATAGTCCTTTGCAGGGCAACACATACATTCACACCTAAAGGGCATTTAGATTATTCAAAAAACCTAACTGCATATTTTTGGGATTGTGGGGGATATACTCAGGGGAAACCCATGCAAGCACAGGGAGAACATGCAAACTCCTTCCAGGAAGGTCACCGACTAACCTTGAACTGGCAACTGTCTAACTGAAACCGTGCCGTCAATATATCTATGATTAATGGTCAAAATCCATAAAACTGTTACATATATGAACAACTAACACAGCATTTTTGGATGATTAAGAGAACATAAATCATGACAGAATAAGAAGGTAATGAAAACAAACACTTTAACACTCCCTTAATTGTTTTATTAGTTCTTATATGTGAAAAAATCATAATTTTTAATCGTTTTAAAAAATAGTGCACTCATTGGTATATTTGAGATTGCGGTAAACTATTTACAGAGTATGATAAATTGTTAAAAGTTACTGTAGTTATTATGATTATTATTTGTCATTTTAACAGTGCTGTCAATGAATGTTGATCTATGGACTAAAAGTAAGAGTTACCCAATACAAGCAGGAAAAGCTCTGCTCTTAATAAATATAGCTTACATGTTGAAAATTAAGTGTACTTTGTGCATGAGTGTGTTTCAGTTCTATTTCAGCTTGAGTGTGTTTCTTAATTCTATTGTTTTTCTTTTATGGCTCTATAGCTTTAATAGTACAAATGAATGGCTGCAACAAACCAATATTTTACACTAGATTGAAGTCAAATTGAAAGCATGAGAGAGCGTGAGATCAGATAGGATTTGATTAGCTGCTCTGGAACTGAATCATTGAGTCTGAACGACAGGACGTGTGAAACACTCCATCTCTCAGTCATTTCAATAAAAGCTCCCATCAATCTGAAGCAATTTTAAATCAGCTCCTCGTAATTGATGTTCCTTAAACAGAAATTTTTCTTATTATATGCATTGCTACAATCGCCTATGTGATGTGGGGCTTTAAGGATGCTGTTCGGAAAGGACTTCAATGTACGAATAATGTGGCATTTCATAATGTAATTACATTTAGTTCATAGTATTTTATTTACTAAATGATGTCAAAAGAGAGACATTGTCTAATTGTCTATATTTTCATATTTCTGAAGGCTGAAGTGCTTTAACAACACAAAAAGGTCTGGATTCACGGTGTAGCGAATGGTGCATTGTACATGTATGTACAGTTGTGCAAGGTGATGTGGGCTTGAATGTTTAGGGGGAGCCTTGACCCTTACATGACAGGGGCGTTTTGAGCATTTTTTTTTTTACTACTTTACAATTTGCTCTATTAAATTACATTTAAAACAGTTTCTGTGGAAATGCTTGATTTTTTTTAGTTCAAACCACAATACTTCCACAACAATCATGAAATTGTACAAAAAATATAATTCAGAGTAGTAAATGTTATTTTTACAGCAAAAATTGAAAATGAGCAGTTTTTAATTAAAATTATTTTTTTATGAACAAGTAAAAAAGTAAAATGAAACTGAAAGGCAGTTCAGCATTTTCTCACATTCTAATTTGAATTACCTTGAAAATTGCAAAACCTTTTTGAAACTTACACATCACATTTAAATCAAAATTAAACAATAGGTGGGTTAAATTATTACTGCTTAATTTAAAACAGCCGCTGTGATTGGCACATGCACCAGTGGTGCAAAGACTTTAAAAAATTCAACATCACAAACTTTTTAATGTAAAGGAGTAGTTATACATTTATCACAATAACAGTAAACAAACCATTTTTCAGAGTAGGGTTGCTTGAGATTATTCTAATTACCAAAATACAACAATAACCTAAACATGTTTTTAGTTCACTAGAAAAAGTTCTAGAGCCCTTGAAGTACATGTTTGAGTTAACTATTATCTGTACTGTAAGCATATTTATTTGTGAACTGAACATTAAAACATTAACCATATGTCAGGAAAGCAGCAGCACACAGATCAAATAGATTGGCATTGAGGCTTAAAGAACAGGAAGCATAATGGTAAGGGGACGTCCAATCGAGAATTCAGCAGTGAAGGGGCGGTGACACACAGGTGCAGGACTAAGGAAACTGATGTGCAAGGGCAGAGACAAGGACAAAGGAGGTCTCAGCGTTAGCCCCCCCAGCCCAACAGGACATAGAAAACCCTGCCAAGCCTCAGAATTACTGGTTAGCATCCTGCCAGAACTGTATCTGTGACTGAGTTTATCATGTGGTAGTCCTGACACAGAATTGTTTTGGCGACATTGGATTGTACTTAGGTGCTTTCTGGAAGAGTCTCTGGAAAAATATCTCAGACAATAATGTAGACATTAGTTAACTTCTCATACTCCAGAGAGAACCTCACCAAAAGGGCTGGAAATACAAGAAGAGATCCAAACCTGCTAGTATTCAGTTTGGTCCCTCTATCAGTCCCTCTAGTGCTTGCCTAGTACAAGTATGTGAAGGCTAGTCAAAAATCCTCACCAAGTGGAGGTAGCTAAAAGGAATTGGCTAAAGGAAAGCTGTTTTGTTGCCTGGTGTGTAACATTCAGAATATTCAATCAAGGAGAAAAGTGGGGGAGGAGCTGGCAACCTGTCAGTAACCCATCACCCTTTTCATTTCATTAATGAACACTGAAAGCAAACAAAGAAACAAATTCAACACAGTGATCGGATGAGAAATAAAGTTGGGAGGGATGGGGGAGCAGATGTTTTCTGCTGTGGTGCATGTAGTAATATCAAAGCAGTACATTTCAACTTTTCTAGGATGAGAGCAGAGAACATCAGGACAGACACTACAAGCGATAAATGAAATCAGCAGTAACTGGAGATAGAGTAATGTGCAGGAGTATGAAGTGTCCAAGAAGGTTGGTGTGGTACACAGATCTTCCATTCTCATTTCACTCACAGGCTAAAAATATTATGTCCTGGTGAACTTTTGGCTCTGTCTCCATGGTCTAATATTTTATACAGTAGTCTAAAAACTCTACGTGCTCTGGGATTGAGGGACTTTAGATAACTTTACAAAAGCATGTTAGAAATGCAAGTGTTTTCTGGTAGTGACATGAAGCTTTTGTCTCTTTCTTTCCCTTGATATTGTTTGAAGATCACTGACGAAGAAGCAAAGGATGGGGACAGGGGCTTCAAACTCAATTTGACAGAGAGCAGATGCTTCAACTGAAAACTTAGGACCATAAGTACATGAATCCTTAAAGTGCAATGTCAAAATATGTGGGTGGACAAACTTCATAATTTTAAAGGTTCAGCGACATTGTTTTATTTTTAGTAATATATTGTTCACATTGGTCTAATTAAATGGAAAGTGTGATTCTTTTTCTCAAAACCCACTATTTTTATTTAAACTTCAACCTCTTAATTTTCTAGCCCAGGCTTATTCTGGAAATGGGCTGAAAATTTCATGCACCAACCCCGTAACTACTCCCCAGTTACTCTCCTATTGGTTAGTGATTTGCATATTCATGATCAACAGAGCCTCATGCTTAAATTAAGAATTTAAATTAAATTTTGTTAAACGAGTTGTGACCATGTTAAGTGGTGATCCAGATGCAAATGTGTGATTTCTCCATGTAATTCACTTTAACGTAAGTTAAATAAACAATTAAATTATCAATAAAATGAAGCTGTTTTATTGAAATTTGTTTTATTTTGTGAGTAAAAACTGTGGCTACCTCTACCGGGATTTGAATTGTCATCAAAAATGTAACAGTGTCATGACATCAGTGTTCTTACAGGTTGTGCCAAATTTACTTAGCAGGTAAAGTGCCCTTGAATCTGTAATTATTCAAGGCATATTAACACTTTCTAGTTTCTTATTAAGATCTGACCTCGAAATTGGTGAAATTGGGCCTTTAATGACCAGCCTTGACGACTCATACGACTTTGCTAATGGTGTGAATAAAATCAGTTTTTATTAGAAACAAACTTGTTTTTTTTCCGTAACGTCCATGGTTCGATTAGGGATTCAGTCTACTCAAATAAATCACAATAAAAGCCACTAAAAGTCATGACCACTTTAATTAAACATTACTCAATAAGAATAATTATCAATTCATTCATTCGCCAACCCGCTTATTGCCTTTTGGGGTCACGGATCTCCAGTGCACATTGGGTAAGAGGCGGGGGTACACCCTGGACAGGTCATCAGTCCATCGAAGTAAGAATAATTAGTATAAACAAAAAATAATCAAAAAGTAGGATTTATCAACTTAAATGTTTTGAGATAACATTTGAGATAACGTTAACATTTTGATCAATGGCTCTATAGTTAGCATCATTTTATATAGAAAAGGTTTGATTTCGTTGTAAATAGAGGATTTCGTTTAATCTAGTCAAGGACACAAATAATGACAAAGTGATAAGATATATTCCTATTTTAAGCAGAGCAGAATCAAACCTCTTTCACTTTTGCCCATCACAACTGTAATATGTCACTGTCAGACCAGCCTTCATGTGGGAGAGAAAGAGGCAGAGGCCTGGCTGTAATTTAAAGCATTAAATATGAATCACGGGTGATATCAAGGAGATCAGTCAGACTCAAAGCTGAAATCTCCTTCCTCCACATGTACACAGAGAGGTGCCTGGTCCTCAGGATGTGAATCTACAAAAATAAAATGAAAAGTGAGGAATAAGGAGTGTTTTTAGATGTTCACAACACACAATATTTACGAAATATTTTGCTAAATGAAATGATATTAAACATGATATGTTGGAAGAATGTAGTGTTTACTTTAATCTTAATGTTCAACTTAAACGTTATATTTAAATTTTTATAAATACATGATCCATTTTCAGCCATGTGTAATCTATCCCTGGCCTCAGTTCAAATGCGGACGACACACAGGAAAAACAGTGAAAAACTTTTTGTTTGTTAGTTTGAACTGGGAAGCTTCCAAAATAAAAAGTCAGCAAGTGAATGTGGCTTAATTTAATAATGGACATAAGTACTGATCAAAAATCAAGCTTTTTCTCCGAAATATTGCTGTACTCTGTTTAACGTTCTCTAGGGCTGTAAGATTAATCAATAACTGTTTTCATGCATAAATTATTTAAGTGCTCTGCTTGCTGAAACCACAAAATCTACATCAAATTAGAAGTAATACATGCACATGCTCCTGGAATCTTGAATCAAGAGACGGCTGCACATCTATCAAGTCACGCAGTCTGGTCTGGCCTCCTGACAGCTCTCAGATTGATTTCAGATTCTCATGCTCACCAATGAGACACTGCAGAGCCCTCGATTCTCTGCGATCCTCTACAACTCCAATCCAAATCTCTGCTCTACTCATCTACTTCTGGCTTCTTTATGATAATAACAATACACTTTATTTCATAGTGCCTTTCAAGACAATAAATAACACAAGAAGAACAACAAAAAAGCTAAAATAATGAACACAGTAGCTGTGTCTCAATCCAGGTTCTGATCCTTCTGAAGGCTACGGCTTTGGATGATCCTCTGGCTGCATCAACCGTTGGTATATGGGACGGTCTAGCTTCATTCTCACCGCAGAAATTTATAAACCCCTTCATCTGTTCCTTTCTCCCTGCAACAACATGACATGTAGCAATAGTTAGCATACATCAAATTCAGGTGGCTACGTGTGTTAGCATCATTAACATCATGTTTTTAAAATAAAACTATGATGTTTTAAAATGCTACGATCACCACCAGCATTTAAACAATCCCTACTATCTTCAAATAAACAGTTGTGATTACAAATTCATATGTATCTGCTTATTATTTTGTGTTGATTACATTGAAAAAAAAGCACACAAAGCACTTTGGGATATGTACACTTACAATAGATTGTAGCCGGGCATCATCCGAATCCAGGGAAAAAGAGGATGTGTTTCAAGGCCACATTTAAAGAACCCTTTTTTTTTTGTAGCGAAAAGGTAGCGGCTTCACACTTGTGACCAGTTTTCAAAAGAAACAAACTTGTGTTTGTTTAGAATTGTCCACGGTTACATTTTTTTTCATTATGGTCACATAAATCTGTATGAAAGCCACTGAAAGGCTCAACATGTCCGACCCCTTTAAGTAAAAATAATATGCTGATAATTTACTTGTTATGTTAGACCTGCTCCTTAACATTACGAAAACCAAGGAGCTGACTGTAGACTTCAGGAAGAAGAGAGGACCACACTTGATCTCATCCACGTTAACGGAATGGCTGTAGAGCGTGTCTCTTGCTTCAAGTTCTTGGGGACTCATTTCAGATGATCTCTCCTGGACAACCAATACCGCCAGCCTTGTCAAGAAGGCCCAACAGCGATTCTTTTCTTGAGAACACTCAAAAAAAATCAAATGTCCTCGGCCATCCTGGTGAACTTTTACTAACAAACTGTGTCACAGTCTGGAATGGGAGCTCCTCTGCTGTGGAGCAAAAAGCACTGCAGTGGGGAGTGAAACTGCCCAATGCATCACTGGGAATCCAGTCTTAGGGACTTACAAAGGAAAAACTGCCTGAGTCATGCACACGGTATCCTGAATGACTCCTCTCCTGACCTCTTGCAGGCGGTTCAGGAGCCTCCGGACTAGAACCAGCAGACTGAGGAACAGCTTCTTTCACAGAGCTGTCTCCTTATTGAACTCTGCCCCTCACATCTTCACTTCCCCTTATCCTCTTAATTAATTTGTAAATATGTATCATTTGTAAATTTCTGTTTCATAGCAAATAGCACCTGCGTATTGTTTACAGTACATACCTGTAGTACATACTCACTGTTAATTTTCTGCTTATAGTAAATAGCTATAAGTATATATGTTCACATCATATCTGTAAATTTACCATAGAAATGCTCTATCTAACTTCATTTATTTAACTTATACCGTGCACTTTACTGCTTATTGCATTTCTTGTTAGACCTAAACTGCATTGTACATGTGTAATGACAATAAAGTTGAATCTGATTTATCTTCGTGGTGCTAATAATAAACATTTGAAATGTTCTTCATTGTGAGCACATTGGTGGCCAAATATAAGCAACTTCTTGTCTCTTTACGGCTATTTTATGTCATAGTAATTATACAACAGGAAACTCAGAACATGCTAAATATGCAGTGCATTATCCAGGGAGTAATCACAATCATGTTCAAGCCACTGAAAGGCCAGTGTCTCGAATCCAGTGTGACTCCCGTGGTCTCCGAGGACTAATCAAGCTATGAGAACTCATGTGCGAGCCTTTTAGAAGCATTATTAATATTTAATGTAAAGCAGTTAGTGAGCACCTTTTATTGCTCTGACTTCCTGCCCACAATGCAAACCAAGCACCTCCTCTGGTCATACAGAAAGCATACGTCCATTTATGATGCACTCCGAGCCGCATGTTGCAAGACACCATCAAGAGGATGACATCGTCGAAAGCGTCCACAAACACACATAGACATAGTTCATAGAGTAAGATAGAGCTGGTGCCCTGGTCCACAAATGAGATGAAGAATGACAATAATTATATTTAATAAAGGAAGGGATGAAAATGTGCTTATCATTTTCACTTTAAGACCATTTTAAGAAACACATCACCTTAGAAGTAAGCTCTGCATTTATCACTGTACGTTCTCAAATTTAAATGGGGAAGATTAAAATGGCTTTACCCTGACCATACCGAAACCATTTCTATTTCTGATTTCTATTCATCACCAGAACACAAGCTCCTTTCTCACCCCATTTACCCAAGCAGCCATTCCTCCAAATGTGTGCCATTTGTTGTAACTTTTCAAAATTTCAGTTTTGGGGTTTTTTTGTTTTTTTTCAAAACAGTTTCCAATAGCATTCACACTTAAGTTTTCCAAATGGGTATTGGTCTGTCTCAGGTAACTTATTTAAATGTTTTATTCGATTTAGAATCAAAAGATGGGTGCCGTTTTTATTGTTACTAACCCTCTTTTTATTTTTTTATATTTGTTTTTATATGTTATATATGTTTTTAGCAAAGCATTAGCAAATACATGCTAATTATGGTGCAAACGATTATAGAACCTGGAAATTCTGTAAATTCAGTAGTTTTTTTTTAACCAAATATGTGCATTTTAACAAATTAAAGCTCCCGAATAATTTGAGTAATAGGATAGTATTTTTTTAAGGACTCCAAGATATCATCACAAAATCATCAAATATGTAAATAAGAAATTGAGAACTCTTCCCATGGCCTTCTAAAGATTCAAGTGATGCAACTTCCTGCTGAAAACCACCGAACTTAGGGAAATTCCCCAGTTTTTCAGGAGGGGGATGGGTTAGAGTAACCGGAATGAGTAAAATGCTGGAGACATGACTAAATGTTATCATATTTAGTCAAAAAAGAAAAATATAGAAAATATTAAAAAAATATATAAAAAAATAAAAATATAGATAATTGTGTAAATAAATGTATTTGTAACAAACATTACATGTGGATTTACATATCGGGTTATTTTTAAAAAGAGCTTAAAGTGTAGCATCAGAGACTAGGGACAAGCAAAACCTGCTATTTTCAGTGTTTTATGTTGATTTCATCAATATTTTAAATGTTCTAGCTTAAATTTGCAATAAAAATAGTATGTAGTAGACTCTGCTTATCAGGGCCGGTTCTAGACAGGTCTGTATGAGGGGGCAGTTCTCTGGTCTTATAGTGACAGTTATTCCCTTTCAGAATTGGGTTGTTGGAAAAGTGGATTTCACTTTGTTAGGCTTCTACCTTCAGACCTGTCTAATTAGGGTTTTAGAAAAATAAACTTCTGCTTGCATAACTCTTAACATCACTGAGGCATGCAAAACATAAAGAATTTATAATAAAATATCCAATATAATTTTTTTTACGTTTTTAAGAACAGTAAAACATTTTCAAGTTTTTTGAACAGAAGCTGGGCTTAATATTGTCTGTTATTATGTAAATATGTAAAACAAATTTGTTTAATCATCACAAAGTTCTGGTATTAAAAATTACATCTTTTTTTTTAAATGTTTGTAGGTACTTTGCAGACGGTCCCTAAGCGTTCCTGTGTCTGCGCATAGACACCAATGTATTACAGTGGAGGAAGACAGTTCTAATAATCCCTTTGACATCTTAGCAGGATGCTAACATTAGCTATTTCAGTTTACTTCTTGAATGCTGCCTAAATCAATCAAACGGGCGCAGCAGCTGCATTGCTTTATCGCAGGACTGCTGTTAACCCTTTTCTCCCTTTTTTATGTTATTTTTTTTGTCAATTACAAAACACTGATAAAACTAGAAACTATAAAGCAGAAATGGCACCCATTCTGTCAATCTCGGCAAGCGTCATGCTCTGGTGTTATGCATTCCACCTAATTTCATCTGATGAACTTTGCTAATCTTTCTGTATATTTTTGTTTTAGATTTTACTATCGGTTGTTTTTTTGTGTGCGTGCGTGTGTGTGTGTGCGTGTGTGCGTGCGCGCGTGTGTGTGTGCGTGTGTGTGTGTGTGTGTGTGTGTGTGTGCGCGTGTGTGTGCGTGTGTGTGTGTGTGTGGTTTTAGACCATTGTGTGACCATTTTTAATTACCCGGGAATTGAAGGCGATTTCCACTTAGAGCCTCATTTCACTTTGCCAGAAACCAATGGGTGATGTCACAGTTCATTTATGTTGTATACAATTAACGGGCTGTCCATGGGGACCTGCTCACTTCAAGAGTCAGCCTCTAGCGTTCAGTCGATGAACTGCAGGATCCATTCTTACCTATTACAAAGCAGGAGGAAAAGCAGGGATTGTTGCCTGGTTTAAATTCTGCAATCTACCTGAAAAGTACAAGAACATATTCCAGGAGTATCACTTGAGATCTTTTAAGATCATGCTTCTTATAGTAACCTGTATAAATAAACATTGTGTGTTTATGCTGAGAACTTGTCTACCCTACCCTTCCCAGTGTTCTGAACAGTTCTGTGCAAGCAGCTAATCAATGCAAGTCTGTGGGAGCATTATATCTCAGCCCTGACAAGAAAGCACTTCTCTCTTGAGAATGGTGGCCTCCAAAGTGTGACCCCTAAAGTCTCACTCATTTACACTTCTCTACTCAGCGCTTAATACTTGTCATCCATCCAACTATGTACCCTATGAAATATGTCTTTAAATTACCACTAATGGAACGGCAAATGTGAGCCATGGGTCTGTCAGAGTGATGAATGGTAAGAGAACAGACGGGTGACCCCTCTTGTTACTCAAGAAGGCTGCTCTGGAGTTTTGTTTCAGATCTGGGAAACTTGTATCATCTTCTAAAATCATTAGTTTGATGCTCTCAAAAGTTTCCATCCATCCATCCATCCATTTCTTTACCAGATTAGACCTGTTTATTAACAATTGTGCCATGATGAGATCATTTGTCATTGAAATAGTAGCCATAAAAATCAAGTGTATCTGATTGTGGCATGTGGTAAAAGGGGCAGGTGTGGATGGAGTCATGAGGCCCCAGACCATCTGCACCTCCCTTTCGAGATTTTTGGTTAACTCACGCTTCCGTGTACAGTACAATTTACCTGATCAATCCGCCCAAGAAGCTCTCAAACCACATGGAATAACACAAGGAGTCAACTGTAACTTAAAACAAACTGAAGACAACACAACTTATGTGAAAAACACGCTAGGGTTAGGTTTAGGGTTGGGGTTAGGATTGGGTTAATGGTTAAGGTTATGATTATGATTAGGATTAAGTTTAGGGTTAGGCCTAGGTTTAGTGTAAGGGTTGGAGCTCACAGATTAAGATCAGGTGTGGGGTTGTCAGTGGGTACAGAAAATAGAATTGTGGTTAGGGGTGGGAGGTTGGGTTTAGGGTAGGGTTTTGGATGAGAGTAGGAAGGATTAGAATTGGATCTAGATTTAGGGGTCGTCCAAATTTTAAGTGGCCCAGGCCAGCGCAGTGGACCCCTGAGATCTCCCCTCTGTGAAGTCCTAAATATGGACATAGAAATTATCAAGGGGGAGAGTAGCGGGGGAGGCTTTGCTCGGTCATGGGTGGGTAGTTGGGGGTAGGGGGTGTGCCAAACCGATCACAGCAAGGTAAATTAAAATCAAAATGTTGTGTTAGGTTTAGGTTTAGGGTAAGTATTAGGTTAGGGTTGGGCTCAGGTTTAGAGTTCAATGCTACTCCCTCATTTGGGTTGACGTTGTAGCATTAAAACAAACAACAGTATTGAAGAATAATTTTGGGGGCGTGGACCCCGTGATCCACACTTGTCCCTTTTACTGCATGCTGCAATCAGACCCCTTTCATAAAGTGACAAATGTGTACAGTTTCAAGAATCTCTGAATGGTACAAAGTGGTGCAAAAATATTTACATCACAAAGGCACTTCCTTGAGGGTACTGTCCAATTATCAAGCAAATGTGTATCTTTGAGGAAAATCACAATGCTGATCACAACAGACTTTTACTGTCTTCCGTGAACGTTCTTTGAAATTGACAATAGCATGTAATAGCCAAACTACAAACAAAGTGTTCCATGTGTATGTCTTCTGATCAATCCACTTTGTACCAAACTGCTTGATGTTTACTCCCAATGTAAGTCGCTTTGGATAAAAGTGTCTGCTAAATACATAAATGTAAATGTAAAGTGAAAGTGACTCAAGCTCATTCTGACTGTAAACAATAAAGAATTTATTTTGTGCATCATTAGGTCTTACTCAATGTTTTAAGAGCCATTAGTAACCAATAGGAAGCCCCAGTGCTACACATCAGTCACTCTCAAGCAGAGATGCAGCATTGCTCTGGCTTAATGAGACGTGACGGGCTGCTTATCCGTCCAATTGTTGCATCCACAGACATCTAATGAATTTCTGTGCCATCAGCTGACCCAGAGACAGTTACAAAGTCTTTTAATGGTGAGCAGGAGGTTCATGTTTTGCATCATGCTGTGCTAAGATGAGGCTGTTAGCATGTAATGTTAATTCTATTTAACGTTTTTTCTGCAGGATTTTCAGCTGTGCAAGAAACACCTAATGAAACGTTGAGGCTAGTGATATATGATAATATATATGCTCCATATATGTGTATATATGCCACATATAGGCAGAATTAAGGCCATATAGGTCTTGTGAAATGCTTCTTTATATTCACAAATAAGTCCTATATGTACATACAAGATATGTTTCTTATAAAGGGCAAATTTCACTTTTCTATCATCATCATCAAGACAACAACTTACTAAAAAAATGCAACAAAAAAGAAAAACATATGCAAGTGGGAAATGTGAAATCACATGTAATTGGCATGTTATGGAATTTAACAAAGGCAAATAAGTGAGAGGACTCACAGGGAAATAGATTTTCAATATATGTGACATATAAAATTAGCTGTTTTACAATATTTACATAAATGTACATATAATATAAGATAATGGCCAATTTTATATGTCACATATATTGAAAACCTCCATCATGTTTATATAAGTTGTTTCCGGTGGGTAGTGCAGTTTTAGAGATAATGTGGTTTTAGAGGAACCACACAGACATTGTTATTTTTAATTTTAAAGCATGATTGAAAATAACAATTTATTCAGCCACTTTTAATAGTGAAAGAATTGATCAGGAATGTCATTTTAAGAGTAAGTTGTGCACTTTTCTCTAACTGGAAGGTTGAGAATTTTCATGTAAGCCTCTGTTCAGTCTAAATGTGTTTGATTTTGTTTTAAAATTAAATAAACCATCCGAGATGTCAGTTGAACAATATCACCATATAATTTAGACTCGTGGTTTTCTGGGCGTGTGCTAAAATTAATTTAAATTAAATGCACAGATCGCAGAGAGGAGGCAGATGCTCTCCGATGATCATTCTGGCAAAGGAATACATATAAAATCATGATGATTATTTACAGCCAACTTAAATCAGCATCAAAAGTAGTGTAATCATCACAAAATTCATAATCATTAACCCAATAACCGCCCGGAGTCAGAAGGGGGGGTCAGGTTGGTTTGCATGGTCTGCTGTTGCACAGTTTGCATTGCAGTTAACACAAAGTATATAAAGTTTCTACATTTTAACACTGTGGTTCAAAGGCCACATGCATATAATGATACAGTAGCACACAACAATGTCATACTCTGTGCATTTTCTTCACCTAAAATAATTCAAATCTTGTGTTAAAAACTGTTAAACGAATTGCTAAATGCATAAATCAAATATACAGTTACACTTATAAGTTTAGCATTAAGCATATTTAACTGTTAGCTGGGCAAACAAGATGTGAATACTATTGAGTGCAACATAAATGTTTTGCAAAGCATTATTAATATGTTACTGCAGGGTATAAGTCAGAGTTATTATTGTATTTTGGTAATAACAGAGTTTCTCCCTCTAACCAAACCTGTAAATTCACTGCCACCTTTCTGCAGCAACTTCTCTGCAACTCAGATTTTATTTAAATGAAGAAAAGCTACTCAATAATAACTACTCCAGTATTCACTATCTGAACAAAGTAACACACACAAAAAAAAAACTAAATTGGCTAGACCTAATCTACTGGAAGCCACAGGAGGGGGACCTGCTTCCATCTCAGAAGCAGTGCATTTGCATTAATGTGTGGACAGGTTAATTAAAATAAAATAGTTAAAATGGTTATTGTGGTGTAATGAAAGCTCACGGTGATGTCTTACATCATCGGCTCACTGCATGGATGCAGGGTGACTCAGGTTAAGCATGAAATCAGACATGAATGCAGTGGTGCATAGAAATAGAATAAAACACATGGTGAGTCACACTTGGAGCATTTTGTGTTTTTCCCTTAAGACTGATACAACGAATCACTGTAGCTGATTCTCCAGTGTATTTCTGAGCACCATATCATTTTTAAATCTGCATTTAAAAGCATGTGATCAACAGGATTTCATTCAGAATATATAAACAGCTGGAATAGATGCTAGAGGAAATGTAAACATGACTGCAGCCAGCGTCCCCAGGTTCATATTTTGTCCTCCTGTTAAATCATAAAAAGGGGATTTGAGCACCCTCTTCAGAAGGTGTCTATGGTTTGACAATTCCTAAACCCTTAAAAGTCCTTTTTACTACTGTTTTTTTATCTACTTTGCAATTGGAAATTATATAATATTATAAAAAATAATTTCCTTGAAAAGCGTTTTTTTTTTGGCCATGCTTGATATCATTTTTGGGACAAATATTTTTTAATCAAATTACACAATTCTGAAATTGTAAAAAATACTGCAAATACATAAAGGTGTAGGGTTTGGAAATACAATACCTCTGGTATGGCTTGTGTTTTTCAAAGTTTCAATGGCACAAAAAACTGTTATGACCTTGTCCTTTGGTTTTTTTTACAGGAATTTTTGAATATTTATTTTGTCACAACACTTTTGAATTTGTTTTGAAACATAAAAACAGTTGATTTTGAGATTTTAGCAGTTAAAAAATTACAAAATGTTTTACTCGGAATTGTGGTTTTTTTTTGTCAAAATTCAGGTTTCGTGTGAAATTATTGTGTAATGTACTCAAAAAAAATATTTGTAAAATGCTAGGAAGCGGTTGTTCTAAAAAATGATATCAAGCTTTGCCGCAAAAAAAACAGTTTTAAAGGAAATCTCAAAAAAGTTTCGGATTTCTTCGGTTAAGCAGCATCAGCATGCAGGCAGCACAGCGCTCTGCTGACAACTGATTTTCAATAAAAGTAAAATTGGATAATTAACTATTTACACTTAATTTAAATGATAAAATGCAATAAATATGACCGTTGTCAGGCTGTTGTTGCTTTGCGTGTGCACATGCTCTGTCTGTGCACTGTAGCCACACTGTTGCCAACCATTGGTGCTTAAAGTCCCTAATAACAGTCTAGCACTGCACCAGGCCCTTAGTTCTGCTCAAGTTCTGCCTTTTGACTTTCCTCAAGTGATGCACTGTTCCATGACTATTCCATCTTCAGAAACTTATTTGTGGTGTGAGAAAATCTGCATTCATAGTTTTGTACAGGCCATGGTTAAAATGATTTTGGCATGGACAATTTGACCTAAAGGCCCTTCTCAACCTGAATGAGGACATTAAAATAGGAATCAATAAGACCCACTGACAGAGCTGAAATACAAAAAGCGTGTCGTACTATTGGAAAGCTTGTCTCATTCGAACACTGAAAGCATTGAAAATCAATGCAACTGGAAGTGAACCCAATGTAATCTCTGAAAGGGGACACAAATAGGGATTATCAAGAAGACATGAAGTGAGGACTTGTCTGGATGCTGGTTGTGCTGCTCCTGTGGATGAGGAGAGAAAGGTAGAGAGCATATGCTTTTGAGTCAGGCAGTATATAGTAATTAAAGTTCAATCAATTGAACAAAATGATAACTAGCACAATACAAAACACCTCAACAGAATAAAATAAACTGAAGCTGGAGAGGTGCGCACTCCTAAACTTTGGACAGTATAAAACCCAAAAGATTGAAGATGAACATTAAACATTACATTAAACAGCCTGTAGTCATACACATAAGCGTGGCTGAGATCAATCTCTCCACTGTCCTGTCAAATAAATTGCCACAAAAATAAATCGTAAAAAAGAAGCTAATGTAAAAGAGAAAAAATAAATGTTTTTCAACTATACAATGTTGAGAAGACACGTTTTTTTAAATTCACAAAGACTAACTTTAAGTGGCTTAAAACAGCCAATACAATAACCCTTGAACATTTAGCCAATTAAATGTAGAAAATATTTTTATTGTTCATGATATGAAATCCACTCACATTGTGTCAAAGATTTCAAAGTTTCTGATGATTTGTAAAAACAAATGCCTTTTAGTCTTAACTAATGCCATTTGATGAGTGACACAAAGAGCAGTCACACAGTAATCATTTGAAAAGTTGAAATATGGATTTAGAACATTACGAATATTTAGAATTATTTTTCTGATTTGTTCTAAAGGTGTTCAATGACCTCATTCAGAGATGTGATCACACTCCTCCCACTATTTCACAACATCTTTAGACAACATGTGTTTGTTGAAAAATCATTTTCACAGTTGAAAGGGAATGCTCATACAGGGTCCACTTTTCAACTATTTTAAAAGGTATTAATTTAGCTTTAGGATCTACAAAAACCCCAAAAAGAGCAATATGTTAACTCTTAAATGCTAAATATAAAATAAATTATTGGTCAACTGTTTGAGTAGAATGTATAATAAGTGACTTGTTTACTGTAGAAGTGGGTGTTTACTCTACTGGTGAAAGACTACATATTGTAAATTCATTTAATACAAATTAAATTAAAAATAGTTAGAAGGATATTCATTATCGTGAAATATTTGGTAGAATTTGAAACTAATTATTCTTTATGTTTAAAGGGCGTACAGTGCATGATTATTTCACTTCTTAAAATTCCATGTTTCAGACATCTCTTTCATCTTAAGTAGGAAGTCCTCTAAGCACACAGATCCTGGGGGTATCAATTCTTCATATCAACACTCTTAATAGCGTGAAATGAACTCTCATTTATCATTCTGTGCAAACTTCTTTAGTGCCTGTGTATTTTGGGGGAGATTGTAGTCTGGGTGAATCATTGAGGACAGTACCCTCCTGACGAATGTGCCAATGTTTAAAGGCTCAATGACAGACAAGGCATATGTTTCACATCTAGGGCATCAAAAGTGGTGTATTTGGTATTAAATTAAAACACATGCTTTTGACCCATTCCAACAGATGGGTGGCATTTCTGGGCCTGGGACTGTATATGTATAAATGAACATTACAATTGCTTCATAAATACTTTTTAGTACTAAGATAAGTGTACTACATACTATTCGTATTGGAAATATTAACTATAACACTGATGCTACAAATAAAATATAATAATTAAGCTCTTTTTAGAAAGAACCTTTCTTTTGCATTGAAATGTAAATCCATATGTAATGTTTGCATTTATTTACACAAATATCTATACTTTATCTAATATCTAAAATTTTTAGCCATGTCTCCAGCTTTTTACTCATTCCTGTTACCCAAACCCATCCCCCTCCTGAAAAACTGGGGAATTTTATCCGGTTTTATCACTTGGATCTCTAGAACCCCTTGGGAAGAGCAAAGGCAAGTTCTCTCAATTTTTTATTTACATGTTTAATGATTTTGTGATGTCTTGGAGAGTTGCTTAAAAATAAAAATAATTATTTCAGAGCTTTAATTAGTTTTATTGTAAAAATGCACATATTGTTAAATAACTGAATTTGCTGAATTTCCTGGTTCTCTAAACACGTGCACCACCATGTGGCTATTCAACATGTATTTGCTAATACTTTGCTAAAAACTTCCTGCTACTTAAATAAAAAAAATACAAAAAAAGAGGGTTCGTAACAATAAAAAAAAAAACATTCTAAATCGAGAAAAAAAAACATTTAAACAAGTTACCTAAGATGGACCAATACCCATTTGGAATACTTAAGTATGTATGCTACTGGAAACTGTTTTGAAATCAAGAAATGTTTAAAAGTTACACGCAAATGGCCCCAACTTGATGGGATGGCTCTTTTACCTAAAATGAGATCACGTTCCCAGTGTAAGAATGCCAAAATTAGATGCCAAGGCGTTGCAGAGAAAAGAGGGGAATATTTTAAAACCCATGAGGATGCCAGTGGTACCAGTGCACAGATTTTAGCCCTGTTCCCATTCAGCTGGTTGAACTGATGAGTCCAAGCTGACAGACAGAAAGAGAACGAGAGAGGGGATGAGAGAGTCAAGGACACAGTCAATCCAAGGACAGAGCATAAAGCTGAATGGAAGCCGTGGGTGGTGACTTTGTGTTTGGAGCTGGAAGATCTATGCTTTACCTCAGAGATGCTTCTTCTAAATGTTTAAGAACTGTTAACAGCCAGCGTTTACAAAACAGGTCGTACATATGTATATTTGGACATGTGCAAAATATCTGAATTAATTTAACAATGAATAAAGAGCAATTGTCCGCTGGCAAATCCTTTTTTTAGATCGCGTCTGCCACTTTGAATCAACATCAATTTGTGGTGTGTAGCGCCTCACTGTGGCAGACACCAAAGCGGAAGCGGAAATGGAACTGAGAAAACATATAGAACATTTATCGAATCGACTGACTCTACCTCGCGTTCAAATAAATACTTAAATCTAAATATCTTTGAACTAATCTCGCTAGTTTTAAGTAAGGACCTCCTGCCAAACTAGAGTTTAATAAACAAATGCGTTACTGTGGAACCAAGTAAAAGTAAAATTAGTAACAAAAGTCAAGTTATGAAAATGAGAACTTACATTAATATATAATTTTACTTGTTTTTACCTTCGTTGGTTTTAAATAATGACATATACAGTATAAACCATCCTCGAATATTGAGGCAAACATTTTTCCACCTTTAAAGGACCCCTTTTACATGGTTAACTTCAGAATACTGTTTTCAAATGCTCACATTTACTAGAATAACCCTTAAAGAGAATGTTTTCCTACCAGTGACAAAAAGAACACCCTTAAAACCCTTATCAGGGTCACATCCACAGTAACCCCCAATAGGACTGGAAGGTCTAGTAATTGATGTAGTCTTCAAGGCCATTCATTGGTGTAAAAAAAATCATGCATTTCTTTATAAAAGCTGCACTGGCACCTAGTGGTTACCTAGCACGTGCCACCACTCAGCATTCTAAGCAAAAATGACAGTCTGAGATTTTCAAAAATGTATTTCTATTGAAACTACTCAAATACAGTAATAAGCTATATCAGATCTTGTCATAATGCAGACAAAACCAAACCCATTTCAATTGTAAAGATCACATCAAAATCTAGTGATATAGTCTTGAGTCAGGTAAGGTATACAGTCACATGTGACAATTCCTCAAAACAATCTCCAAATGTTGTTTAAAACAACACACACCTTTTCACATTATGAAATAAAAGCATAGTTAATGTACTAAAGACGTACATAACTATTTACAAATGGAGGTTTATTTATGAAGTTCAAATTATATAAAAACAGCCCTTTCCTCATGTATTCTGACTGCATTTAAGTCATATATTAATTGGGTGTAGCAATAGTTAATCCAGATATGTTAATAACATGTAAATCATTATTAATTAAGATGGCAAAGATTAATGATAAAGTATGAAAGAAGATGACGTTCAGGAATATACATTGGTCACTAATGATGACACCAGTCATATAAAGACTAAAACTTTCACATGAATTTCAAACATACCCCAATGAAAAAAGACAATTATTTATTCATTTACTGTGTGAGTTTAAAATGTTAACAAGCATTTGGCCAGTAAACTAGAGCAAACATTGGAGTCAAGGTCATCTGATCTGGATTTCTTGATAAGTATTGCTCCATGTACACTGCAATACAAGTTTCATAATTGCTCTGTAAGTCACTGATAAGAGGTTAAAAAACCAATCACATCTTGAAAAAAGAAAGCCATACTTTCACCAATGTGACAATAAAATGAAAGAAGCAAAGGATGTTATTAGCTGAATCTATTTTACACAAACTTTCTCTGTGAGTACTTACAATTTGCATTATTAGTCACAGACTATACTTCATTCCAGTACAACAGTACAAAATACAGTTACTAGTAGTTATACCTATTATATTAGACAGTGTTAATGAATCCACTTCTGAGATAAATCAACACTTGGTCAAAAGCTAAACCTCTTTTCAGTACTGAAATACACTAGAAATGTTCTAGAGATACACTATGAGAAAATGACCAAAAGCTTAGGCAAATTATTATTTCATTTTTTGCCTTTAAATATATTTTTGTCATATATTGAAGTATTATAACACTGCTACATTCTTTTTAGTAAATTAATTATTGATAAATATTCAAAAATAAATGTAAATCTTTGTACCTGCACCATCATTCCTATGTCTACTTCTTCTCACGGTAGCCCCGGCATTAGACGATGACGCCTTCATGCACCTCACAAATTTTCTAACTTTGTGCTGGAAAACAGGTCTGCGTTTGTTCGAATTACTAGCAGAGCATTTCTGTAGTGACATCATACATATGTGTGCATCTCCACCAATGAGCACAGCAACCACCAACACGAACCGAATGAACCGAGTGAATGCGGGGCGGGAGGATGCAGAAGTACAGTGATACCTCGAGATACGATTAAACAAAATGAAAACAAAATAAAAGCTAAATAATATGTACACAAATGTGAAATCCTACCTTGTAAGGAGGTGGTGGGTGATAGCAGAAAACATTAAGGCACTACGTACGAAAGTTACCTTTCTAGAGATATGTCACGAATTACGAAACATGAACACGAAACCAAGCACATGCGTAGACCGTACCAAAAGCGTGTGTGAAGGGACGGAGAAGGCATCATGGGTATGACCTGTGCTATAACAAAAACATTTTTGGTAATCTATACATAATGTTTCGCTTGATTTAAAACTGGTTTAAAGCGTTTTTGGTGTGATGATAATGATCAAAGTTTCAGCACCTTTTACCATTGTCTGTCAATGGGGGAGTCGTGAGCCAGGACACGGATGTTCAGCACGACGTCAGACATAACAAGCGGTTAGGACGTCAGAACTGTTTGTGTCTTTCATATCTTGGATTTTTTTTTTTTTCGAATCAAAATATTTACTGAATGACCTTTCGCATTTTTGATTATTCGCAACTCGAAGCATTCGTATCTCGAGGTACCACTGTATAACCATCTGTATGATCCTTCTTCAATGGAGTACAAAGATTGCCAAAGGCTAGATCTTTGGGAGTATCTACAACAGAAAACCTAAACACAAGTGAAGAAATCCACACAAAGTGGGAATCCACAGAGGGAAACACTGCGCACTAGTGTTTATGAAGTGGTACTGCTTGCAGGCTGTGCTTTACAGTTTTAACAAAGCTTTTACTCTTGGTACAGACATTCGTGACTAGATGTTAAACTACTCGAACATCTGTGCTTCTATGAATTACACTGCTAAATTGCAGAGTAATGCAAACCCAAACAGAATGTCAAGCTAGAGGACTGAAGCCAGTCTTTTGCAGTGAGCCAAAAATAAAGATCGTTAAAGTTCTTCCAAAACACGGAAGCTTTATTTTCTTTTTAAAGCCCTATTGCGGAGAAGGGATGTCCTAACTCTTGTAAGACACGATCAACAATCTGGATTATTGTAACCCCCCATTGTAACCACTTCAATGCAGGATTACTTTCTGCATGCAGCTCCAGTTACATGTTCAGCATGGTAAAAGTGCCCCGGAACATGTTCTGCTCAAGCATCATTCGTTTGGTTTGTCAAAAGCATCAGTAGAATTACGAGTTAGCAGATTATTGAAACACCACAGAGCAGCAGACCATACAGGACTATCCTTTTCTTCCAGTCAAGCATGAAATGCCATGTTTGTGTTTTGTTGGGAAGCAGTCTTCATTAGTACTTGTTAATTCCAAAGAGACGGACCCCGTGAAACTGAGGAAGTTTGGGAATAAGCACGGTGAGCAGGGAAATGGTGTTGATGACAAAGTGGACCCGGTCATACTTTGTATAGAAACTGGTGAGGAAATACCTGTAGAGGATAAGATCAAGATATACGTCAGAATGCAACATGGGACAGGCCACAAAGGATGCTCAAGCAGGCGCACACAAGCTGCATCCAATAGCACAGAATGCAGTTCAACAGAATTCTAATCACACATGTACAAATCACTGTGAACTGTATTTTTGAATTCGATATAGGACATAGCAGTGAGTAAGAATGTATCTTTCTGTGAGAAGGTGAGTTTGTTTGTTTGTACTCCAGTTTCCCCCACTAAATATATTTCAACTTATTGAATTCCCCTTAGGAGTGAATGAGTGTGTTGCCCTGTGTCGGACTGACCAGTCCTCTCCTTTATGGTCTTTCTCAAAGACAATGGGATAACTGCATTCTTACTGCATCCAAAATGCAAGAAAAAAATGTGGAATGATGAGCCTTTCAAGATGTGAAATAGGCGAAGCTAATAGTTTATCTGTGATCAGTTCCTTGAGCCTGATGATAAAAGTTTGAGAACCACTGGCTTACATGATGATGCACTCGTAAAGCTACTTGCTGGCTGTATTAATATCACAGGAAATTATATATTTGTGGCTGCATCTTGCACATCCCTCAGCCAAAAGGCATGAAAATAATTCTGGAGTGGTAAACCTGTTATTAGGAACCGATTAATTTTCTTTGTGATTATACATTAATAGCGCCACCTGCTGGCAAAGGAAATCAATGTACTTGTGGCTATAGCTCTCACATACTTCATCCATTTAGCATGATGAGCCTGTGGTTCTGAGCACATTGATGTGATTATGACATGTGCCACCTGCTGGCTGTATGAATTGTATTTTGATGTATTTTCATGACCTTTACAAAATAGCTCTTGATTACCAATGGAAAAAAAAAACAAGCGAACCACATCGTGCAAGGGCCTGTCCCTCTTTGCTTGTAGCATTAATTAATGTTGAATTTTTTTGTGTGTAATAAACATTGATGGCTTGTAAAATGTGTTTAATTATATTTGGAAACCAAGCTTGACTTTGAAATGCCTGCATAGTTGTGTAATGTGGTAAGAAACCTGGAGAAAACCCATCAAATTTATATTTGTGTGCAATACTCCAATCTTTACAATGTTTTCTACATGTGTAAATAATAGGGGTGTAACGGTACGCTAAAATCGTATTCGGTTCGGTACAGTGTCTTGGAGAGTTCGGTTCGGTTCATTCGGTTCGGTACAAAACAATAAGAACTTACATATTCTTTATTTTGAAAAAGCTGCCAATACACAATAGAATTCTTGCATAAAATAAATAAAAGTGACACATTTGGGTGATATTTTAAATTAATTGCACTCTTTATTAAGAAAAACACATTTTTTTTAAATAAAAAATGAAATACTGCAACTAGTTAGGATAGATTACCTATCCACATTTTCTGAAGAGAGCATATATCTGGTTGCAGTGACTACCTCCAGCAGTAGAAAATGTTAGATGTGTTGCCTGCCCGATCTCCGTGGAACAATGTCGGCATACAACTTTACATTTATCCACTCGTCTATCCCCGTTATGTCTTTTAACAGAGAAGCGAAAGTGTTCTCAAACAGGAGACCGTAGTGAGGTGAGAGGGTCTTCAAGCTCTGGCTTCTCTTTCGCTTTTGATATGATTCTCGCGCTCGTGCTCGTCAGTCAATAGCGTCCGTGCGGAAACTCGCCTAGGAACATTGTTGCGCTGCGCTTAATATCGCGCTGATAATACATTTATATCATTTAATAAAAATACCGAATACCAAAACGGTACGCAAGTGTCCCGAACCGAACAGGCCGTACCGAAACGGTTCAATACATACCGTGAACCGTTACACCCCTAGTAAATAATAATTCAGATTGAATCCAGAAAAACTAAATCTTTGTATATTGGCGCAAAGCAAATACACCACTGTAGTAAGAGAGTTGTGTCATAAAACAAATGACCAGCTGACTACCTGTTTCTAAAAATGGCTCTCCTTGCCAACAGACACCACAGGAAGTTAGCATCGCTGCTCTTCCTCACAATGTTAGTACCACAGAGACACTGACATGCCATGCAGCACAAAGTAATGCTGAACACTCTTACAGAATTATAGGGGTAATGGTGAAAAACTTTCGAGAGGCGGTGAACTGGACCCCGTAGTCCATCTGTTCCCAGTGGGTCAGTAGCCGGGCCTTGCCTTGGTCTGGAGTCTCAAATGGCGTTCCTTTCACCGTGTGAAGAAATATATACATGCACTAGGGAAAGACAATAATAGAACATCATGACCTTTGATACAGTTCCCCACAGGCAGATGTTGTGAAATGCTTTGGAGCAAGATCAGTGAGAAAGGCGATACAGCTTGGCTCTGTGAGTCCACCATGGGCTGAAATTACAGAAGCAGGAGTCAGCAAACGAACAGAACAAAAATTCAGCAAATTAAATAAATAAATAAAATCATCTTGCTGTTTCAGGCCCCCTGTGATACAGGTTTAAAGGCCAATGAAACAAAGTGTCAAAAAGGAAGACCATTTTTTATATTTATATCGGAATTAATTCAAGGTTTCTCAATTATTCTACATTGACAAAACTAGACAGATGCTGCAGATATTATTTTTCTTGCATTTCTAAAATCCACAAGCCTTATTGAATTGATTGGTGCATGTGGGTCTGTTGTGTGATGGCATGCCCAAGTGGTTTCACTGATATTTTGCAGGGAGGTTGTATTCTTTTCAGAGGGATAGGTTTTATCACATGAAGCCCAAGTTAACGCTGTAGTGCCTTGAAGGTTGATCCTGGGTCTCATGCATTTTATATACTTCCGCTTGTTCCACTTAAACGTAATACATTTGAGCTTGTTGAATTTGGTCAAGGGCTGGTCTGTTCCTAGAAAAATGGGGGTTCTGGTGGGCATTGAACCAAGGTTTACGAAATGATAAATCGTTTTGTCAATAACATTTTCCAGTTGTGTTTACTACCAAAGCCGAGAACTCTCGAAACAGACAGAATTTTGAGAAAGTAATTCATGCCCTAAAAAGCTTGCGGCTCGATTACTTTGATGTCAATAAGTCACCGGTGGCCAGGCTACAGACTGTACAGACGTCAAGGAGTAGAACCCATATTACTTTCCCTGTTCCATTCATTGGCTGCCTGTGGAGTACAGGGTCAGATAAAAGAACTTCACTTTTGTTATTTGCATGGTATAGTGCCTTCTTATATTAGGGACATGTTGATCATATATAACTGGACAGAATCCTGATGTCAGCCAGTCATCTGGTCCTCACTATCCCAAAGCATGGTGCATTAGAAGAGTCAGGGGGATGTTTTCTGAACCTCTACCTAAGGGAACTTTAAAGCCAAATCTAAAAACACTGATCTTTAGAAATCAGCAAGATTGGAAGAAGGGCAGAAGCTGTATTTTACAGTATGCATGTTAATTCAACACTGAGAAGTGTTTGTTTTTAACTTTAGACTTCTAGTGGTGAAATTCTAAGTGCAGTGCCTTTAGAGGAGCAGGCTCTAGCTGAAATATTGTTTAAATTATTTAAATTACTTCAGAAAGAAATGATTGACAATTTGGATCATTATGGTAATATCCAGCATCAAATAGATATTATAAACCATGCCCATCCATCATTGAGCCTGATTTATCTGGCCTTCAGATGGACAAATTAGTTTTAAATGCCAATGTTTATGTCCATGACCCCTTGTACGGGTCACTGGCCTTCTATTATATTCATTACTATATGTTCATTACACCACTTTTAGAATATTTGAACTACTTGTGATCATCCAAGATCTTTCATGACCAGAGTGAAGGTATCATCGTCCTCTCAAAGCATACTCAGGCCTGGAAGGAAACCATCTTCGCTGCATGACATTCTACATGTATGTTCCTGTATTCCATCAGCCTGGAACAGTGAATGAGAAAGTTCTGGTAAAGGATTTCCTACCTCTCGGGGACTGCAATGACTTCTGTGTGCAGGTGCTTCAAAGTGAAAACAGAGGTACCTCGAGATACTATTGCTTGGAGTTACAAAAAATCTAAGATACGAAAGGTCTCAAGGGAAACATTTTGCTTCGAGATACAAAAACACTGCTCTATTTTCCGCTTGTGAAGTCTGATCACACTGGGCTTACAGGTCTTGGCTCTCCACTCTCCCATTGACAGACAAAGGTAAAAGGTGCTGATACACTTTAAATCACGCGAAACAATTCTGTTCAGATTACCATTAATGTGTTACAACAAAATTTAGAGTCAAAGTGTCCTAAAAGAGAGCCATTACACGGATTAGGTGTTTTACATGTAAAACTTGCTTATTTATTTATTTATTTATTTATTTATTTATTTATTTATATATATATATATATATATATATTCTCTCTATATATATATATATATATATATATATATATATATATATATATATATATATACCTCTTCTATATATATATATATATATATATATATATATATATATATATATATATATATATATATATATATATATATATATATATATATATATATATATAATGTGGTAATCACCTGATTTCGTCCCTCGTACAAAGAACAGTGGGCATTTTTAAGATACCCATTATCTGTGAGGTATTCTCATTAATACAAGAACCTGGTAATCACCACCCTTGTATTGACACAAGTACAACAGCATGTTTGAACAAGTAACGCTCAGGTGGATTCTAATGAGATGTCAATGATCTTATCTTTTCCAGCAAGAATACTGTTCTCAAAGCTGTATTTTTATCTTGAAACCAATTGAAGCAATCCAACTTATCATAAATATTTAGCCAGCACTAAGAATTCCAAAAGATCATAAACAGTTATCATATACATCAGATTCGTTTATGGCCAATCAATGTTTCAATGCTTCCAAAGCTACCATTATTACAAAGTGCTCATCAATCAAAACTGAGATGTTTGTGGGATTCTTTAAATGTCTAATGTACTTGTGCATTTTAGGCAAAGTTTCCACCATGAAACTCTAATAGTGTTCACCACACCAAAGAGACTAAACCAGCCTCTCAAATAGACAAAGCAACTCACTGTACTGTGGTACTGAAGAGATATAGCTGTGCTCATTGTTATACAGATGCTGCAATCATTATACAGTAGGGGTGTAACAATATGTGGCACAATATATATTTTTCTTGAGTGAATGTAGGGAAAGTGGCCATAGCAGGAAAAAAAATGAATGGCAGCAATTGAAATTTTGCCAGTATCCTTGTGTCCAACAGTTTGGGCATAAATCACAACAATTGTTCACTTTACAGGAAACCAGTATTTATCTTATAAAGGTCATTAAAGTTTAGATTTAGAAAGTTTCCACTATGGTTCAGGGTGTAAACAAACATCACACTAGAAAACTTGCTCAACATGTAAAAAAGTGGATTATTATTTACAACCAGAGTGTGAAGGGAATGACTTCCCAATGTAAGGCGCTTTGGATAAAAGCGTCTGCTAAATACATAAATGTAAATGTAATGGAATGGGCAGGTGGATAATAAGTTGTGGGTGGGATCCTATGGTTTGTGACATCACAAAGCATTCTGAAAACAGCTGAGATGAATTTAACTAATTTTACGGCAGTTGCACACAAATCAAGCAACAACCTCCAATTTCATTGTGAAAATTAAGACAACTGCCCACCTTAGGCTGGTTTCAGAAGTGAGCAGATTCATAATAAAGTACTCAGTCTCTGTAAAAATATGTCTTTAGATGCACGTTCTCGCACTGGCGTGCTCGGCCTCTTTCTCTCTCGCCCTTTCAGTTTCCCCGCACTTGCGTTCCTAACTGCTTTATGTATATTTCCATCTAGTCATTCTTGTGTCACCATACTCACCAATTATAAATTACATATTTACTCAAAAATAAAACCCTTAGTCAAACATGATTTAAATAGGATGTGACCAAAACGTGTGACCCTGGGTGAGTGACAGCCTTAACTAGAGAAAGCCTAACTAGCAAACAGCTTCTGTAAAAAAACAAATTTATACATTCCTGTCCATCTACAACCAGAATGTCTATAGATTTCCTCAACACTTTAACATCACTGACAAATCCCACTTTAAACAGGGTATCAATGTTTCTGTATGCCTTTAAAAATGTATTTTTCTAAGTGTTGAAATCAGAAAAATAAAAATGTCAGAAAATCCAATTTTTGCCCAAATGTTTAAATCTAATTAGATTTAAGCATGCGATCATTAGATTAACTTGCAGTTCAGATATCTTTATTATTAAATGCAGCCACATTTTTGCCACTCAGCCTTAGTGACGTAATTACATTGCATCCACAGCCTGGACAAAAGTATCACAATAGCCTACCTTTAATGTTGCAGCAGTTTCTTTAAGAATTCACTTGAAGCAAAACATTGAATCTTGATCAGACCATGGCTTCGCAAAAAGTGTTTGGGGTGAATCTCTGTAGCTCACATAGTGGTTACTCTTACCATGTTATGAATGAAGTTGGTGAGGGTCCAGACCACTGGCACGCTGACGAAGGGTATGCTGAGCAGTATGATGTGCAATAGACCTGTGCCCAGCACATAAGAAAGCCAGATCCCCCTGCTGTTCATCACGCGCGTGTTTGGGTTCACCTCACTGTGCGCGGTGCCCACGTTCATCCTTGCGCTCTCGGCAATTGCGCACTTACTGTCAGGCACACAGAGAACACGTGGACATGCGTGTAAAGGACTTCAGGGTCACTGACTATGCAAGTCACCACATACAGCAGACAATTAATAAACAGAGTTAAGAAAAACTCAAGCCTTTGGTGTTTATTAAATTAAAATAAAGTGAGAGTAACTGGGGCCACTTACAGCACAGTCTTCACGAAACGCGCAGAAACTTTAAATCGGGTCCTGAAGATTAAGGACCACTTTCCGCTGTTTCAAAATTGTCAAGATATCCTACGATGGAGAGCTTTGCGGTGTCACGCACCCGAAACTTGACACGTCTGTTTATTTCATCGTGTTTGCTTTCGAGCACTTTGTTCCAGTGCAAACAGATGGTCGAAACACAGCAAGACTTCATCGTTTCACGTCATCATTTTTCAGAACTTACCTTCGAAAGATGGAAATATATTCATCTGGATATCCAGTGATTGGACGGTGGAAGTCACGTGGGGGTTGTTGACCAATCAGCGTACTGTGGGTTGATTATTTGCTGAAATGGCGTGCGCCCCCAAACGTCACAGAATGTGACGGTGTGTGGTGAGATCTGTGGGTAAAGTAGTTTATTACAACGAATTGTAATCCATGTATTATGCTGTCTGTTCTGAAGAGCTTAAATTATAGGATGGTGTGAAAGAACCCTGATAATTTTTTATCTACTTTTACTTTCTAATTCTACCAAAAAGTATTTTGAAGTTCAACATCTACAGATTTGATGTACACTAAAATTTTGCAGTGAAGTTCAGATCGTTTCTACCGGTTTCTACAAAATTATACTGTAATTTTCTAAAGAGGTCTTTGGCTCTTGGGCAGCATCTTACAAACGGAAAATTATGTAATGTAATGAACTCCATAAAATGCTGAGATTCCATTACCTAACATACATAGCATAAGGTAACAAATGAGACTTATGTTGATTTATGTTACTGGTTTATGTTATGTTAGTTCAAGTTGCTGGAATTTCAATGTGGTTTTTTTTTTTGTTTCAGTTAAAAATAACAGTGAAATTTACATCCTTTTTATTAACTAATGGCTGATTTGTACACGTTTTATGTCAATGCACTTAAAGCACAAAAGTATAGAAAAACAATGCACAACTGTTAAAAAACACACATTGAAAAAAAGCTATACCCATTTGGAGTATTGTTTTGGTCAGAATCTCTGTACCTCTCTCTATAACTGGGAGGTATAAGCTGTAAAATAGAGCATGCACAACAAGCCTTACCAAGCAAAAATTTTAATCATTGATAACAAGTCAAATAAAGTTACCCCCAGTCAAAAAGCACTCTCTGAATCAGGACAAGAGTTTGTCCGTAACACAGGAGTCCTGTCTGTTCCAAGTCCACTAGTTGTGGTATAAAATCTACTTTAACCCAGCAGCTCATCCTTCTCGGTCCCTTTTTAAATGCTGACATTTTCTAGAGTTACTTGTAATCAGAAAGATTCTTTTTACAAATAGTTTACTGATCCTCTTCTATATGGTTTTTAAAATTATTGGTCTTATTTTTGTTGAATCATATGTTTACATTCATAAGTACCACACCTAAATATACATACATCATAAATTAATATCAAACCTAAATATATAGCTTGACTACATTTTTCCAAAGGTCATCATAAGTTAATATCAGACCTGAATATATATTTACACTACCTTTTTTGCCAGAATGTTTTGCCATGTTTTGGGGATTGTGGGGAAACCGGAGCACCCAGAGGAAACCCACGCAATCACAGAGAGAACATGCAAACTTCTAACTGAAAGGCATTTCTAACTGTTACCCACTGTGCCACATTTCAGCCTTCTTTCTTATCCCAAACCTCCTTATTACCTACACTAAAGCATCATGATATAATGAGACATATTTTGGTGGTTCACCGGCCATGATGGTGGTCAAATATTGCAAACATTAGGTGAATATCACTGTTCAGGGTTCACTTGGAGGGAAAAGTCAGCTGTGGCACAGTAACTACTGTAATTTTGCCTGGCAGGAACTGAAACAGAAGCCATCTGTAAGAATGACGTGAGATCATTTTCACTGATGACTAAATCCAGCTAACCCACACTCTTAAAATCACCAATGCCTCGTGCTGTTATATTTTAAAATCTGTGCATCTTAGTGCCAAACTCCTTTGAGAATTGCCATTCCTTCAGTTGGATGGGTCTATTGGGCAGAATACATGAAGGACTTTTATTTTTAAATTGCTGCATTTTGTCTTTCTGTTCTTTGAATGTTCATTCATTCATTTTTTTGCCCGATTATTCCCTTTCTGGGTCACGGGAGTCTGCTGATGCCATATTGGGTGAGAGGCAGGGGTACACCCTGGACAGGTCGTCAGTCTATTGCAGGGCAACACATTCACTCACACGAAAGGGGAGTGTTAACCTAGCCACAAGTTTTTTGGATTGTGGGGGAAACCAGAGTCCCCGGAGGAAACCCACGCAAGCAAAGAGAGAACGTGCAAACTCCTTCCAGGCAAGCCTCGATACAGCAACCTTCTAAATTGTACTGCCCACTGCTCTACCATGCCGCCCTTTCTTGAAGGTCTAATAACAAAATTAAAATAAAGACTTCTAAACTGAGTAATTTCAAAGGCTGAAGATCAGATCAACTTTTACGACACATGATTTATTTAAAGCATTTTATCTCTCTCCGTTGAGTCTATGATTATGAAAATTTAATAGTATACAATCTATGTTTCTGTAATAACTGTTTATCTTTCTGAGTTGTGCTCCTCTGAGAATTTATAGGAGGAGGGTGTGCTGGCTGATCATGTTCTTACAAATATACACATATCTGCCCCAGAGCTTTTCAAGGAGAATTTGGAACGTTCCCTATAGCTGCATGCCACACATATTTTGTACCAATCCCAACATATTCCTACTTTAGAAAACAGATTCTTAGTTTTTCAGTCAATGTAGCACAATTCTTAAGATAGAATATTTACAAAGCCTCTCAATGTATTGTAAATAGAGGCAAACGAGCAAGCCCCAAAACAGAAAACAGTGTTCAGCAGCGTTAAACTACAGATAATAATACCAAGAGAAACCAGAAGATGTCAGCATCAACACATTGGTTGTATGTGATTGTGACCGTACAAAAAGTGAACTTGACTATTGATATAATGGTTGGTATCTACATCTGTGTTACATTTCTTGCGTAGAATATGTGGATGCCATATTTTTCAATCCATAAAAAAACTGTAATGTTTGGTTGTGCGTGATTGCTACAGGTGATATACGTAATATCTACATATCCATTTTTCTTTAACGACTGATTCCTGGTCAAGGTCAGAGGCTTCTGCTGGCGTTTGTCTTTAACACGCATAGGGCAGGGTACGCCCTGAACACATTGACTCACCCTTCCTTAACTCATTCCTTTAAAAGAGTTTTTTTGTGGCAATGTTTGATATGATTGTTAGTACAACCCAGCTTTTTCTTTTTTTTTTTACAAATATTTTGCCATTGTACACAACATCCTGAAAGTGTACCAAAAAATACATGTAATTTTTTACTGCAAAAATCTAAAAAAAATTGAGAATGAACAGTTTTTATGTTTTATTTCAAAAAGTGTTGAGACTAAATAAAAATATGAATAAAATTTCATTAATCCCACCAACAAAGCAAAGACGAGGTTCAAAACAATGAAAAAACTAAAAAAAAAAAAAACAAGCAAACCTACCCAAAAACATATACACTGTTCCAAACACTTTTAGTGCCATTGTGCTTTTTTGTGCCAGAACTTTGAAAGAGACAAGCCATCTCACAGGTCTTGTACTTCCAAGGATTATCCTTTCTTTTAACAAATAGATGGTTATGCATTTCTCTACTTGAATGAGGCTTGACTTACATAGAAACTATAGAGGCCTAATGAATAAATGCTTTTGTTTCACTATTTTCTTTTTTTCAATGTCAGTATCATTTTGTGCTTTTTACCAGTTTTAAAATCAATTTTAGATACTTCAGTATGATGCTAACTTGACCCTTTAATAACTTGGGGTTACAAATGGAAGCAGAATATTCTAAATGTTATTTCAGTTGAGTTAGGATGTGTTTTACCACTGTTTGTGTATATTAAAAGATGAAATATTAAAAAGCACCATTTGCCTGATCCCCATCTTTTAATATTTCCTCTCAGTGGTATCAAAACTCACCAACAGCACAAGGTGTGAGTGGTCAAATTAACCCAGGTACTGTACTCATCTTCTGGAGAGGCCTGGCTGTTTTCTGCAGCGAACAGATTTAATTTAATTATTCAAAGTATATCAAGTGCATTCAACGACTGCAAAAATTCTGCCACATTTATTTGGCATGTCAGACAGCTGTAAAAACCTATGTTAAACACATAAGAGTGATGCACTTTCCAAAAAATGAAATCCACTCATTCGAAACTGGTTTGGAGTTGAGGATTGGAACCGTAGTCTATGAATATAAACAGTTTCAAGTTTGATACTGCATTTGTTTATGAATGCACTCCAGACAACAAGCTTCACTAAGACAACAGCCCCCCTGACTTATGTGTCATGTAGGTTTTATATTCATTTTAAAGCTTTAGTAACCTCAGTCAGGATTGATTTCAAACTTGCCACATGGGGAAGAGAAGGCTTGTGACCCGAGCTGGTTTAATGATAGCCACACTGGAAAAAGCTAAAGTACTGACACTCCATTATTGTCCCATAGAGGAAGCTGAGGATTAGAACGCCAAAGAATTTCAATAAAAGAAGTGTCTGTTGTTGTGCAGAGGGTCCTGGGGGGGCTGCGGAGCTGTAGGCATTGTCCTGAAGGGTGATTGAGAGTGAGAGGAGGGGATCTGAGAAGCATTGTATGAGGACGGAGCCTTTCTAAAGGTGGTTATTAGTAGAGAAATGGCGTGGGGGTGGCTGTTGACTCTTCATCTTGTGTGAACAAAGTATCTGGCGTATAGATCTCTCATGTGGCTTTCGCTTTACGATGACCATGAATACTCTCTGTGAGCTCGCCCAGACCTGCGCGAAGGCTTATTGTCCGGCTTAAGTGTGGTTTAATTAACCAAGCTCTGTGTCCCAAGGGAAGAGAAGAGCTTTAAGGCATTCTGCCCCACAGAGATGCCAAGGATGATGCGTAATAACATGGGTGTTGAAGGGGAAAGTGTTTGCTGCCCTTCTCAAAAAGGTTTGTTTGTTTGGGGGTGTGGGGGGTTGAATGAATAGGGAGGGGATCGAGGAGTGTCTGGGCTTTGTCCCCAGCTTACAAAGTAGGAACAAAAGCAGTGATATTATACAAATGCACCCATTTCCAGGACATGATGCATGGACGGGGGCCTGCAGACGGGTCAGACTGCTCCATCTCAGCCCTGTTGGCATCTTACAAAATGATTTTTTCGCCCGCGCCACAAAGATACGCATTCTGGTTAAATCCCGGGAGCAGGGGCTTCTGGGTACCACAAATTTGGGGGTTGTGAACTTAAGCGGATTTTCTCTGCAACTGTAGGAACAAGCTAATTCCTCAGAGCTCCTTTATCTCTAACATGGTAATAACAAACAATGAAATTCTGAAGAGAAAGGGGCAAAGGAAGAGGAGGGAGGAGAAATGCAGACACAAAAGAAGGAGAGATGGAGAGAATGAAAGAGAGGAGAGACGTGTGTGAGGAGAGGGTGTGTTAAGAAACTTTCTCGCTCAAGTGTTATGTGTGAACACTCTGCTAATCCAGGTTTTATTGCTTGCCTGTGTCCGGCCACACTGTCCGGATTGAGTGTGTGAGGGAATAGTGGGGGTCTCTCCGCATGTCCCTATTTGAGTAAAGCCTGAGAAAGAGCCGGACCTGGTTACAGCCGTTTGCAGGTCGCCTTAGAAACTTGCGCCACAGGGGTCTTCAGTGTATGTTGCTGGATTCCGGTTAGCAAACACATACGGATTAACGCTAATGTTGTAGATGCTATAACATATAGTCCAAAAGGGTTCCATTGTCTATTGATCTAGCAACATCCTGCTCAGCAAGTGCAGTCCAAGCATCTTTCCCCAGGGCTATGTGGACGGTTCCATCTGCAGAGTTTTTGCAGGTGAAATTCATTGTTATCACTTGCTGGTCAATCTCCAACTTAAGCTCAACAGTCTGCTAGTGTCCGTCTACTCACAAGAAACAAAAAGGATGTCTTTCCGAGATTACAGGGGGCAACTTGGGTTCTAATAAAATGCAGGAGTGTCCACAAACATGACTTAATGAGGGAGGATGAGAGACTCCTGACCTAGGGGTCAAAGCTCCGAGCAAGTCTCTTTATTCCCATTGATCTGCTAGAGCACTTCATTTCCATGCTCTAGGGCCCACTTCAGTAAATTCATTAAGTGCGATTGATACAAGAATCAAGACTTCCTCTAAAACACAATAACGTTTCAAGGGGGGAATGGTCTTGTTTGGTGCTTTAGCTATGTCAAGGATTTCTGGCTTTTGTCCTGGTTTCACACCATTGCTGTGCAGGCTGGAGATTGAGTCCTTGAGATTTTAATCGTAAGCTCATTTCCAGCTGGTCTGTTGTGATATAGCCTTACAGTCTTGACCTGGGAAGCACTTGTCTATGCATTATCAAACATAGATCCAAGCAGGTCTTTATTTCTCAAAATCGTGAACTCATGCTCCTAGAACCTGCAGCTTGACCGACAGGTCAGAAGGATGTAGAAAGCCTGTAGAAGCACTGAAAAATGGATTGCAAGGAAATTTTACGATGATTAAATAACCTGTCATGCCTTGAAGCACCGTCACAGCCTTAGACCAACCCTTTTGATGTGGTAGAATAAAGGGAAAGATCAGCGGTAATGGAAATATGATCTGATGTCCAAAGTCCAAGATGGCTTTGTCTGCCAGAAGCTCCTGCACTGCAGCAGATAAACAGTAGGCTTTGAACCGGCCTCAGTGTACAGGAAATACAAGTATAGTAAGGGAAATTCAGAATTCATCAGCTTTTTTGAGTACGACGAATGATGAGTGCAACCGTTGAACGGTTTTCCACCTGATGGTGAGCAAGGGCTTCTAGATTCTTCTTTTGTCACCAACTTCTCGGATATGAGACGATTTTCTTAAGAAGCGTCTAAAACGTCTACTTTGGGTTAATAAGGTTCCTTCTAAAAAAAAAAAAAGGTTCTATATAGAAACAAATCTGGTTCTTTGGCTTGTAATTATAGGGGAACCTTTTTGGTGCCATTTAACACTTATCAAAGGTTTCATTTAGAACCAACCATCAAATGTATGAAATAAATAAACTTTAGCAAGATATACACTACCATATATATGACCAGCACCATATATATGACCAGCCAGTTTCTTCACGCTAACAACTTGTTATAACAGTTTGAGGTTTGAGGGTGCTACGTAGCACTTTTCGCTTTACAGAATCACATAAGCTCATTTTGATTCTTCACTGTTTTTTCTGTTTTTTGGAGGTATTGTTATAGAAATAGCATAGTCACTGCTGTGTGGTATTTGTGATATAGATATATTTTCACTTGTGGACTGTGGGGGAAACCAGAGTACCCAGAGGAAACCCACGCAAGCACGGGGAGAACATGCAAACTCCTTCCAGGAAGGTCACCGGCAAGCCTCGAACCGACAACCTTCTAACTGGAAGGCCACAGTGCTACCCACACAGAACCAGTCAACCAAAAAGAGCTTAATGAGTTCTTTTAAGTGAAAAAGTGTTATAAAGAACCAGTAAAGAACTTTTTTTTAAAGAGCGTTCCCTGTATGACTTTGGAGGCATGTTCCTCGATGGTTCTATGGTCAAATACCCAACATAGCAGAAATTTGTCAAATGAACAAAACATTTCCTCTTGATTATCGAATGCATGTAAAATAGCATAACAGTTTTCACCAAAGTGTTTAGAGAATGCCCTGAATATTCCATGAAAGTTGGAAAACGAACTACTGTTTGTTAACTAAATTTAATGCAGTTCATCAGAGGCCCCCAGTCTTTGACAGTTCCCATATTTTAGATGAATTTAAGACAGAGATGTAACTAATCACAGTGCAGTATCAACTTTTAGTGCTCCGTCTCTTCCTCTAATTGCCTGCCTCTGTTCGAATGACAATAGTGTTTATGTAAAATACACTGCCTTTGGGCCACGGGCGCGCAGAACACAGCATGCCTCTCCCTGCCACTCCACCGTTTATGGCCTTTTATTGTGTCCTCTTTGTGTCCTATTCTCACAAGGGGAGGATGCGGCCATCAAAATTCTCCAAGACAAAATTCTTGAATGTATGTGCACAAACAAGCATCCGAAACAATTCGTTCGGGGCACGAGAGCTTGAAAAATGAGGCGTCCTCAATCAGCGCCACCAGTGAGAACACAGCAGGCCCAAGTCTGGCACAGCTGGGTTTTCTTGCCGTTAATATTCAAACAATGTAGATCTCAATAAGACAAATCTACCTTTCCAAAACTGTCTTGACACCATTTCATTCTTTCTTTCTCCCACCTCCTCTCTCCCTCTTTCCTTCTTTGCTATATTACCAGGGGGTGGTGTGTGATTGACAGATGGGCAGGAATAATAATTTTCTTTTCTTTTTTTTGCGTAACCTAAGGCCATGCTCAGTGATTGGCTTGCCAGCTGACATCTCCAAACCTCGCTTGTCGTTTTTTTTCTCTTCACGCTCCCTCTCTCTCTCTCCCTCTCTAATATTCGCCCTGATGATCCTAAGGGGAAAAAGTGGGGAGAGAAAAAGATATGTACCTTAGGGAAGAACCTCAGTGAGAGGGAGGGAATCAGAGGACGAGTAGGAGCGTGTGTGTGAGTGTGAAAGAGACACTCTCTTAACTACTACTGAGAGACACACACTTTCCTTCACCCAACTCAAAGAAGAGGCAAATCCAGGAGATTTATTTTGCTTTTTTTTGTTATATATTTTTCTAATTAATTTCTGAAGCATCAATCTTTTACTGAAGACTTGCCTGAGGACTTAATTTCAGCCCTCTCTCCAGGAATTCTATGTACTGATCAATAGGCTCCTTCCACACGATATACCTCATGGATTTGTACCTAGTTGGATGTGTCATGTGCATGTGGTTGTCCAGCTCCCGGGTTCTTGGAGGGTATCCCATCTGGTGGTGAGTAGCAATAGTCTTCAATTTCTGCATCACTTTCTTCGTTGGGGAAGAAAGCTATGGTCCGTCATCATTTTTTAGAGTGGGCAGTTAATATTAAACACTTTTGATTGACCGGGAAGAAAGAAAGCTTGTTGGCTCTGTCCATAAAAACTCAGGGTGTTTTTGTGGATTGGAGTGTTGTGAAATTGATGCAGCATGTTTGTCAGCGATGAGGTTAAGGTGTCAGCCAGAAGGCTTCTGGATGGGTTATATTGTTGTCTCCACTAATAGCCTCAGCACTCCAGCCGTGTTAGGAGTGTTAATTGGGACATTAGTGTGGGTGTCCTTTGGCTTGAGACTGAGTAAAATCATGTTTTAAGTGCCATTACACCATAAATCTGAATGAGTTGCACATGATGTTTAGGGTTTAGAATATAATTTGGAACTATTGCTAATATGCTTTAAAAGCTTCTGGTGAGCCATAAAACTAATGATAATTAAAAATGATCTATTATTTCAGTTGTGGGAGTGGTACTTTAAACAAATATAAAAATACAATGAATAACTAAATACGGAGTTTTCTGAATTAACAACTCAACAAGAAATGTTTATCATTCTTTATTGTTTGTAAAATCTCAGCAAACCACTACGTACGTCTGCTAAAAATGTAAATATAATTTTAATTGATTAAGGATTTAAAATCATTATGTTAGTTTTTTTATGTAACGAATGTAACCCACAAATATTTTGGTTGATAATTAAATATTCTGCAAAATATATTTTTGTAAATAGTACATTTTATCATGTTTTTGAACAAAACCACAATACTGCTGTGAAATCTAACAAAAAATAAAAATAATATGTTTAAAACTAAGAGGAAAATATTATATATACACAGACCCCATGCTAATCATTTTTCAGAATTTCACTGTTAAAATTAAATCATTTTTTCAATGACTCACTACATGTGGAACACTAGGCAAAAGTTAGGAATACTTTTGGTTATAATTTTCCAAGGAAACACAACTTAGATTAGTCTGTTTAGTAAATAGAGCAAACTAATATGAATGTTATAATTCGTATTCTATATTCTTGATGGGGTTCAGAAACAAGGATTGTCCTGCTGACACTCCTGATCATAAACTTTTGCCCATTTTTTTTTAAATGGAAATCACTTGCTTTAATGTTTTTATTTAAGTGTATTATAATATGTAAGTAAGTATCTTACTCACTGTAGAAATCAGACCGTTTCTTATTTTTGATTCACAAAAGTTTATAATTCAGACTAAAATGATGTCCCTAACGACTTCATGTAGTCGGTGCTTGATTTCTCTACGACCGATTTCTTCTCTCTGCAGGGATCTTTTTCATCACAGAATGCTGCTGATATGTCATAGTTCCACTAATTGTCCCATCCTCAAAATGCCACTGACCTCACAGGCTTCTTTTGTAACATGAGTCTCTTTGCGAAAATATTTGTGTAGGCGAACGACAAAAGCCCCCCTGGCTCATGATACAATACATGTCAGAACTAATGTGCTTTAGTATCCCCAGTTAGCATGTGGTCCCTGCTGCTCTCCCCATCCAAACCACCAGCTTTTCTGGTTTCATTTACAGAACAATCTCTGCCAGACATCCACTACATGCTCAAAGACCACGAGGCTGGAGCCCTGTTACCTGCTTTGGTTCGGCTCAGATACTGATATTTAGAGATGAAATTGGCAAAGAGTCAGTGACCCGCAGCAGTTCCCTGTGACGATGGTGTAAGATTCACTCTCTGACAATGCAAAACCTATTTTAGACGGGTCACTTTAAAGTGGAGGTGAGAGAAGAGGAGAGCGTGGGAAAGTTAGGGATGCACAATGATGGCTGCAGGTGAACTGCAAGAGGCTGAATAGCATCTGAAGGAGCAGGTGAAACAGTGTGCAGGTCATTTTTTAGTGTCTGGGTTAAACAACGTGTACTTTAATATTTGAAAGCTCCTTTGTGAAATATAAATGGATACAAACTGAAGAGCAGATAACAGTTTTAAATGATTTTATTAAATAAAGTTGCTAACACATATATTATCATTAAATATTTGTAACTACATTTTAAAATCACGTACCACTGCAAGCACTGTACACTACAGACTGGGGAGTAGTAATTGTTTATATTCGTTTACACTTAGAATTCAAACATAAATTCCAAACCTTTTTAACCAATAGGAAACGTTTAGTTATACCCACTTTTGTATGGAGTCCTAGCTTCATGTGTATTATTTATTTATTTTTGTAATGCAAATAGTTTAAGATACATTCGAAATCTGGCTGAAACCTTGAATACTTCTTAAAATGTGCTATTCTCAGGACGTTTTGTTTGTGACATCACAAACCCTATGATCCCACCCATCACTCTCAAAGTTTATTAGTGTCACTCTACACCTAGTCGTCATCTATAATTTCTTTTAGGTGATGATTATGTTGCTATTTGTAATGATTGAAAACATTCATTTTTTACTACCAACACACTGAGGATGTAGGGACAACCTCCACATGGGTGGGGCTAGTTCAGCAGTAGCTCAGGATTATTTGAATGGCCAGACAACGTCATTTTTGAAAAAGACTGCTTTAGAAAATTAAAAGAAAGTTTTATAACATCATAAATATTTTTTATTTGAGTATGTGACACTTAATCCAATCAACCTGTGAGAAGGTCCTCTTTAAGGTTCTATGAATTGGAACAATTATTTCTTTTGTAAAATGTTTTTAAAGTGTGATTTAAAAAAAATGAATTAAAAAAAATGAAAAATGATAGAATTGTTATTGAAAAATGTAAAAGCACTCTTAATCCAAACATGCCTGGATTGCTGGTTCACTTACACACTGTTAAATATGTTTTTGACAAGATTATTGAAGATAACTCATATCGAGTTTCATTAACAGGTTTCGGGAGAAGTTATTTGCAATTGACTCCTACATTAATCAGTTAATTATCGTGATATCTCACGTCCTTATAAACAAATCCAATTTTTCTCCCACTTGACTCAGTTCGCTCCCACTGTGAGGGGGGTGAGGAGGGAGTAACTAGGACGCATCTGAATGGGAAAGTTGGCCTGTACATTTATACCTGCCACTCATGCTCCTGAACATTGACGAGTTCTGATAATGAATTGAATTCGGTTTGTGTCTCAGGATTCTCAAAACTGAATCTCACTTCAGTTCATATTCAGTTAAAGGTTAGGTGTATACTGGACAGGTTGCCAGATTTCATTTCAATCATTTCTACCAACATGTTTGGTGCATTTTCATTTTTTTTTATTCATTTCACTCTGCTTTTATATCCATTGTTTTCTTTAATTGCATATCCCAGCTTATGCCTCCAGCAAACATAGGGGTAGATGCAGTGCGCACCACTCCAGAAAGGTTGTCAATCAGCATTTTCACATTCTTTTGGAAACTGGGAGGAAAAACCCAGAGAAAACCCACCAAAGAGCCAGCCTCAAACCAGCAACCTTCTGTCTGTGCTATAGCACAACTGTGCTGCCCTACCCAGCTTTTCAAAATGTACATTATACTAATTGCTTTTTTATGTTTGCGTGTCCATGATTTTCATTAATTGAGTTGTCATTGAATTTACACACATTTTCCAGTTGAGATTTTTATTACACTTATAAATCAGGAATAAAATATCACATCATTGTAACAAATAGTATTATTAAAAGATGAACAGTTTTCTTATTTTCACTAACACTTTCTAAGCAGCAAAATTTTGCATTCTGACAGAAAGCTAACAAATTATTAATTTCTCAAAAAAAAAAATCACTGGAAAGTGTCCTAAAAAAATAAATCGATAAATAAAGCAACCAATTATAACAACGTGATCTGTAATTATTTGATTAATTGTAAATTAATAAATAAATCGACCATAATTTATCATTTTATTAGCTGAAAGTACAGATATATTCATAAAAAACATAAACCTGACTTTCACTGGTTAGTTAACTAATGTATTCCTTTTGGAGGATCTCCTTTTAATCCCTGAATGCTCTTTTACTCTACAGTATAATGAGCCGCGGTGCATTAATCAAGCCCATTTCTCCCTAATCTGTTTCAACAGCTTAGCAGGCTGCAAATATCTGACTTCACCCTCTCAAGATGAACTAATTAAGCTCATGCTAAGCAGGGGGAGGGACTGAAATCGATCAGCCTGTCCAGCTTTGTTCAATTTCACACATGCATTGAAAGATGACATGCAAGCTGAGACACAATCAGGAGTCGCTCCAAATACCAGACACAAACAAGCAAAGTATCTGGAGATTCCTCCAACCAAACATCACACAATGTGCACCATGCATTGAAACCCTGCTACGGTTTCTGACAAATAAGGATTTTTCTGTAGCTCGTGCATGTGTTTTATCCTAACCACTAGTCAAAACTTAAAGCGAAACATGTAAAAACATGTATTATATGAAAAACAGTGAGGTTACTTACTAAAAACTGTTCAACCAATCTCTATATGTTTCTTATAAGTATTTCAGATTTAATCACATACAGAAAATACATTTTACACTATTAAAAAGTTTTGGTTTCTAACAATATTAAGCTTCATCAGTCCAAAAAAATTTAGAAATTCAATTATTTGACACGAACTCAAAGCATACATTTTGTTTCAAAATTAACTTCAACTTCTAGTGAAAGAAGACACAAAATAAGAAGCAAATATTAGTATTTGGACATGTAAAAGGTCATGCAGCATTAAAACATTCTGGAAGATAAAAAAAATCAAGTCTGGTTGGTCTGTTCTAGAGTAATTAGCTAAAATGGTAGTAAAGCCTTTTCCCAAACACGAATTGAGTTTTTCATTTTTCATTGGTGCATCTTGGTGCAAGATTTAACAAGAATACATAAGATTTCTATTAGTTTCAGACCACAGATTGTGTCGATTAAGCTTAACTGGCTTTTGAGTTGCCAATTGAGTTCAATGAACTCATCGCCGATTCTGATCCGAATTTCCAGCTGAAACTGACACTCATCAGGCCAGGCAACGTTTCCCATCTATTTTCCACATTTGCTGATCCTGTGTGAGTTGTAGCCTCTATTTTCTGTTCTTATGACAGGAGTGGCACCTGGTGTGATCTTCTGTTGCTGTTCTGTTGCTCAAGGTTCGGTGTGTTGTGCGTTCAGAGATGTTTTTATGTATACCTAGAATGTAACGAGTGACCAGTCTGGCAATTCTTCTCTGACCTCTGGCATCAATAAGGCATTTATGCCCACCACAAACACTGCTCACTGGATTTTTGCTGTTTTTGGACAATTCTCTGTAAATCCTAGAGATGGATGTGCATAAAAATCCCAATAGATCAAAAGTTTCTGAAATCTGGGACCAACAACCATGCTGCATTCAAAGTCACTCCTGTATATCTGCAGCAGATCATTCTGACCAGGTCTATACACCTAAATGCATTGAGTTGCTGCCATGTGATTGGCTGATTAGAAATTTGCTTCAACAACAAGGCTGTACCTAACAAATTGGCCAGTGAGTGTAGATGATGTTTTTATATTTTAAACACGGTAAAAAGCGCTGAACTATGATACATTTTCCTGTTGTGCACTTTATGACAAATGGGCTTCTATCATTCAACTGAAAAGGAAGGAGCCCTTTGAGATGGACGCTCACACAAACACTTAACATAAAACACTAATTCGGAATTAATTAAATTGTGAAAACCTCTTCTTTGAGAGACTAGGCGTGAGCGCAGCATGAGGAGGCCAGCGATCATTCTGACCCGCACTGCTCTCCTGCTGGCTACAATGAGACTGAACTCATCTCTGCGAGAGAGGAATGTCATTTATACTCCCTCTGCATGCCACCCGGTGTCACCGCAGGAAAATCCCCCAAGTCATAGGGAAAAGATTGAGGATTATTAAGGAAAAGAGTGTAAAACAATGCTAATGTTGATATTGCTAATGAACAATATTAATGTTCATGTAATTCGGTTACATTAAAAAAATTAAAACATTAAAAAGCTATTGGATTAGTTTAATTAAAATGTTCAAAAGTAGATGCATATCTACATAAAATAACTTTTTAACTAATAAAATTGACCTTTTTTCGAGTAAAAGCAGTACATTGCTTATGTCGTTACTTATTTCTAAGCCTCTACCACAATTCAGAAGAAAAGTAGAGGTGTTTGTTTAAAGGTGGCAGTTCTTATCCTCATCTTATGCTCGTAAAACAAAAGTGTATCCAAACAAAAATGTAATATATACTAGACTAGAACATTATGCATATAATATATGGACATTTGCTGTGTGAGTTTACACAAGAATATTATGTGCGTGAATAGAACAGTAAATAAAACATGATTAATATTATATTTAGTTAATTCATAGGTTGTTATGAATAAAAAATAATAAAATAAACAAAAAAATAAGAAAAAAATGTATCTGTCGGGAATAATCTTAAAGTAAATTTGTTCTGTTCGTTATTTTTTTGTGTTAAAAATCCCTGTAAATAAACAGTAAAATATCTGGCAGCAAAGTTGCCAGATAGTTACCGTTATTTAACGGCAAAATACTAAATGTTATTGTACGGCATAATTCCATAAAATTGACAGCTATTATTAATTATGCTGTGAATTACGTCAATTTTTGGAAAATTTAAATTCTTTGACTATTTTCAAATGTAAATATACACCTTGAAACAACTGAAATGCTGCGAAATAAATGTATATTTCTGCACGTGTAGAGCTTCTTTTCTTTAAATATCAATTGCTGTTTCTAAACAATAAAAGCTATGTTTTAATGGCACATAAGAGTTAACCTATGCAGTTCCGCTCGAAAAACATTGGAAAATGAGTGCCATTTACATAAACTTTTCATTAAGTGTTTGCATAGCTTTGCTCTCTTCCTACAAATATTAAATGTATATTATTGATATAAAATTATTATCCTAATACAAGCATCCATGCTTCAGTGACTAGTGCATGCAGTCCATGGCCTTAATCACAGTGTTTTTCTTTCATGTACTGTTAGAGAGATAGAGATAATTCAGTGCAGCAACACCCTATAAACATTCTTTTCTTCACCCACCGACCCTTTTAAAACTAACACAATATACATAAACAGTCTGTTCACACTCCAAACACAGTTACACACAGTTAAAACCCAGCAAAAACAATACTATTAATGTAATTTATACACAGCATGCACAACAATGTTTTATGACAAAAGGCCTAAGACCCATAATGCTTTGTGGTTTCTCTAGCAAATTTTCTTATGGTTTGTTCGAAGGCCTGGAAAACGTATGATTATTTTGTATGTTTACGGCAAAAAACTGTATGTTCTTAAAATCAAGACAGTTATATTACTTACATTTACATTAGCCATTTGTAAAAAATAAGTCCTAGAAGAGTAAATTCTATGTATTCTGTCATCCCCCTTATCTTTTTTAAACATTATTTACAACTTGCATCAACAAACACTGTTTTATTTCACTGATTTCTAATAGAGGCAAGAAGGCAAAAAACAGAGAATAATAAAGTACAAAAATATGAGTATGATGTTGTTAATCTACACATTTGTGATACAATCTTTTCCAGTAAAACAATAAGCAATGTGAGTCGTGTTAGCATGACTCAAAAAGCGTGTATTTGGAGCTTTCTGTGAGTATTCATGGATCAAATTCTTAGATTTAAAGCAGTCTTTACTTTAGATTTACCGTCATTTACATGATGTTGTGGAAAAACTGGAAAAAATCTGTGCTATTATAAATTTTTACAGAAACATACAATCATTAAAAATTTTAATTCATTTTAAAACAGAAAAGCCCTGTATAAAAACGGTACATTCAGACAATGTAATATTAAAAATTTGAACAGTAATTTTACAGTAAATGTTTTTGTTTTATTTTACATGTATGTGGTCATAAAGTAAAATTAATGACGAATGTCTGTTATGTTTCACAGTCAATTTCTGTTAAAAAAAAAAAAAAAAAAAAAAACGTTTTATTTTTGGAGTGTAGTGTGCACTTCTCTGTCCCAACATGTTAGCCTGATTCCCCACACCTGTCTCCTCCTTTAGCTTCCACTCTGTCTCATTATGTCTCTATTTTATCCTCTCACTGAGTGCGCATCCATTGTACTGAGCAGTGTAAACTCACACATTTTTTTAATGCAAGGGCTGCATGCAGAAAATCGTTATTCTGAATTACACAGGTCCTAATGTAACTATACACACCAGCAGTGGTCATTTTTCAAGAAACGCACCGAGCCCTTTTTTTAAATTTAAGCAGTGCATCAAATGCTGTGCTCGTTTGGTCACATGTCTTCAGCCTGGAAAGGCAGCAATAGGCAGCGCTCCAGAACAAACCGAGAAACTGTACTCCAAATGGAGAAGAAGCAATTTCTGGATGAGATGATTTTACACAGCAGGATTTTAAACAAAGTCACAGAGAACTCCTCTTAAACTGTGCCTCGCAACCAAGCACTAACGAGGAAGATTTGAAAAAATTGACAAGGTCTCGAGTTCCAGTCTGAAGCAAAAGAATGGTATTATTATCAAAAATGGGAAGTTTTTAATTCATTTATTGGGTCCAAATAAACCGAAAAGAACCTAAATCACTGTTTATAGTGTTGTCTATGGCTTTTTTATCTCTGTAACGTCTCGTTGCCCTGAATGTGGTTCTCACTGGCACAGACAATATTTCAGTCAGAACACACTGCACGCCAACAGACAAAGATATTTGAGAAGCATCTTGCTAGCCTGTGACTCTCGCAGAACGAGTCATTTGGTACTTCAATCTGTTCCATTGTCACACGCATACACAAACCCTGATTTGCTTGCGATTTAGTGCATAAACCCAAAAACTGCCTTCAAACAGAAGTGGTTTGTTTACACGAAAACTAATACATAGTTTGGCTTTATATTGACAGATTGCTCATCCTCTTCTCTTTCTCCTTAAATTTACTTAAATGTAAATGGCTGGCATACAGTTCACAAAAGCGCCATCTAGTGTTCCAAAGCGAGTCCATGGTCTCATTTTTAAATGCAAGTGAAAGACCCAGGGAGCTGATGACCCATAAGTGTGTAAAGACCTTAAGACTTGGTTTTGTGATCTTTGCTAACTGAACACAAGTCTTTTGTTTTTCACGTTCTTGTTTAGAGCAATGTTTTGTTCTTAGATAGATTATATCGTTAATCCGGTTTTAGTTAGAGAGGTTTTCCCTACCAAGGGCTTTTCTGTTGTTTTTTCTTACTTCTTACTAAAAAGGGCTTGCTGCTGACAGTATCAAATAGAACATTTAGTAAAATCTAATGTTTACTCTTTTAAAGAGTGGTTAAAATCAATTGGGAGTATAGCAAATGTTCAGGATTTAATAGTTTATATTCATTTAGCATTACGGACATGGAATTGTCTCATACTTATTAGAAATATAAATGAAAAGGCAGTACTTCTCCAAGGAGCCCTTCCTGTGTTAAAATTTGCTGAAAACTGCAGGGTATTCTCATTTTGAGCCGTTAAATAAATAACTATTGCATTTTCACAAGACGCACCAAAGCTCAGACCTTCTCAATCCACAGCCAGAGCATGATTTGTCAATTTTTTGGTCGAGGAATTTTACATGCATTTGAATGGGGACTCTTGGGTACTCTTGCAGCTGAACTATTGATGAAATCAGAACATTACACTTGTGATTATTTGGCATTTTGCATAAAGTTTCAATAATGAACAGTTTCAGGACACAGGTCTGGCTAGTTTAATCTGCCAACAAATGTTTTCACTGAGTGACACAAATGCACAGAGGTGCCTTATAAAGAGCACACAGCTGCCCTCATTCAGGGTCTAGTAATGAATGGGTAGAGACTACACCTGTGGCTCTGCCAGACCACCTCAGGTTATCTCTGATGTCATCCCATCATCCACACACATACAGCCACTCTTTCAGTAGTGGCTGAGGCTGATAAAAATGTCTGTCTAGTTTCCAGAGGTTAAAAGTGGTGAGAGCTTTCTTCAAGAGAGAGTCCTCCAAACTGAGTAATTTAGCTAGAGCAGGGGTGCTCACACTTTTTCAGCTTGCAAGCTTCTTTTAAAATGACCAAGTCAAAGTGATCTACCCGCTACAAAAATGTAAAACATCAATCAACAAACAATTATTTTCAACTTTATTGAGAATTGACAAAACACATAATAATTAATTATTAAAAATTTTTGTAATAACCTAAGTTTAATTTGATGACTTGCACTGAATTGAATCAGTAGAACAGTTGTGTGTGACCTGAATTTGGTGGTAATAAGTGATTTTTATGGGAGCAATGGAGCTTTGATACAAATAATCAAGAATAAAGATGATGCTCTAATGAATATTTCAATTTTTATTTAAACTGAGTCGTGCAGTACAATATGCAGGTGAGGAGTGGCGTGTTGCTTGATTTTGGTTGTAATAGAGCAGTTTAGAATGAAGATGTTAATCATATTCTGGGTAAAACATATTTTGTATCTGGTAATTTTCAGACGGTCCCTAAGCGATTCCATGTCAGCGGGTTGCGAATAGGCGGTAATGTGTTTCTGCGAATGCCGAAGGAAACTTGTTTTGATAAAGAACGTTTTGTAGTTTGACCGCTACATGACACAGATTAAAAATAGGTATTACTTGTTTACTAAGAACATTCTGATCTCGAGCTATTGAGCAGAGAAAACCGAATCCGTGAATCTGCAGCTAACTTTACTGAACTGTGACGGGATGGATGATCGGCTGATATTGTTTCAATTTCACACCGCCATCCACCGGTAGCACCTCCTCGACGTAATGAGCACCCCTGAGCTAGAGGAACAGAAAAAGTGAATCATTTTGAAGTGGATACAGAGAGTCGTTGGGTATAGTTTGAATCCTACTGCATGTGAAAGAATCAAAATCATTTCTTATAACTTGATTATTGTCTTGACTTGCCTTCAGTGGCACATGGGCTATTTTGTGCTGATTTTAGATATTATCGTATGTTTTTCTGAACAGAATTTCTAGGCAGTCAGGGGGTGGAGGTTCAACTTTGACATGATGGCTCCATCAAGTTAGGGTCTACCCATAGCGCTGAACCCGTGGCTTTCAACCAGAGAAGAGTGGCTTGCTCTTTTGCGATTCTTGAGGGAAGGATGGACAAGGAGATCAGTACAAACGAACTGGTGGACTGGTTGCAGTCAATTTACAGGGGAAAAAATGTACAGTCCAAAAGCTCTTGATTTAAGTTCTCACTCTCAGCACTGGTCATGAGCTTTGGGTCAAGAGTGAAGGCTAATCTTCTGGACAAAGCACCCAAAATAAGAGATCATTGACTTGGGAAAGCCTCTGATTAGAGCTGCGACTGCACATTGAGAGGAGCTAGTTGAGGTTCTATCTATTTCAGATACATTCCACCATGTTTTAAAATGGCACAGCTCAACCTGGTGTTCTTTTAAGGGTTTTAGGGAGTTTTTTTACCCATTTGAGTGAGGGTCTAAAAGCAGGCTAAGTCTGGACAAGATGAAACTTCACTGATTGAAAAGAAAAGCTTGACTTGACTCAATATACTACTGAACCCTGAGTTGCTGAGCTCACAGACTGGCAAGAAAGAATCACAACTGCATATGGCATTGCAGTGTGTGACATAAAAAACACAGAGCGGCGATTCTAGCCACTGACACTTTCATTTAAGTTCTTTAAACCACCTCATATACAGCACAAAAAAAAACACTCCATTTTTGCTTGTATGCTCAGCATTGGGCATTTCTACTTCTTTTAGTTTTTATGGCGGTGTTGTGCATTTCTGTCACACAATATATGATTTCACCAAACAGAACTAGAATAGAGCCAAAGGTGAACCTTGTTGAGTATAACTGGGCGGTGACAATTCTTTCTGGCCAATCAGTGCGCTCAACAACAGATCAGTCAGAGATCATCAAGGTGTTACAGTTTACTTTCCTGACGTACCTCTCACTACAATGGGGAGCTCCGGTCTATATGCTCCGATTCCGGATTCCCTTCCATCGGAAAGTTCAGCCAGGAGGAACTTTAACCTGCATAATCTGGTCATGTGATGTGACCTGAGCGGTCAGGTCTGCGAGCCTTTGGATCACTCACTTTTTGGATAGGAAGCAAATGTACATTTTTAGGATTGTTTTACACTAGATGAGAAAGCATCTTGTTATAATTTAGATGAGTTTTATAGTGAAATGTACGTTTTTAATGACGCTGTTTGGTGGGCGGGGTCATAACAGATCCAATCGTTAAATTCTGCAATGGTTCAGTAGTGTGACCATCCCCATTACCCTGCTGTCAGGAACTCATCTAAATTGGTATTAAAATGTAGAGCTAATGGGTACAGAAAACAAAAAAGCAGGCCAAGATGAGCCATGCTGTTACAAAAAAGGTCTGCGGAAAAGCTCCATTTGACTCTAACCTTTCCTGGAATGGTTTTGTATTCTCCCGGTTTGGGTTGGAGGAAGTATAAATACTACATATGCACCCAACACTGGAGTGCATAATCAGCACCCAGCATTGGAGAAACCCAAGACATTATTAGATCTCCTCTGTGCAGGGAAAATAGCAAGAGAAACCAACCAGGAGCAGCAACATTAACAGAACATTAAAACCATGTAACTTCATATACTTACCTAATACCTGGTCCTGGTCACTATTCCACAGCAGATTTAGGAGCAGAGGGAGACAAGATTTCTCAATTATGGAGTCCTCACTGTGGAATTGGATTCAATGGGTAAAAATCCCTTGTTTCTTTTAAAGAATTATTTATTATTTGGCTTTTAATTTAGAAATGTTGCTAAATTAATCTATTTTTAGAATTCAAAGAAATGTTTGTAATCATATTTTATCAAAAAATAATAATACGAATTCATGTTAAATATTTAGTTTTTAAAAATCTTTAAATACTAAATAAAAAGCAGCTTGAAATATTTGCTTTTTAATGCACCGACAGTTGTTTTGTCTATTAAATTCTTTAATGATTAATATGCACGCACCATGTTTTTGCAGTTTTAATTGTTCTCTACTGAGAATTTTGGCCAATCAATCTCTTTTAAATGTTGCAGTTAAAACAGTCAAGGGGCATATGATTTCAGTCTGCTAGGTTCGGGATGCAAGGCTATTGTTTGGCTTCCAGATATATTCTAAAAATTCTTGGCTCTTGTTGAAAAAACCTTCTCTTGTTGAAATCCACCCTCTCGGTTGTCCTGTTTGGGCTTCAGGGAGTTTCTAGTCTAAATTGTCAGAGTGTGAATTGTTAGCACTCTCTGGTTCTGACGGCTCCACTGGCAGATCAGTGACAGGCAGCAGATTTCTGAGACCTGCAGACTCAGCACTGGGGTTTACTGGAGAACAGAAGTTTTACTGCTGTATACAGATAGAAATGCAGCAAAACTGACACAATACTGTTGTGCTTAAACATTAAAGAACCAAATCTGTAAACTTGAAACCTAGTCGTACGGGGAGAAATCAAGAGAGGTTCAGGGGAAACTCCTACAAATCTATTATTAATTCCTTGAATTTTTATACCCCGTGACCCCCCAAAAAGGGAATAAGCAGGTTGGAAAATAGTTGGAAAATCAGTACTCCACATTTCTTTCCAAACATTCCCCTTCCTCTAACAGAACTAAAACTTTTCATTCAAAGTTTTAGCTTTTATATCTCCAGATGCAATATTGTACCTCTTTGTAAATCTCCCAATTATCAAACTGGCTTCAGGATGTTTTACTGTTAGTAAAAATTGTATTTTACAGTAAAAAGAAATAAGAGAAAATTTCAAACTAAAATGGAGCCCATTTATTAAGTTTAGATGGGCACTAGCTGTTGTACTTTACCTTCACATTACCTCTAGATACCCCATTTTTTGTTATCCTTTCTTTGTAATCGCATTAAAATTTACATCATAATCAGTAGTGCCTCTCCCTAGATGCAGAATACGCAGTCTGCATAGGGCACCCACTGTAGAGGAGGGCACCACTATCCCATTTCCTCACAAGAAATACAATTTTAACAATAAAGAAATTTAAAATATGTTAATAGTTATGTTATCTGCATGTTTAGATTTTTTTCTGAAAAATCTTTGAGGCTGAATTAAGCTTCTTATTGACACTTCCCAGTGTTGTGCCGAATTCCGACTTCCCTTTACGTGAACGCGCATTCAATTACATGATTACAGCTAGCACGGAATGTTTAGTCGTGAAGACTTTATTTTAGCTTTGCTTCTAAGCTGCACACAGCACATTTAGTAATAACATTTAGTTATAGGAATCCATTCTATGAGTATACAGCGTTATTCAAACATTAAATTATTATATTTGTGTTCTTATTCCGTAACATTATTTATGGATCATTGTAAAAAGAAAGTGAAATGTTGTTTGTATGTAATTGTTTAAGATAATAAGCTGTTTGGTGCTGCTATTTGTTGAGCACATTTGTTGAGCACATTTTGGGGGTCACCACAGTACATTTCCGCTTGGGGCAACCATTTGACTAAGATTTTGGGTTGGATAAAGCATCTGTCAAATGCATGAATATAAATGGTTTTGTAAGCTTTAAAAATAGCACACATTTTTTTTTACTTCACTGTTGATAGTTGATAGCGAGCATTTTTGAAGTCTATTTGTTTAATTCGTCATGTCAGCATTGGCTGAAAACAAACACTCTTAACGCATTATACATTGACAGTAATTTAGAATGAGGGCTCATTAGAAACACTTTTCATGTATGCTGACTTTGTTTAATCTGTTAAGCCCAAAGCAGTTGAAATGACAGTCAAAGAGTGGCGGGAAGAAGCGGAACTGTTGATGGAGCTTATGTCCCTGTTCTGACAGAATGAATGTGGAAAAGCCCCATCCTCAGGCTATCCTCAGTCTTTTACAGATGTTTAAGTTAATGGATAATGAGTGTTAACGCTGTCTCTAATTAAAATGAAATGGACACTAAATGGAATTTCAATTTCAAAATAATGTATTTACTTTGCATAAATACTAAAATCTGAAAATAGAAAGTAATGTACTGTAAGGAGTGGTTCTGATGTTTCAGTTCAATGCATTCATTATTTGACACAAGTGTTCCATCTTTCACTGAAGGTCAATGGATTATGACAAGGTGATTCTCTCTCTAATCCATCTCCCCTCTTTTTGGTCAAATAGCCTAGGGCAAAGATGATTTAAAAATGTGAGTGTTTTCCAAATATCTTCAACTTCCAGCATGGCTTAAAATGTCAAGTGTGTGATGAGCGATCGGTACAGACACATAGTGAACAATACAGAGATTTAGAAAAATTCTGTCAGTCATTTGCAACATTTGGGATTTGATTAAATCTCTTTGACAAGTGCTCTTGCTACTCACACAGATAATGTATAAATTCCCCATGGATGTGGTCATGTAAGTTGAAATGACACAGTTCATGGACACTATAAGAGACCTGAATTATTTTCCAAAAAAACAAAAGTGTTCAAGTTCAATATAAATGAAACCATGTAAAACTGCTGAAGTGAGGTGCTTCGAGTTTAACATTGTAGATGATACGCATCATTGAAAATATGCTTTAAATGATCCAAACCGTTCACCAGTGTTTGCATATTCTAACTGTGCTTGGGTGGGTTTCCTATGAGTACTCTAGTTTCCTGCACAATCCCAAAAACATATGTCAAATTAATTAAAGAATCTAAATTCCCCTTAGGTGTGAGTGAATGTTGTCCTGCGATGGACAGCCGATCTGTCCAGGGTGTACCCCCGCCTCTCGCCCAATGTGCACTGGGGATAGGCACCAGCAGACCCTCGTGACCCCACAAAAGGGAATAAGGGGTTGGAAAAATGTTAGAAAAGTTGGATGTATGGTTAGAAGGGATTACCTGGTAAAGCTAAACAAATATGTTCAGGAATCAGAATAATACTTTTTTAATATCCAAGTGCTTAAATGATTTCTATGGGAGCCCTTTTCCGCCAGATAAAAAGAAAAAAAAATGTCATAAAAAGTCAAAATTTTGAGTTGCAAGATTCTAACCCTAACCCTACCTAACCCTAATCCAATATTAATAATCTTTCTTACTGGTCTGCCTATTCATAAAATGTCAGAAAACTGTTATTTTTGCAGTGTTTACGAGCACATGCAATGTGTTAAACGTCAGCAGGTCAAAAGCCTAAATTTTGACTGTTTTCTTGGATTTTGTTTAATGCATCTTAACATTTTTTCATGGCTTGAAAAATTATTTTTTAAGCCATTTTTTTAACCTGGCGGAAATGGTCTTCCAAAGATATCAGAACACTCATTGAAAAATTTGGAACTAAAAAAAAACTTGGAACTAAAATGAACACAAAAAATCAAAACAGTGAGCAAAAAAAACCTTAAATGATCCTAATTGTACAAGATCGAGATAAAATAGAGACTTTTCGACTGTGTATGGGGAAATGGCTGGTTAATGCCAGAATTTTTTTCCACCTTTCCTCAGTTTGAAGTCTTTTGGTCCATATTACATTATCATAAAAAAAAATACTTGTTTACCTAATTCGGATTTCTGAGGGGTATTGATCTAAGCTCATCTTTAAGCTTTTTGAATCACTGTCAAATTCCAATCAAACTTTATCTATAACTGCTTTTATTTATTTATATTTATATGCCATATTTCCCTGGCATTCTCCTTGTCAGAATATGGACGGTAATCCAGTCGAGCCCCAATGACTCAACTGGCCTGGTGGCGAGCTTTTAGACCCGGACGGTGGGCACCTCCTGGGCTCCTTCAGCTCCCTGATGGCGTTCGCAATCTCCGTTGCTGCTCCCGGTGGAGGGAAATGGCATGCCCTCTCCAGCACAGCAAGTGGTGTGACTCACCGTTCACTGTCTGCGTCGTGCTCAAATGCAGGGCTGAAGAGTTGTACCTGGCATTGTAAATACACAATTGCTTGCAATCAATCATATAATGGAACATACCTTAAAGTTCTATATTCAGTTAGCTGCTCAACAATTTAACTAAACATGTAAAATTTTATTTGCAGTATTTATCTCACTTGGCAGTGCCTTAATTGTGAAACACCTCCTGTTAAAACACAGTTGAGCACATCTCCAAGCAGCTCCCGTAAGTAGATGAAGCTGGTGAGGAATGTCTGCTGAATGTTCTCTGACCTGTCTGAAGCCTGGGGTAGCAGGCCAAAGCTGTGGCCTTGTAATGAACTCAAACACAGCTTTAACAAGGCATCAACCTCAAGAGCTCCAGGGGTCGGATGTCACAAACTCACAAGTTCAAAGAGTTTCTTATTTCTTCTGCCTCTAGACTCAAACAGAACACTCAGAAGCGTGGTCAGAGACAGGTGCCTCCAACTTTTTTTGAAGAACATGATGAATGTTTGACAGCAGAAAAACATTTGGGGAATGACAAAGTTATTTGCTTTGTCTGTGTTGTTTTAACTGAATGGTAGGAGAGACCGATGGGATTGGTTGAATTTTTACATAGTTTCAAGTATCCTTTACAAGTTATTCTCTGAGATATTAGAGGTTGTGGTGGACATGATTCTAGAAAAGACTGATTAATGCATAAAGGTTCTGCTAAGTTCTAGTCTACTCACTAGATGCTTGATTTTCTTAACATCAACAACAACGTGTTCTAATAAAAGAGGATTAAAAGTAGAGTTCATTTTACTTTGGATGGAGTTTAACTTCCAACCAACATATCTTTGTAGTACAAACAGAATGAGTAAATCCTATTCATCCCATTCATACTTTTATTAACAGAAAATACAAAATACAGCTTTGGATTTATCCCTCCACCTTATCCCACCACAACTATCGCAATACATATTCTGAAACACAGTCTTATTTTGGTGTACAGTACTAAAAATTAATTAGACAATACCTGAGGTTACATCAATAAATACCAATACATGAACGTTACTGTTATCATGAAGGTGAACTAAGCTACTCAATAAAACTAAAGCTAAGGAGTGACTTGATTCACACGTTCATGTATCCACCCCATTTACAAGCTCCTCTTTTGCCTAAAGAGATTAAAATCATATATTGAATCCATACTCTACTTCAAATTCTTCCAGGTACCCCTTGACACGAAAGTATTTTTTGCCAATGAGCGATATTTCAGTTTTATCCGATTTCAGCTTAAGGAAGTAATTTCTCAACCAATGTTTTATATCAGTGATGCAATAACTTTGATATTACAGACGTATTGTTTGGTTTTGTTCAGATATAGAACTGAGAATACTCAGCACAGCAGAGAAAGTTTACTGTAAATAATCTAACTTCAGTTAATCTACAAATAATGTTGCTGAGATAGATAATAGTATTGGGCCTAAGACTGATCCTTGTGGTACTCCATATTTTACCAATGTTGTTTACAAGGATTCCACATTAATGAGTTAAACCATCTCAGAGCTGGACCCTTGGACACCTGTATATTTCTCTAGTAGAATTTTATGCTCAGTTGTGTCAAATGCAGCACTATGATCAATCAAAACCAATAGAGAGATATTCCCTTGGTCAAATGCAAGGAAAAAGTCAGGAAGGATTAAACGGTCTCTCTGCTGGGGTGCAGTCTAAAGCCCGATTGAAACTCTTCGTAGAGATCATTGGTTTTCAGGAGCATAGCTGAGCTATTACTGCATTATCTAGTATTTTACATATAAAAGGTAGATTAGAAATGGATCTGTAACTAAACCGCTCATTAGGATTTAGAAGTGGCTTCTTAATTAAAGGTTTAATGACTGCATTACTCTATGGCTTGCGGACGTTCCCTAGTGTTTGATATCATTTGATGTTGAGAAGTGGTTCCTAAGATAATGGTAAAAGTTCCTTGAAACTTTTTGCTGGTATTAGATCTAGGGAGCACAAGGTGAGCTTGTCAGTCTCAATACATTTTTAGCTTTTCCAGATCAATGTTTCTTTACCCCTTAGCCCTTTACTTCTCAGAGGTATAGGGCTGAAAATATACCCTTATGAATTGGGAGCAGTAAACTTCAGCCAAATGGTTCTGAAGGATTATTCTTTCATTCATTTTCTTCCCCGCTTACTCACTTTTTGGGGTCACGGGGGTCTGCCGGTCTCCAGCGCACATTGGGCGAGAGGCAGGGGTACACCCTGGACAGGTGGCCAGTCCATCGCAGTCTGAAGGATTAGCAAATGCATCATTTCTGGTAGTTTTATGGATATTCAACATCTAAATATAATCAAATAAAAATTTGACATATCGTGTGAGTATAATTAGTGTAAATAGAATGTCGCAAGGCTAATAATGGCACTTTATTTCTGTACAACTTGACATTTTGATGATTTAAATTATGTAAACTTTGCTCACCTGTCCCATGGACATGGATATATAAACATATAATAAACCTTAACATTTGTGGGTCTCTTTGGTAAGAAATATGTGTAAAAGCATCAATAATGGGTTCAGACCTCATTAGTTTCAGAGGGCTGTACACCCTTTTGCCTTACCCCTCCCATTCGTTAAAAGAAATTTGGTACACCGCTTTGCCTCAATTAAATGTGCAAAATGGTAGAGACAGAGGAAATAAGTGATGCTAAGTTTTGGGTAGGAATCTTTTTAATCTTCAGAATTTCAAAATAACATTTATCTGCTTTATCTCTCTTCGCGATCACTGAAGCTGTGGTTTGCAGTGGCTCATTAATGCCTGCATCACTGTTTTCCTCTCACACTCCAGTCACCACACACCCAGCAGCAGGAAAGTGAACGATTTCACCTGAAGGCTAGAGGTGGCCCAGAACCTGCTCAGACAAGCACTTGCTGGAGCCTGAAGCTTCCCTGTATCGCATCATAGAAGCAGATTCCAGTAGACAAATTAGCAACTCCCGTCATTGTTTGTGCTCTACCCTCGAATGCTGTGAGCCATTCAAAATAAAAAATAAAAATCCTCAATCTACATCTGAATCAGGGATACATCTCCGAGACTGAAAGCATGTACAAATAGTACCCTCATCTCTGTGGCAAAGCGTGCCGTTTTGGTAATCACTGTAATTAAATACATCCACGTCAATTAACAACCTCAGCTTTATGCATAGACAGAATGAATGGCTGGTGCACTATTCAGCACAACACACACACTCCAATGCACTAATCATCCACGTGGGTGAGAGATTAATAGACAGTTACACACCAAGCAGAGGTGTAATTATGCCACTTACTCAGTCAGCAAACAGAGGAGAAAAACAGACTCTGCTTCCAGTAAGTGCCAATGCAAGGGGCCGGGATTTCTGTCAAGCACGAAGAAAATAATAATCTGAACTGATAGGAATAATACGCGGTGGGGTAAAAGAATGACATACTATAAAAATGTAATTCTGTAACCTTGGATTCTTGGACGGAAAAGAGCTGAGCTTACTGTAATAAATACAGGCAAAAGAAAACAGGCGTTCGTTTGACTGCTCTTCCTTCAAACTGAACTAAAATGAAAGATCTGTCAAATAGGAATTCTGCAGACCGAAAGAACCCCCTCAAGAAAAGAAAGTAAATCAGAAATGCTTGAAATAACACAAGGACGAGTTAACAATGACATCATTTTCTTAGTGGTGTCAGCGGTTCTTAACCCGGGACTGTGGAAATTGTAGAAGATAGCAAATAATTTAGCTAAGTTACAAAAAGTACAACATTAAAATATACAGAAAAACATTCAAAGGTGCAATTAGTGATATTTCCTCACTAGTGGTGTACCCAGTAATTGTGAACATAGTGTCGAAAATTGTATTTTAGGGTATTTTCAGGGTGAAGTAAAAATGATAAATTCCCGCCCTTCTGTTCTCAAACAGCTGAGCCTCAGAAGCCTTTTCTCACAAATTCTCATACACTGTCTCCTTTGGTTAGTCTTTTTTAAATTTCTTTGTTTAGATATGCTGTATTGGCATCTTTAATCTAATATATATATAGATCTCATACACAGATAAAGTAACATTTTTTTTGTAGACTTTCAGCACTTCCAAAGCAAAATACACTAGCAGAAACCTGTGACCCTCAAAAGGAAAGATCTTGTAAAGGAAATGAATGAATGAATGAATGAATGAATGAATTGATTGATTGAAAAGATTCTTAGCATATGACGTATAATAGAGACTCTCACATGAGCCACTCAAATGAAAATGTTAGTTCTCTTAATACAATTCACTAATCCAAACTGTAGATAGATCTCCTGGTTATTTTACAATACGATATGAGATGTACAATAACTTAAGGGATGGTTGCCATTATTTTTTTTTATTACTCTATCAATAACTTATAGTAATTTAGACCTTTACAACTAGCACTATATGTAATCGGGGTAAAATATGGAACAAATTACACAGCTTATTGTTGAATGGTCTTCTACTAATTTTGATTCAGCTGGCATAATTTTTTGCCACTTTCAATAAATTTTTTTAAAGTAAAAAGAATGAAATTCCCAATTAAACTAAAAAAAGGACTAAATCCTGCAACAGATTCCAGTTTCACAAGCCTCTAGCGTTAATATACTCACCGATAGACACCATTCCAACTCAAAAACATTAAGACATCTTATATTTTCCAGAATTTTCAATAGTTGCATTACCTATAATTTACTTTTTTAAGTATGAACAGAGGTTGGTTGATGTGCAATGGAATGGATGATGGGAGGCAAGTTCAGTAAGTCACAAGCTTCAAGTCACATGAAGTGATGATAAGAAAAACACAGATGTTATTTCTTGAAGAAGCCAAATCTCACCACAATTCCTCTGGTAAAGTGACAAAAATTTCTAGATATCCAGGTTTCATTTGTCATCCCTGAGAGGGATTTTCATTGAAACCAGGATAAACTTGTTAAAACCAGAGTTAAACAGTGCAATAATTTCAGCTTTTAAACAAACTAATAATGCAGCAGACCAGGGTTGATCTTTAAAAATGTCTTCTCAAATCAATGTTTGAACCAGCATACAAAGCATACAAAAGGGTGGTCTACAAATGTGTGTTGCAACCAATTTACCAAAATGTAAATTAGAAATTGTTTTATTAAAAAAAAAAAAAGACACAATGTAAAGTGTGACCACTTCCGACTTCACTTAGAAACAAATGCTATATACAAAAGCTCATATATGTGGTCATGCCAACGTTTATTTATTTCATACTTTTGATGGTTAGTTCTAAATAGCACTTTTGAATGTCAGCAAAACTATACCATGCGAGACTTTCAGACAGACACCGACCTCACACACCTGTTCTGGTACTTGCAAACCCGTTAACATCTCCCAGCTCTGTGCTCAAGATTTCACACATCAAACAGAGAATGCTCCACCAAAGCGAGGGAAGAGAGCCGAGAAGAAGCCTCTGAGGGGGATTTTTCTCATCTGACTTCAGTGCTGGGGCTTTGTGTGAGAAGGCAGCAGTAGTACACTCATCTGTCAGAGAGATTGGCGCTGTGATAGTGTTGCGCCCTGCAGGGTTCCTGAGGTCATCATGAGCGGCTGATCTCTAATAAGTGTGATCCTCTACTGGCCCTAAGGGGGAACAGTGTACACCTTTGGCACACAAGACTGCCTCTTTGCCATTGCTATCATCCAAAGTATCTCATCATGAAAGCCTGCAATACACTCAAACTAGATGCTTTTACATGAAAATAATATTAATGTCAATAAGGCCTTTAAAAACACGTAAAAATACTTTTTGCCAGCTGATCTATTTTTTACATAACAATATACCTAAAATTACTCTGAAAAAAGGTTATATATAGAACTAAATCTTTTTTTGGCTCGTAATCATAGGGCAAACTTTTCGGTGCCATTCAACATTCTTCAAAAGTGCTATTTAGAACCAACCATCGAAAGTATGAAATAAATAAACTTTTGCATGATATAAATGACCACATATATGACCAGCATCTGCATCTCCACTGCTGATATCATCCCACTGAAATGTCATATGTGCAAGTGATTAAAAGTGCACTTCATCATCTGACTGCTTGATGCTAGCTATAAAAGCATTTTGTTGGTGAAATCCCTGAATGTACAGCAGAAAATATTCTTTTAGTGAGTTTTAGCTTTGTTGCATAGTTAAAGGTGCAATATTATGCAAAATTGACTTTTCTGAGATTTCTAGCATCGTTTTTTGTTGCTCCTGTGTCAAAAATACGCCTCAAGTTTTAATCAGACTCTTTGCATGTCTGTGTAATCCCGCATTTCTTTTTTTGTGAGCTGAACATAGCTTCATGTTCCTAGCACCACCCATAGTTCCTAGCACCGCCTACTGACCAATCAGATTAATCGCTAATACAGCCCATCTCTATGCAGATTGGGTGTGCTGCCTGACCCGGAAGTGAGAGCAGCAGACCTGACAAAAATACGAGGTGATTCCGAAACTTTTTTTGGGGTTAATATTAACAATGCAGTGCTAAAATATTATAGATATTTGTTATAAATGCTTTGAAAAGGCCATAATATGTCACCTTTAAATATGCCCTCAATGACAATTGAATGGAACTCATCGTTTGATGAGTTATATCTAGACTTAAAATGGCAAACAGTTTAACTCATGGTCAGATTAACTAATCAGTTTTGAGCAGAGAGGTCTCAGGTTTCATAACAACATCACTGCCCCATCCACATCTCAGCTTTTTTGCCAATTTTTGATTACAATTGCAATTTGTTTGCAATGCTTTTAGCTTCAGATTCACTGATGGTTGGGTTGACATAGACTATGCACAGTTGATTTGCTACATTGGCTAAAGACACATTAATTGGCCACTTTAATGTGGCTCAGTCAGTAGAGCATTGCACGAACACATAAAGGTCGTGGGTTCAAACGCCATGGAAGGCAAAAACTGTAGAAATGTGTTCATTCCTTCTAATGTAAGTCACTTTTGATAATAGGCGTCTACCAAATGAATGCTTGTTAGTCTACAAGTCATAAACACCATATTCTATGGGACATTGTCATCACTTAGTATAGCGTTAGTAGCATCACAGGTAGGTTACCAGCAAAATGCAATGTATGGTGAATTTATGTGTCTAGGTCATATTTTTGTCATGAAAAGCTCTCCTCCTATACGAAAGTTCCTCCAGGTTTAGGTTTACCCGGTATCCCTGTGTTTCAGGTCCCTGGCCCTTGGGCAGCAGTATTCCTCCCTAGGATCCCAGCCCATCCTGTGTGGTTCCATACCCGGCTTGGTGCCAAAACAACTACGCTTCTGCCGCAATTACATTGAGATCATGCCCAGTGTAGCAGAGGGGGTGAAACTGGGGATCCAGGAATGCCAGCATCAGTTCCGGGGCCGAAGGTGGAACTGTACCACTATTAAGGACAATCTAGCCATATTTGGACCAGTACTTGATAAAGGTATTAATTCACCAATTCATCTTTCTTACCAGTTTAAGAAGCTTAAGCCAGGTTTTATGTTCTCTATACCAGCTAGAAAAGTGTATTTGCAACTACTTTCTTTGTGGAGACTTAAAACAATGTTACAAAATCTGAAAATATTTTCCTACAACCATTATTAGTGCATCACTAAGAGATAAATTCTCTGTTCACAAATACCAAAAATCCTTCTATCTACCTTGCTTGATCACTTATTGTGTCATTATGGAGACAAGTAAAATAACTACAAATAATACCATTAAATGATTGCATATCACTTTTCACTAATGCTTAAAACAACACAACACCGGTATAAATAGCTTCTACGTCCCCAAATCGTTTTATTTCTATCTTTTAAGAGAATCTGAATCACTTCAATCTGAATATATTTGTCCAGCCCAAATGACATTCTTCTGGCACTGGCGTATAAGGTATATGTGGCCTGGGTATGGCAGGGGTGGTAATCAGTTTAAGACAGCATACCAAACATGGGACATGCATCATGTGATTAATAGATTATTAACTTGACTGCAGGTCAATAAGATCAGTAATGGCACATATGTTGGGGTCCAGGAACGAATAGTGATCCAATGGAGGGGCAGGGTAGATGTGAACAGCTCTCTTGTTGAGTAGGTTACATAAGGAATAGGTACTACGCTGAAGTGTTGCCATCTGTGGCCAGCTCTGGTAAACTCCTCCTGAAACTAGTTTTTGTTTAAACATTGTTGAGGTTTCCAGGCATCTCCTAATCTTCTGGTAGTGTGAGGAATTCAGAAAAAAACAGGTAAATTGAAGCTTTATAGAAGTTTCATGCTAGAAGATGGGTTTCTTTCACATAGACAGACATATATCTGACTGGTTTGGAAGCTGAAGAAGCTAGCCACATTGCAAGACCAGTGAAGTCGCAAGTAGCTTGTGAAGTAGAAGAAAGAGAAGGGAGGCCAAATGAGATTACCAGCAACAGAAAAGGGCTTGAGGGTTCACGTCGACCCCTACTGTGCACGAAGGCCAGTGTGAGTCTGTGTACCTCTTACCACCCGGCTCCCACGAGCGCCCCATTCACACGCCCTTTGACTGTGTCATGAAAGCAGGCTGAAAGGGAATCACCAATCCTTCCTCATCATGGAGGAAGCTGGGGGGAACTCAAGAGGGGTAGGATGAGGAAAGGACAAGGCAGCATGAAGATATGTTATAGACTCTAGAGTTTGCCCGAGAATGGCTTGTCCCAATGGATCCTGATTGGATTTTGGAAATTCTGTAGAAAAGTCTGACATCTGCAGGTATGAGCTGCATGTGTATTTTGAGTATTTGTGTCACAGGAGGTGGTGGGGGTCAATCCTTTTGGGAATGCCAGCCTTTGCTCTGGGCAGAGCTGAACTGGGTTATGGGGTGCAGGGTGCTGGGCTCTTTTGTGTGGATAATACAGTGTGACAACACAGAGACAATGGTGGATTCATCGACCCAGCAGGTAGCGGGAGCTGTGCTCTTCTTGGGTCTTGGCCAGGGCTCCTGGGGCCCAGAGCTCACAGTTTGCTGTTGTGGTGACCCAGCTGGGCCTGCCAGAACCAACTGGGCCTCCTTCTGGCTGGAAAAGCAGCGAGGTACGCAACCAAATAAAACCCTTATTAAAAAGATCTGTTCGTACATGTGTGTAAACCTGAACTGCCAGCAGGATTAAAGCAAGAAAATGGAGAGTGAGATGAGTCTGCAGAATCATGACAAACAGCTAGATTTAAATCTATTCTTAATGTTTTTACAAATACAGCCCGTGAATTACAAGAACCTTTTGGAGATTTTCTACATTCACAAATTTGTCAGTATCATGAGAAAGGAAAGCTCTCTTCTTACTGGCTGTAGAAGGTATTTGGGGAATTTCTCATCCACTCAGAAGTACATAATTTAGAAAGTTTTGCATGGGGAAATTCTTCAGAGGAAGGTTATCTTTTAATGTTGATGGCTGATGTTGAAAGCTAATCGTAAAAAATGCTCCTCTTGGTTTGTTTGAAGGGTCTTGTTTTTGTATTGCATACAGTTGGAACTAAACTGGGCAAGGCTGCTGCCCTCCCTGTTCCCTACCATTTGAGGAATGGTGACAAAACTTTAGTAAGACACTGGTGGAACTTCAGTTACTCTATCTGTTCAAACTGGTGTCATCAAAGGATGTCTAGGGAATACTTAACAAAAGTTTATACTTTGACACGCTGTAGCTGAAATTAGGAATGTCAAAGCAACAAAAAATAACCACAAGAACATACAAAGATGGCACTAGGAGGTCAAATGTCAACATTAACTTGATTGAAATCGAATGCCAGTCGCATAAAATGGTTGTTAGTACTAACAACCAATGGAATTTGTGTCCTTTCAGATAAGGTCCCAAATTCAGAAAGAGGTCATCTATTCATTTATTAATAGAACACATCCACTAACTGAAGCAGTCTAGGTGGTTTACTTTTACTCATATTATATCTCAGCAATAAACAAAAAATTCAATGTGAATTTTGCCCTGTGATTCACTTTCAAATAAATATAAGATTTAAGGTCTGTCTACATACAGTCTGGTTTAAAATGTTATTTTGTTTTTTGACCAATTGAAAAACTATTCTACTCATGATGTTGGGTCACTAGCATATGAGTAACTTACGACATAAAACATAAATCTGTAATCCAGTTTTGTGTTTTTAGTCATAAATTAACATTACCCACAACCATACTCCATGTGTGTGGGCACTTCTGTAGATAATCTTACACCATTATAGGCCTCACTGATCCCAGACAAACGTGGTCTTAGAACCACTATCATTAGAGACACTTAAATGTTTATGGGGATGAAGTCGAACGGGCAGGTTGAGTTTAGCTTTACCAGTGAGCACCAGGAGAATTGGTGAGCCACAGTAAGTGTGCGGCCATTGTGAAGCAATGGTGTCTGGTTACATAATAAGCTGTTGCGTTCAAAAGGGGCGTAACTCCATCTCTCAGCACATGTCTTCAGAAACCAAACACACAGACTTTTGCTGGCTTTCAGACACGTGGCCGCAGGGCTCTGATGTTTGGGAGAATCTGGGGTGGGGTCTCCTGAAACATTATCCAGAGAGAAACCAGCACACCTTTTAGTTGACACAGCGTCAGCGAAACCATGGACTACTTCAGTCACTATTGACATGAGCAAACGCTGTCAGGAACATTTACTGCAAAGCACTCAAACAGCTCCAACTACACTGTAAAGGTCGTCATAGTAAAACGATCCATGCCTTGAAGATATAAACAGAGATATGGGAGACTTATGGGACAACTGCAGTTAAAGGCAAGGATTTCATCAACCTTTTTTTGAGTGCCTCAAGACAAATACATTTAAAAACACTGACGTTCTAAGTTCTCAGACTAAGTTAGCTTGCTACAGTGATAGTGGAATATCATGGAAAGTTATTGATAAGCCTTTGCAGCAAGTCTTTTGAAGGTATCCTTTGGCCTTTAGCCTTTTGTTAAGGTAAAGTACATAAAGAAAAGTGCATTCCTTATTGTTTGGTACAGTAATTATGTTTGGTAAGGTCTCTACAGGCTATCACACCAGCTGTTTTGAATTGAGTCAGAATGACACGACACACCTATTTTCAAAAAGGTTATTAGTTTTGATATTTTTGGTTTCAAAAAGGTAAAAAGCTAAATCAGATTAAAATGTGAGAAAATGTGCGATAGTCTTTCCATTTGATTTTACAGACTTTACAGAATCAGTGCCATCAGTTCCATCTAGTGGTGAAAATAAGGAATCACCCTTTGAAGTACAAGAACTGTGAGATGGCTTGTATTGATCAAGCACTAAAACCCGTTTATTAGATAAAATAAATTATTAATAAAATAACTTATTAGAGCAAATTACAAAGTAGTAAAAATTCTCTCGTCTCTACTCTAGGCCCCAGACTGCTAAGGGTTGAACTGAGTGCTCTTAAGTACCGTCCTCACTGGAATAATATTCAAGAATCTAATGAAAAACACTGAGAAACTTACCAACTGTACTTTTTATTACAATGAACCACTTTTGCTGATTCCTTCACATATCGATGGAAATATCAATTCCTTTCATAAATTATTTGGAAGCCATCATTCTGTTCCTTCCTCAAGATTTCTGACAAAAATGAAAGGTTACTTTATATGAGTTTACAACCAGGTAAGCTTACAAACAGGACCTCACGTCAAATCTGAAACATTAGATACATTAGCTAGCTTTCAAAATAATTTAGCAGAATGGCTTTGTTTTAAGTTCTTTATCTTTTTCTAGAACTCAATGAAAAGTCATGATAGTGAAACAGCCGTATATTAATGGAAACTTTGCGCAGTTTTAGCAATACAGGAGCCAAAATCATGACCGAATAAGATTATTCCATACATCCTAGGGATTTGTTTGAGAACAGAGTTCAGAAGAATCTAAATGAAGCAGTTTTGACAAATCAGTGGAAGGCAAGGTTTGTCTTTAGGCCAGTATAAAGCAACGCTGACCATTAATTATTAAAAATAAATAAATAAATACAAAATAGAAGTGTCCCATATTTGTAGCTTTACAAAAGGCATCAGAAGCTATGGGCATATCAGTAGGAGAAATTACCTGTGAGGTAATCCGGAGTATTTTAAAATGCCCTATTAAACAAAAGTTGATGCTGTTCTTGTCTTTTTGGAACATACAGACATTTTGCAAAATAAATGAATAAATAAAATCTCTGCTTTGCAGCCACAAGAGAGTCTGCGTTCGTTCATGCGATTGCCTCTGCTGGAGTGGCATTTGCTGTCACTCGTTCTTGTGCCGAGGGGACATCCACAATGTGTGGCTGCGACTCGCATCATAAAGGCCCGCCAGGAGAGGGATGGAAATGGGGAGGTTGCAGTGAAGATGCTGAATTTGGAGTTCTGGTGTCTCGAGAGTTTGCAGACGCTCGGGAGAACCGACCAGATGCTCGGAGTGCCATGAACAGGCACAATAACGAGGCAGGACGTATGGTAAGTGATATTAAAAGGTACAATATACAAAATTGATGTGTAACCTACTTGGAAATCACTCTTAAGCCGTTCATGCAAAATCCAGCCAGCATGCAAAATCCTTTTTGTTTACATGGTCAATTCACCAGTCATGTAGAAGAGTTTGTTTCAGAGTGCAATCTCTAGGCGGAAATGTGATATAGTGTACCAATTTTTTTAATTAGTAATTGTTAATTTAAGTAGTTTTTTTTAAATAGTCATTCCCACATCTGTAAACTGGGTTAAATGTAATGGTATGACTTACAGTACTGTGCAAAAGTTTTAAGTAGGTGTGAAAATAAAATAAAAATCTAAATCATATTAATATTTGGTATTGCACCGTTTTGCCTTCAAACCAAAATACTTCTAGGTAGACTTGCACAGTCAGCAATTTTTTAATATTATTTTTCAGGTGTACCAATAAAAGCAAACAGGTTCTAATGATTACGTCAAACATGGGTTGTAGTCATGAACTGAAACCGCTGGGTGGCGGACTTGGGTGAGTAAAAGCTAAAATCATTTCAAGGTTATTCAGCATTCCACATTCCATCGCCATCTACAAGAATCTTTATCACGAGTCCAGCTGCTGCATGGGCACACGCCCTTCTTTGGCATTGAGACAGGAGTCCATCAGGGATGTATATTCTTGCATTTCTTATTCCAACGGATTTTGTCATGAGAAGACCTATTGACCATCCAAAACCAGCATCGTATGGGAGGAATCAGCACAGAAATGATGAAGACCTTGATGATCAACCGGAAGACACCGGTGCGGGTCAGCGTGGGTGGCCAGACCATCTGCCAAGTCGAGCAGTTTACCTACTTGGGACGCACCATCGACAAGGAAGGTGGAACTGATGTAGATCGAATTGGCAAAGTGGTATTCTGTGCCCAATATAGGCTGATCAAATCACACCAACACCAAACTTCGTCTCTTCAACATCATCATCATCATCCCCTCCCTTTTACACCTGCGAAACATGGAAAGACACAAAGACAGTGGTCAACAGGCTGAACGTGTTCCAACAGCGATGTCTTCAATGTATATTTCATGTCAGTTACCATGATCACATCACTAACGAGGAAATCCTAAGAAAGACAAAGACCTGAAGTCTGAGAGAAGTGGTTGTAGAAAGGAGAATGCGATTCGAGGGGCATGTTCTGAGATCTGCCACGCAAAGATGTCTATGTGGTGGACACCAGCGCATGGAAAATGAATCATTGAACAACCGAAAAAGACATGTGAATGGGCGTTTAAGGAAGATCTGTGAGCAGTTATTTTCAACTGGGATGCAGCGCAGGCCAAGGCTGAAGATCACTGGAAGAAGCTTGTTCACCTATGCACTCCGCTGCGCTGAAGGACATAAAGAAGAAAAGCAAGTCTATGATGAGTATCTGGCAGCAACAGTAAAGCATGGTGGAGGTTCCTCGAACATTTGTGATTGCTTTATGCAAATTGTGTTGGAGATTTGGTCAGCTTTAATGGAGCTCAGGGAAAAATTAATATACATAATGTTTTTCAAAACGAATAAAGAAATTTTACTACGCAGTATCTAATTAAGCTTAGTTATTTAGGTATAGTTGAGCTGTAAAAATCTTATAGTAAACACAAATGAACAGTAAAATCTGTGGATGAATAGCTATTTTGTTATTTTTAAGATTGAACAAAGCTGCGTTTGGGAGGCTAAAAAGTACTCAAAACTTTACAAAGGTGCCAATCTACCACCGAACTCTCTAGATGTCACTCTTACCTGTAAAACAATCATGAAAATACCTTTCTTATCCTCTCAGGTTCTAATCCCGTTTTGATACTGCGACAGAGCTTTAAACGCAGTTGGTGGTTTAGCAAAGCAGGGAGGAAAGAATAACGCTGGGGTTCAAGGTTTTAGCACATCATTGCTGCTGTCATGACTCAGAACCAGAGTCTAAAAGGTTAGCCCAAAAGGCGCTTAAGGGGCAATACACGAGACCACACTGCAATAGGCTGCAGCTTTGATCAACTGAGGACAACAGGAGCAGGCACTGAGACAGTCAGCCCTGTCAGGAGGACCCTTCCATAGTCCATTGTTTCAATGCAGCCTAAAGGTTTCGGGACATGATGTCAGCAGCCCTGACTAGACCCCCAGGGACCTGCAAACACCTGCCTTCTGCTGCAGCTGGGGAATTCTGTAGCTAAATATAGCAAGTGAATAAAGAGAAATGAACCTAAACAAAGACGTATAGTGCCTGTGGCGTACGCCATTAAGCGGGACTTCAGAAGAGATTTAGCTGAGCTGCTAGGGCCTGTCTGAAGGCTGAGCACCTGAACAACACCTGTAGCCTGAAGACAAGCTCACGGAGAACTTGTGTCTGATATTGTTCACCGTTTAGTAGCTACCAGATATGCCTTGAACTTCAGAGCCATTAAAATGAAACACACTCAGCAGCCGCTCCGGATCAGGGTGCGACTGCAAAAACTCTTGATAATACCCTTAAAACCTTAAACCTATCCTTGAAAATCCCTAGAAAATAATATTTTTCCCAGTTTAGTGATGCATGAAGCCTCTGAACCATCAGTTTGAATGTCTCATGAAGCCATTTTTTGTAATTCCTCTGTGCATCACTGTGTCATTTGTCTTTGTATAAAGGAAGGAATCTTCCCTGACTTAGCAGGTGTTCCATAAGGGCAGATGTTCATAGTTTTTCAAGGATGCTGACATTCTTAAATGTCATGAAACACAGAATCATTTAATGTAACCTAACATTTTCGTAAAGGAGCAAGTTTTGAATAGGCTGGAATCCAAAAACGGCTTTTCTGTGTTTTTCCATGTCTGGGATCGTCATAACACCCTGTGCAGGTTGTCACTGTTTAGCCTCTTAACTGCTTGTATAATGGCAGACAAATGTCTAATTTTTACTCTGCTATCACTGAACATAGGCTGCTGTATATTTCAATGCTGAATACTCATTTTAAAAATGGCAGGATTTGAATTCAGTGTTGTAATCTACTGCCACTTGTTTGTTTTGGTATTGTCTTTACATTTTATGGTGGGTTTGAGTTTTAGTGTGGACAGACTTCTTGGATGTGAACACATTTTTTTATGTGCACAGTGTGAGAAAAAAACAGTTTTCGTAAATTAAAAAGCTGTGTTTGCGCAGACATGGTCTATACAGAAGACCCTTCACTCCAGATATAATGAAGTTATCTTCACTTTGATCCCCTTCAAAGTCAGATTTACCCTTAGAAGTCTCTCCACGCACCGGAGTTTGCCAATCACACAGACAGTTTTGAATTAAGTTTTAATGATGTAACCCACCTATTGATCTTTATAAGGTGTAACTTTCAAAATTGTTTGATTTATACAAACATTACAAGACTTATTTGCAAGATAATTCAAATTAAAATGTGAGAAAATGCACAATCATCTTTCAGTTTCATTTTACAGATTCCAAATTGAAGGCATTTTTTTAAGTACAAGAAAATCACAATGGCATTATTTTTTTCACATTATTTTGACCTTGTCTTTGCTTTTTGGGGGGATTTATGAATTTTTACTTTGTCTCAACACTTGATTTTTGTTACAAAATGTAAAAACTGTTTTTGACAAACTCAATTTTTGACATTTTTGCAGTGACATTTTGTGAATTATGACGCAGTTCAATCCAATATCACACCGAACCTGTGTCTCATGCAGCTGCTTTTTAAGCTCCTCCACTTTGATGATATTGTGGTAATGATAATAATTTGGTATTGCTCCAATAATCACGATCCACTGTTACTTTCATCGGAATGTGTACAACGGATATTTTTTCGGCTTTAACTGTTTAGTCATTCCAGGCAAAAGGCACTGGTACAGAGCCAGTTACTAACTTCCTCCATGCATGTATACCTTCTGCTGTCTCTGAAAGTTATGAACACACAAACACTTTATCCAAACTCCAGTACAATAGACAACAAACCTAAACTCAGCGAGTGCTTTTACTTCAAGGCAGAAGTGTGTCTTCATGCAAGTAGTTCCTTTTGAAGCTGCTTAACTGTTCATGGTTTTCACTAAAGTGGTTCTTAAAAAAAATGTGACGTTTTCTCTTTTCTAGACAATCCTGGAAAACATGCACCTGCGCTGTAAATGCCATGGCCTGTCAGGCAGTTGTGAAGTGAAGACCTGCTGGTGGGCACAACCTGACTTCAGGCTGCTGGGGGACTACCTTAAGGACAAGTATGACAGTGCCTCTGAGATGGTGGTGGAGAAACACCGGGAGTCGAGAGGATGGGTGGAAACCCTGCGAGCCAAATACGCCTTCTTCAAGCACCCCACGGAGCGAGACCTTGTGTACTACGAGGGATCACCCAACTTTTGCGAGCCAAACCCTGAGACAGGCTCATTTGGCACCCGCGACCGTGCCTGCAATGTGTCGTCACATGGCATCGAAGGCTGCGACCTGCTGTGCTGTGGCCGTGGCCATAACACGCGGACAGAAAAACGCAAAGAAAAATGCCACTGCATCTTCCACTGGTGCTGCTACGTCAGCTGCCAGGAGTGTGTGAGAGTCTATGATGTTCACACATGTAAATAAAGGGACACGAAGGAAAAGAACTGGTGGATATTTAAGGATGGAAAACAAACAAACACATGATGGTGGCACTTTACTAGAGGTAGAAGCCTTTACTAATGTGCCCTTTTTGAAATACACACCTCGAAAGATGCCCACAGTGAGCATTACGATGACTTCTGCCTCTCGCTTTTTTGGTGGTATGCATTACTTCAACAAAAGAACAAATGCCTTGTTATCATTCAGTCTTCTTTATCTGTAACACCATCTCTCTGATCATCTCGTCCCGCGGCCCAGGGCCAGAAATGGGATCTGTTCACTTACAACCAGTGACACTAGGCATGTATGAAAGATCAAGAGGAGGGAAGAGAAACTCGCTTTACTACTAAATATTGGGCTTCAAGGATGCCCTGTTATACTACTGAATCAATTCTGTATTTTTACATGGTTTCCAACTTTACAATAACAACATAAGTTTAATTCCCTACACAATTATGCCAGTATGGAGGGATACAATCCATTTATTTGCTAGAATGGTGCAAAAATGCCTCCATTTTTGAAAATAAAACATGCTAAATCATCTCCTGGATGAATGCAGAATACGACACACTGGTCTCAGGTCCGACTGAGCCGTGAAATTTGCACTTACACAACTCTTAATGCGTACACTAATGCTAGAGATTGGTTATTTTTAACGTGTTCGTTTTATTAAGCTCAATGTAGTGACTGTGAAGGCTCTGTTTCAACATTTCCAAGATGAAAATAGATTAAAAGAAGGAGAGCAAGTGGGGGGAGGGGTGGCTTTAACTTAAACTCAAGTATTTAAATCATAGAAAGTGATTCAAATGTACAAATACTGTGCGCGGTCATAAAAATTAAACCATGAAGGTCTCCCCTGAGTAAGTTCATACACGTCCAATACAGCCTTTTATACAGTGAGGCAGGTAACAATTTTCAACATTTGGTCACTCTATAAATGTAACACTATGTTTTGTTCAACAGTGAGAGAGAGAAATCACACACACAAAAAACCTGTTGAGGATTTTGAGCCACTTTTGACCACACCCAATCTTCCCAAGCCATTAAACTTTGCAAGTAGACATGTAGCAACTCAAACCTTCAGCTCCCTCCACAGATTATACATGAGGGTTACTAAAAATGGACATTGTCATGCTGAGATACAACCTATTTTCAATGCCATGGCTGAGGAAAGATTGTAATCATTTCATTCGTAGCTCTGTCAATTCTAAACTTTTGTTTTTAGATGTTATTCTGGACCTCACTGTTAAAAAAACTACCTTTACTTGTTCACCAGTTCAAACACTTCTTTCCTTATCCCATAGTACTATTTAAGGACTGTTTGACTCCAAAATTTATAATAAAGTTCAGAGAACTATTTTAAATAAACCGACAGATTCTTTTTAATTTTTTGTTAATTGTTTTCGTCAACCTCAAAAAATTATCATAAACAAAATTAGAGAGTAATTTCCCGCCCAAAAGCATTTAACTATTGTATAAAGCCTGACAATTTAAGGACTGAAAGTTTTCTCTCAAATATAATAAACAAAATAAAGGATTTTTTTTATTCAGTAATAGCCTTAAAGGAACACTTGTTGGGATCTTTTCAGTTCTTCCCTAGATCTGACGATAGCACTTTTAGCATAGCTTAGCATAAATCATTGATTCTGATTAGACCAGTAGCATTCCATTTTAAAGATACCATACTTTTCCTATTCTTCAACTCTTTCAGAGATATACTGTGCTGTAATTCCTTTGTGAAAATGACAAGTTGGTGTTTTCCAGGCTGCTATTGCAGGAAACTGTACTAATCAAGGAACACAATGGGGTTAGAACACTTCTGCAATCAGGAACAAGACAACTTAGTGCCAGTTAAAGTCCTTGTATCCTTCTAATTACTGTCGCCAGGCTAAGCTTTTGTCAAAAATTTTAAGTGTTCCTTTACTTTAGCTTATTTGTTTGACTCTATTGTGATTTTTTTTTACAAACTGGAGGAAGATACTAGTTTTAAGATCTTAACTGGTCCTCATGACACAGATTAATGCCCAGAAAAGTGATAACCGGGACAAGGGTCAAGCATGACTCTTCATCTACATCCCTTAGCTAAAGGGTGGTTAATGGAAAATATGAAACTTTCAATCTTTGGCTTTGTTAAGGCAAAATAAAGCCTTACATACTTTATTTAAGATAATGCTTATAACCAGGCTCTCAGTTACAGCACAAAAGAGGCCTCATGCTGACTGTTAAATTATATTATTAATTTGCTGAAATAGTTATTAACTGACATCAAACGCTGTTGCAATTGGAGGACTCCTGTGAGTTCAACTGTGTGCAAATGTAAGAAAGATCTAGTTTGTAATACGCCATGTTCTGACACTGCCACACATTTCCCATTAATTATAGTTTAACAGTGAAATGCTTGTTCATATATCAACAGTTCCCAGTCACATCTCTGCTCCCTTCTATTTCTCCTTCCGCTGTATCCAAAGTTTTGTAAAATAGCCTTTACATTTCATAATTCCCTTTTTGTTATAATCTGAAAATGTTATGTTTTATAAATATTATTTATTACACAATGTATATATCTGTATGACTGAACTAAGATTATATATTTGAACAAAACTGTCTCTTGATTTTGCTTTTAAAAATAACTTGACTGTTCCTATTTCATGACATGTGGGTGACTGCACATTTAACAGCTTGATACCGGGATGCAGCTAAATAAAAGGTTCAATCTATCTGATGGCAATGTTCTGACCTGAATGTCTGCATCCAAACGCAGGGCGCTGTGTTTTCCCTGACCGGCCTCGCCGTCTCCCCTGCAGGTGCTCTCCACTAAATGACAGAGTAACGCAGAACACAACATAGATATATCTGAAAAATAAAACTGTTTTTTATAAAGATGTTCTTCAAACATTTCATGATATACTTTGAGTCACATCTTTCATTAAAACAACTTGTTTTTTTAAACAATAAACAAGCAGTTGCATTACACTACGCTGAAAACAACTGTATAATTAGGATTTACTTAATTTATTGGTTTCACATGATCAAAATGTATTGATGTGTTAAATTAAATGAACATTAATATTAAGTACGTTTAACATTCCATCAGGATCCAGGACTGGAACAGACAATTTCACTAAATGCGTTTGTTTTACCGAATTTGTAAACAAATTTCAGTTGTAAACGAATAAACATAAAATCTATAGCTTGAGTCAGAAGACGCACATTGACCTGTTTAGAAAAGAAAACATTATTTAACACAGTACCATGGATTCAGCCATAAGTTATTATCAAACAAGTATTGATTTTTGAATACTTAAAAAAATACATGTTGAAACAGGACTGTAGAAAGACAGCAGCAGATGTAATTGTAGTTTGCAGAATTGTTTGCATTTCTTGATATAGAGCAGGGGTGCTCACACTTTTTCAGCTTGTGAGCTACTTTTAAAATGACCAAGTCAAAGTGATCTACCTGTTACAAAAATGTAAAACATGAATCAACAAACAATTATTTTCAACTTTATTGAGAATTGACAAAACACACATAATTATTAACTATTTACATTTTTTGTAATAACTTTGAGTTTAATTTGATGACTTGCACTGAATTGAATCATTAGAACAGTTGTGTGTGACCTGAATTGGGTGGTAATAGAGTGATTTTTATGGGAGCAATTGAGCTTTGATACAAATAATCAAGAATAAAAATGATGCTCTTTATAAATATTTCAATATTTATTTAAACTGAGTCGTGCAGTACAATATGCAGGTGAGGAGTGGCGTGTTGCTTGATTTTGGTTGTAATAGAGCAATTTAGAATGAAGTTATGAAGCATATTCTGGGTAAAACATATTTTGTATCTGGTAATTTGCAGACGGTCCCTAAGCGATTCCATGTCAGCGGGTTGCTCATAGACGGTAATGTGTTTCTGCGAATGCCGAGGGAAACTTGTTTTGATTAAAAACGTTTTGTAGTTTGTCCGCTACATAACACAGATTAAAAATAGGTATTATTTGTTTACTAAGAACATTCTGGTCTCGAGCTATTGAGCAGAGAAAACCGAATCCGTGAATCTGCAGCTAACTTTACTGAACTGTGACGGGATGGATGATCGGCTGATATTGTTTCAATTTCACACCGCCATCCACCGGTAGAACCTCCGTCGATCGCGAACGTAATGAGCACCCCTGAAATAGACATACTGTGCTGTTTTTGGCAGGTGTGAAAAAATGCAAGTAATGGAAGTATTATTTATTTTCAGAGTTTCATTTCTTCAATGTACACTTTAAAACAGTTGTTGAAGAAACCCAGCTGCTATGTTGTTCCAATCATCTTGGAGAACTAACCACAGAACTTCTGCAGAAGATGTAGCTTTCTCACACATTTCTTTCACTTCCTGTTACTCCCAGCTCTGTAGGGGCCTGGTAACACATCCACTACTTCTTTATTATTAAGTCATACTGTGTGTTGTGGGTCATTGTGTCCAACATTAATCCGGTCCAAATCTCCTACTCCATTAGCACAAATGCAGCCCCAAGCCATCAAGAAATACTTCAAGGGTACTGTACCACTCTCAAGCCCTTCAACAATTTATGTCTTAAATTTCCTTAGTCCATCACTGAATCTACAATCCTCAACGTTCGATCCAAACTGTCTTTCTCAAACTCAAGCTGGTAGCTGAATTTGGAGGTTCCTCACAGATTTTTAAGCCTCCTACACAGCTGTTTCTGTTTCATGACTGGGTTTCAACCTATGTGTGACTCAACTTAAGATGATGTACCATTTAACAATTGGGGTGATGTTAGAAAAAATGGTGCCAAATTATTGCAGTTTTATAACTATTAGCCTTGGGGCAACTGGCTGTTAACTTTAGGTCCTTTAAGGATTGGGGTTATACACAAAACATGAGTTTGCTTTATTTAGTTAATTGTGCCCTTCATAAGAACTTAGAGGAGTTGATTGTGCCATTAGTTGTTCGTTTTAATTCTAAGACTTAAAAATGATAAAGATGAAAATGATAATGCAACACTTGAGTAACTAAAATAGATTATCATTAAACTGGTAGTTGTGAACTACCAAGAAGTTAAAAACTTTCTAAATCCACCACATTTAAATAGAATACATTAATCTGGACGAAATAATCTATGCGTAAACCAAAATAATAAAATTCCCCATAATACCATAGCTGAATGCCAATTTGAAGTTAATAATAGCCAACAAATTCCCAAAGAAATTGTGGTTAAACTCATTTGAACATTTCAATAGAACTAAGTAAACCAACATAACAATATCAACAATCATTTATTGTCATTTTAAAATGACTTTTTATTTACAGAACAAATTAAGACAATAATTACACTTTTATTTATCTAATGGGATGCATTACCAAAATTCTATGAAAATGATATGCTGCAACGTCCTAATAACTACTAGATTTCACAATCAACAGTACACAAAACAGACTAAATGTGATGAGGTCTTAATTGAGAAAGAAAAGATCTGTTTAAAAGGTCAATCTGTGTTTATTAATGTACCACATTTATTTTGTTCCGTAACTGCATTGATTTTGTAAGATACAAATGGCAGAATCTTCCCTTTGTTAAGGCAACAATAAACTGGCAAGAATAAAGGCACTGGAGAAATTGAGCAATGACACAATTGCTTATAATCTGGAAGTCTAGGGCAGGCATAGAAGTAAAGCAAGATTAGCAGGAATGATTCAGGTCAGAAAGTGCCTGAAATATTACATAAAGATATAGATGCTTTGGCTTTATCAAACAGCAGACACTCCAGGCTCTAGTGCTAGTGCTGTGTACTTAGTGTGGAAACATGCTGCACACTGAATTTAAGGAAAGTGAGGTGCTTGCTTCCGCTCTCCCTCTGTTTCTCAAGAGTACACAGTGTCTTCCTGGCTCCAGCTCCCAAAAGAGGAGCTAAAAGAACACAAAAAAGAAGCTCAATCAAAAATGATCAATGACTGAAAACTAAAAGATCATTAAAACACTTGATGGTACGTGAGGGTAAGACTACTCTTCATTCAACACAGAATTTGGGCTTGATTTTTCATATATACGTACAAGAAAACCCAACCTCTGTACTTTGTTTTTAAAAAAACAAAGATTCTTCATGTGTTCATGGATCAAACCATTTATTGGTAATTAAATCTAAGCAAGGTATGACAAAAGATATAACTTTCTATTTACTGAATATAACAAAGTGAGAGGTTTTTAGTGTTTAATAATCTTTAAAAGTACACTGAATTCTAGAAATTTAAAACATCTGAAATAAGGAACTTTCTTTAAATAAGTAACATTTTCAATCTTACCAAAATAGCTGTGGTTTCTCAGCTTCTCTTCTTTGCTCCGAGACTAAATTCCCATGTGTTTATCAGAGCCAAGCCTGACAACAATACAAAAATAAACAATGTGCAACAAAAAGACACTGTCATTTAATAACTATTTTCATGACTTTGTACATTGGGGATTCTCATATACAGTGAACCCTCGCTTTAACGCGGTTCACCTTCATTGTTCCTCAGATTTGTTATTTCTTAGATGTGGTCTAGAAGTGTCACAGATCACCTTAAAAAAGCGCACTATCCAAGCGCAGTGATTTGCACAGATTTGCTCAAACAAAACATGAGGAATAGAGAATGACAAGTAACTGGAGAAAGCAAGAAAGAGAGAGAGAGAGAGAGAGAGAGAGAGAGAGAGAGAGAGAGAGAGAGAGAGAGACAAAAGCACAGACTGTGACAGTTACAGTGGTACCTCGAGATAATGCTTCAAGTTACGAAATGTTTGCGATACGAAAGGTCTCGCTTCCGGGTCCTGGCGGGGGTGGTTGATACGCTTTGAAACACTTTAAATCCGTTTTAAATCAAACAAAACACTATTTATAGATTACTAATAATGTGCTAATACAAATGCACACGTTTATAATTTGGAAAGTGCTGTTCTGTAGCGCAAGTTAGAGAAACCCAGTGGCGCGTTCTCAAAAGCGTCTCTCCGTCTGTCTCCGCTTGTGCTTGAAACCGTGTTGGTGTTAGTAATTTGTGAAATATCTTGAGAAAGTTTACTTTCATACGTGGTGCCGTAATGTTTTCTGTCATCCGTTCCACCTCCTCCGACAGATCGCCTCACTCGCAAGGTACGGTTTCACATTTGTGTACATAGTAGGTATTTTCATGTGTTTTATTATCATTTATTACATTAACAATGTGTAGATTTTAGGATTGAAGAAACGTTACTTGATGTTTCTCTGTTTTTCCATTTTTTTTTCATCTACTTATACTGTTGTGTCTGAGAGCCGTTGTATGAACTTTCTTCGAGATATGAAAGCCACCCTAGAACAGCTTGATTTTGTATCTTGGAGTACCAAAGTATTTCTTTTCATGTAAAATTATTAGCCTGTTTTACCCATAGTTTAAAATACTGAAAAAGCCCTTCATTTGTGTCATTCACCTCATATTAATTTAATTACACACCGGAGAAAAGGAGAATTCATGACACAAAGCTGCAAAAGTAAAGAAAAAACAAGGAGGTATAACATCTGGAAAAAGAAGCCGTTGGGAGGAATCATTATATTGAGAGGGAGCACCCAGACATTTAGATTAATGCCTTCTCGTCAGAGCAGCTTGAACGCGTATGAAACAGAGAGAATTACAAGCATCCAGAGAAAGAGAGGGAGAGAGAGAGACCACAACACTGACTGTGACATTTTTCCATTTCATTTAAAATTATTAGCCTGTTTTTCTAAAATTTCGATGTTCTGGAAAGGTTTATTGTTCGTGTGCATAATAATCGTGTCATAATAACTTAATTAAACAAAAAGACGATCGTTTCACATATGAAAGAAACAGGTTTTGATCTTTTGTTTTATTCTATAGTACAGTATTGTATTGTATTGTAAAATAATTTAAATATAAAGCTGACTACTTCACGGCATTTGCAGGTCTTCATGGATTCTTTCTGGTACGTAACCCCTGTGATAAACTTGGGTTCAATCCAAACATTGAAAGCACAAACATTTAATTATGTAGAAACAAAAATGCGTAAAAACTCTACACTCGTTTTGTATTTGAGAGTGTATCTAGAAAGTATTCACCTCACTGCAGATGTTACACATGCAGGATAGCATTGGGATTTCATAATGTAATGCTTGGTGCTTATTTCCCTATATTTGGCCAAATGGTTCCTAACATGGTATGAATTACAGCATTCCCGCATGTCAGACAAGAAAGGCAAGAAATTCTACAAACGAGCCATGAAAAGTCAAATCTGTGATGTGAAAACCACTTTGACCAAAGGTGAAGCGTAGGTGCAGCACTGTCTATAAAGCCAAGAGTAGCTACTGAGAGGATATTGGAAAATATTACACGTAAAGACCATGCAAGCATTCATAGTTTGATGCATTCACAATGTAAAATCATAGAAATAACAGCAAAAACATCACAAGTGGACATTAGAAGTCATCTGTGAATGATACGTACGCTCCTTCTTCCCTCAGTAGTACCAAGAACTTCTTAACTCTGTATTCGAAAGGGACCTGGAAGCAAAACAGAAACAGTAGGCAATTATATTTCCATTCGTTTGGGTCACACTGCAGTTGGACAACGGAGAGACTAAATCTGGCGAGCTATGTAAAGCCCCCAGGGCAGAGAGGAGCCCTGTCTTCCAGTGGAAGAGAAGGTGACAGGTCTACTGAGAAATCTAGCAACTTGTGGCCCTTTACCCATTTACGTCAACAAACTATTCCTGATAACCCCAAATGCTGACATCTTTGCTTTGGAGATGTTTTTATATAGTGCTTTTGTGCAGATGCTTCAAAGCAGCTTCACAGAAGGAGCAGCCTAATGTAGATTACCATGAGCACGTATTTAAGTGACATTTAAGGGTCTAATAGTGTTTTTTGTCAATCATTTAAGCTCCCGGAGGAAAAACCCACACTAGTGATTCCAATTTACATGAGGATGAACAACACTGGAAGCTACATGCTTCTACACCCAAAGAGGCATGCCCAGTGTGACTAGATATCTGTAGAAAGGCTCGGCAAATATGAAAATAATCGATTCGCTTTGATAGCCATCATGACTGCAGTGTCATTCAGATTTAAAATTCCCTGATATTCAGAATTTTGCAACAGAGGCATTTAGCACAGACACTATATCAGAATTCTATGTAATTTATATTGTATCAAACAAAACAAAAATACTTAAATTCCTCAGTTGCAGTTAGGTAAAAACAAATATGTTCAGGGATTCAAGCACTCTTAACCTGATGTTAGTTAATAAAAATTAATGGTTAATTTCAAAGTTATGGATAAATCTATCTTAGCTGGTCTTAGCTCTGTGCAATTTAATTAAATTAATTAAACAAACACTATATAATATTTAGCCAATAGAAACAATATTCCCAAATAAACAGAAACCATTATTTACGTGACAAATTACATGAAATTACACCTCAGACGACCATGATGCAAGAAGCATAAAGCTAACTGAGATTTTTATCACAAAATATATCAGAAAGATATCAAACGATGAAAGAATGTCTTGGGCTCACAACAAGAGTGGATTATTATTAATACCAACATAACATAACATAGTGCACCTAATTATAGTAAAAAATAAGAATCATATTTTAAAGGTTTCATATCAATTTCATATTCATAATATTTACTGTAAATAGCAAGATAACATTCATTACATAGATAAACCATAGTTTTTAAATGTTACAAATGCAATCATTTAAGACATAAATCTTTACAATCTTTTTTTAAACAAATCGACTGCACAAGTAAAGTCAACATATACTTTTAAATATATATATATATATATATATATATAATTCTCATGAGAAACATACAGAATACACTAAAGACGTTTTCTGAAGCACTGTCCCCCTCTGTGTTTTGTGGATACCCTTGAAAACTTCAAGCTCAAGTTTAGAATCAGGTTGAAGCTTCTTAATGCATCTAGAACAATTGGAACCATTTGTTGTTTAAATACTGCATTACAAGAATGCAGCTGATTTGCAGAAAAGCAATTAGTTACTAATCTGTGGTGTTAAAAGACATGCACGTAATCTTAAATAAGGAAGCTGATTAGTCTAATCAAAATAAAATAATCCATTCCAAAATACAGTGTGAATGTGTAAAAAACCAATAGTCTTCCTTTTGTCAAAGGTAAAACGGGGCTACTTTGCATTACAGCAGGTGAATTCTATTCTGCTGTAAACTTTTTATCTAATAATGAGATGTGATTTAAGGACAGAGGAAAGCTCTGGGCAGAGAGGAAATCAAGCAGGAAAATTAATGAAGGTGTTTGCAATAACTTAAGGTTTCAATTGCCTCAGGCTGCTGGAGTGGTGGAAATAACAGAAAGAATGGAGGTGATGGGAGAAGAGCGCAGAGCAGCTCTGTGCAGCATGTCCCGGCAGACTCACTCTCATTCCTCTCGCTCAGTACAGCCTCGTTTCTGCATACCACACCAATTACACAAACACCACTGGGACTCTAATTGGACCACCACAAAAATAAGATAACAATAACAAACCCCACAATGGAACTCTCATTAAAGACGATGAGCAGTAATCAAGAGCTAATTGTCCAAAATAAGCGCAGGATAATTTCTCAATTGCTAGTTTCCAAAAGAGTTCAACAAGGGACAAGTACTACTCTCACGAGTCAGTTGTCATAATAATTCACCAACAGAATTGAAATGTTTGATTACCTATTCCAACTATAACCCCTATGGACAAGGTGTCTACGTGGTCATCCGTAAGTCTGCAGTTGATGGTGAAAGTGTGGTAGCCAGGTGTACCAATGTGAGGTACACTAGATGGTCAAATAGGTAAATAGGCAAAACATTGGAAGAGTGGCTCTTGTGAAATCAGCTACGCATATATTTATTTATCCATAATAGAAAAAGGTGAAAAGTGGAACTAGAAATAAAAAAACATTAAGTTTTTTTTTTGCTGTATTGTTACAACGGTTGAATCGATTGTTTTTGGTCCATACTCAAGCAGCAAATGGCTAGGATTAGCAAACAAATAAATCAATTCTTCAAACATATTATTACCAACTTTTATTGTTGTATTGTGATGGTTGAGAACACCTTTTTTTAAAACAACTTTAAAGCTTGTACTCAATGAAGACCAGAAAATGGAGATAGAGATTACACATCAAGATAGGCTTTCCTTTAGAAATCCATACAAATCTCATTGATCAGTGTATCAAAAATACTCAGCAAAGAGCCTGGACTTCTCACTGAGGAAACATCTTCCATTTCTCACCTGCAGCGACATCTCAATGAGCATTTGAAGCTTCTTAATGCCCAGCCAAACAGAGCTCCCTTTCACTTGTTTAGCAATGATCACTCGCTCTTCTTCCTGGAAAGCTCCCAGAAGCTAAACCATAAAAACGAAGAAGAAAGTCAGAAACCAAGAAACACTGAGCATCTTCACTGAAAATACAACAGGACATTTTACTCCAAGCATTACATTATTTACATTTCATGACACCTTGTCAACAAATCGGTTTATAAGAATAATGATAACCATTATTCCACTAAAATGAACGAAAAAAAAGTGTCAACTTTAAGTCCGAGACATCTAATGAAGTATTTACAAGTGAATACAAACCTGTTAAACAATATAGAAAACTTAATTTTTCCATGATGCTATCTAAGAAGATATTTAGATTTTCTTATAGAAGGATTTAGAGTTTCTTCAATGTTGCACATAATACCGGGTGTCCACTGGCTCCCAACTGCATCTACTGTTGAGTTCAAAACTTCAACAGTTTGAATTAGTATTTCAATGTTTAAAAAAACGAATAAAAAGAGTTTAAAATAGATCATAAAATCTACAGGCAGCCATTGAAGAGAAAAGAGAATGGCATTTTGGACAAGCGGCAATCAAGCCTCAGATGAAAGATACTGGACCGAATCTGGCTTTCTAGCTTCAGATCTTTGTAACCTCTGATTTGGCATTGTGAATTAAGGGGCCACGGTCTAAAGCAGGGGTCACTAACTGGCAGTCCACGGTACAGATACGGACCCAGAAGCTGTCCCATAAGGACCCGGAGCTGCAGACCAAACCGTATTTTCTTATTCAGCACAGTGATTATGATCTTTATGGTAGTTATTTAGGGATGCAAGAAAGCAATCCTATTTGACTTCTCTCAGCCAATCGTTTCTGGTAACAGGCGGAAAAGCTTGCAGCTCTGAAGTACAGGCAGATGAGCGAACATTTGAGATTGCAAATGATTAATAAACAAAGATGGTGATACAAAGCAGATACAGAGCAGAGATTCAGAAAGAGAAACATGCGACAAATGCAGGGTTCTCAACCCTCACGCATTGAGTGCGACACACATTTTGTCTGTTCTCACACGCCACACGTTCAATTTCTCATGCACAACAATTTTGATATTGGCCTCCCAATTAAACCGCTATCTAATAACAGCAGAAAGACAGCTGTGAGTTTTAGAAGAACTGGTTCAGTCCAGACCATCAGTCAATCACAGCTAGCCAAAGAGGGGAAAACAGCAGCTGTTTTGACTCGAACGCATGCGCACACACAAAAAGCATGAAGTGAAATTTCATGAAAATTGTAGATTCACACTTAAGGGATCAAAACTATGAATTAACACATGTGGAATTGTATACATAACAAAAAAGAGTGAAACAACTGAAGATATGTCATATTCTATGTTCTTCAAAGTAGCCACCTTTTGCTTTGATTACTGCTTTTTACACTCTTGGCATTCTCTTGATGAGCTTCAAGAGGTTTTGATGAAAAATGATGAAACCGGATCTTTTTCAATTTTAGATGACTACCCCTGGTCTAAAGGTACAATTCCACTCAATGCCCTGGTTCCAAAAACAATCACCTCAGTCTTGGAATCGTTTAGATCTAGATAATTTAGAGCCATCCATGCTTTGATGTCAGTCAAAGTGACACTGAAGTAGTGAACTTTATTTAGAATCATTTATTATTCAGTGAAATTATAGAATTAAAAAATGTATAAAGTTGGAAAATAAATGATCACATTCTTCAAAAATGCATTTATATATGTGTGCCTTTCAATCAAAATCTGACAATTTTTCACATCAAGATACCGTGTAAAAAAAAAAAAAACAGGCAACATCGGCCTGGCTTAAAAAGTGTCAACGTGGGCCAACACACACACACACACACACAGGCACAGACAGACAGACAGAGAGAGAGAGAGAGAGAGGGAGGGAGAGAGAGAGGGAGGGAGAGAGAGAGGGAGAGAGAGAGGGAGAGAGAGAGGGAGGGAGGGAGGGAGAGAGAGGGGGGGAATAAAAAGAGTGAGAGGGAGAAAAAAAAGAGCATGAAAAAAGAGACCGAAAAATAGCATAAAGAGAGCTAGAGGAAGAGAAAAAAGAAAGGATAGATTGAAAAAAGAGAGAAAGTATGAGATAGAGGGAAAGGGAGAGAAAAATAGAGAGCAAAGAGAAAGGAAGAGAGAAAGAAATCGTGAAAAAGAGAGGAGAAAGATTTGAAACGATAAAAGAAAATAAATGATTCGTTCTTGCAAAATAATTTCCATTTCTACTGATTGTATTGATGTGATAGTATTGGAATTGTTACATTCACTAGATCTCATTTTTGCGGCATCATTTCTTTCTATGCATTTTGATTGGACAGGGAAGATGTATATATTATAAAGTAATTAAGGCAGCTCGAAGAAAAGCAGTGCAGTTAAAGTAAAAATACAGAACTTGAAATTTAAAGTAAAAGTATAACTAAATAACAATTTCTGTGAAAAACAACTCAATTAGAGTAATTTGAGTATTTGTTATTAGTTACTTTACACCACTGATGATTTCACAGTGGCTTCACAAGAGAGACCCCTTGGTTCAAATATACAAGACTTTGTAATAAAACCGACTACAAGAACGGTTTTAAGCATTTCTGGTAAACCATTTTGTGTATTCTCACCTCCAGAGCCTCCATGAGATGTTCACCTCTAGAGATGTTTGGGATATGGACTGTGGTATTGAAAGTGTCCAACATGCCCATCTCCTGCAGGACATCTTTTCTGCTCGTAGTGCCAATAATCAACAGCTTACGCCCCTGCAATATATATACAAATAAATAAAAGTTGTTTTTATAAAACAGCTCAAAACATTAGGTAGCTTACGAGCTATGAGTAAAGCTATAACTATAGCAATGAGTAAAGAGTGAGCCATTCTCTGAGGCCCAGTGAGCTGAGGGGATAGAGGGTCGCCCTCCTGTGGTGCCCACTATATGGTAGAGCATGTAAATGAGGTGCCACACAGGCAGCAGGCCTGCCAGGTCTCTGCTCTCTCACAAACCCTTTCTCTGGGCTCCCTGCTGAGTGCTGCTTTATACCGTCCTGATCTGCAGGAAAAGACCCTCAGCTATTCAAGCAAGAGCAGAAGCACAGCACGACACCTAATGATGCCCGACATACACCACCAGACAGGAGCACACAACAGGAGATTGTTGGAGACCAGTACACCATGAGAAACAGATGCAGCAGTAAATAATGCTCACCATAAACAGTAGCTCAATTTAAGCTGAAATAACGCACAGTTATTGTAATTAATTACATTATTTATTCACCTGTTCAATAAATCCAGTGAACAGCTTCTTATATGTTACCTGACCCACAATGCGGAAGTAACATCAAGTCCTGGTGTCCTCAAGAATGTGGAATCTTGGTATATTCACCAAAATAGTGCTAGAAAAGTTTAAACTAGGGGTGTGAAACTCACGTCTTCCAAAACAAGTGTTAAAAACAGTTTATCTAACTTTACGTGGATGCAATTCCCCTTTATGCCATTTTTTTACTTTGTTTTAGTTTGAAATGGTTTCCAAACATTTTAAAAAATAAAATAAAATAAGTATTGTTTTTCTTTCTGATATTTCTGTTTTTTTGTGATTCACCTCTTTCAGTCAAAGAGAAAAAAAACAAACGTAATAATCATGCTGTCGGATAATTGAAATATCAATAAACAAAACAGGATTAAAAAACAGGTTTAACAATTCAAAAAATTCTGAACAAGCAAAAATGGAAAATATTCTGAAATCTTGTCTCATAAATAGATAATTTAAAAAAATTTAGAGATTTAGGTGAAAAAAACAGATGTTAACAATGAAACATTGAATGAGGGTATTTTATCCATTACATTTTTTGCAATTTTTTTTCTTTTTAGATAATCAAAAATCTTTTCATTATTTGAAATGCAGTGATAAAAATAGAAAAATCATCTCTAGTGGATAAAAACACAACAGGAGGGTTAAACCCCAACAATAATCTGGTCTATCCTGATAGTATTTTAATCTCTTTTTTTAAACATATAACAGAGTTTTGTCATTAGTAGTAATCGCCAGTGTGACTTTTCAGAACTGGAGGTGCTGCCCTCTGTCTCTGCATGCAAATGTTACAGGCTCAAAATGTGAGATGTTCTCACCCGAGGAGGAGCTTTCTTCAACAACACCAGAAGAGCCTGCAACACGAGGTTCGAAAACCTTGGCCCAATGGGAACAAAATCTGTGAAATGTAACGTCAGCAAAATTTGAAGACCATGTTAAACATATTTGATAAAAATAACTCTGTTTCTGCCTTTCTTCAAATTAAATGAAAGTTAGAATCTCTTAAATACTAAAAACACTGCATATTATCTTTGTTGAAATCAAATAATTTGAGAATATAGTTCAATAATCACTTTATGACAATATGTAAACCACTGCTCAATTAACAGGAAAAACATTTGAGATATACCTAATTACTAGGCAACATGATTTACACAATAACATTCATAGCCTATTATGCTTAGAAACTTTCAAATTTAACACATTTCTATACAGAATGGAGGCAAATAAGAACTGAATCTAAACTGGACACATTTCTAGACATTTTAACAGTCTGCTGTTGAGACAAACAATAAAAGATAATTATTCCTTTAACAAAGTGATGACAGAGGAATATCCTAACAAATATGAATATTTTAAAGTTCTATAATGTCAAGAAATATAAACTGAGCTAGCAGATCTGTTCCTCAGCTTGGGAACAGCTATTTAAATATAGCTGTTGGTTTATTTCACTCGTAGTGATGAGGGAAACTTCTAGGGAGACTGCTCCACAGAATCCACACTGCCGACCCACGCAAAGTAAATTCCACATTATTGTTTAAAGTTTGGATATTCCTAAATCTAAGAGTAATTGACTTTGTTTTACTCATGGTGACATTAAGAACATTGTACAATGTCACTGACTCATCCATAGCAACCAGTTTCTTTACCATAGCAACCAATCTGACAAATTTCAATCCCAGCTTTGGAAATAATAAGCAGTCTGCGACAGAATGAAAATGATATACCATCATTGACCAATCCATAGCAACCAGAATATTTACGATCAGCAGTTTTCACAGAATCTCAATCACAGAAATATGGAAATTACATAACATCGCTTACTCCTTCATAGCAAACCGACTCTTTACAGTAAAAAACAATTTGGCATATTTCCATTACAGCTTTGGGAAAATCACAGAGACGTGAGGGTTGGCTGTAATGACTCAAACTGACATTGAATATTGTGTGAGGTCACAGAATCATTGGAAGCAGATCTGTAGCTCAGCTTAGAAAACTAATATAGAAAGGTGGCTGGATCCCAGTTTTGGTGCTTTCTCTTTAAATATTATGGGTTACTATTTTAATAGGGGAGCTGAATACAACTTTATTGTTGTTGTTTTTTTGTTTGTTTGGTTTTTTTTTGCATGTGTACACACAGAAAGGGCTATTATCTTGACGTTAGAAATGGAACCTCTTTTCCACTCAAACTCTTCTATGTTTGTACCAGCATTGTTAATGTTTGTTAAAGTAACTTTGGGAGATTCCGTTATGAAACAAGGCATGACGAGACTCACCGAGCAGCCTTTCTATATCATCCACCACCACACAGCTCAACTGGGACTTGTAGGCATCATCAAATATCTGCAGAGAAGAAAAACATAAAGCTAATTAGTGGTCAGCAAGCCAAACGCCAATCACAAATGTATATCTAAAATCTCTCAGCACTTTTTTTACCTTCTTGATGGCCTGGCACTTTGCCGTCTCAGTGAAACCAATCATTTTGTCTGGAGAGCAGATCTTGATGAAAGGGAACTGGGAGTCCTCAGCGATCTTGGCTGCCAGTGCAGTTTTACCACTGTGAGGAGGCCCTGAGGAAGTGGAGAACATTCACTCTCTCAGTCATATTAGATGGAACACTATAAGACTAAACTCACATTTTAACAATACATTGTTCGGCTTTCAATGAATGAATGCATTTTACAAAACAATAGTTCAATCACTATATGAACAGGATAATTGAAAATGAAGAGTGGCACTATTTTCACTGACACCTAAGCAGCTCAGGAACATTGAATGCTTCCAAAACAAAACTAAACATCAAACTTAAAAATTATTCTGATATAATTGAGATATTATGATAATCCGTCTTGAATAGCTCCTGCCAAAGCAATATAATGAAACCAGTCTCAGCAGATTCAAACATGCAAAGAATGCCCCACAAGCATCCAAACAGCAAATCGGTGCTCTATTAATCACATTATGAAAGTGATTCAGATGCTTCTGTTTATTTGTGTGTTTCATAATGACAGTTTATTTTAAAATGTAAAAATATGGGTGCAATTCACCTGCTTTGTTCACTATATTCAATTGCATTATTCCTTGAGTGAAAGGTGGGCCATAAACCCATCCTTCCCAATGGATGTGAATGGAACTCGAACCAAAACTAAAGAGTGCATTTTCGTTGAATCTTTGTCATTTTTTCTATTGTGTTTGTGGAGCACTGTTAGACTTGCCTTCTAAGAGAACAGTTACCAGAGGTGTGCGTTCACTGTTCTTGGTCTGTTGCACCAGGAGCTCTCCATCTCCTAGGATGTCAGACACAGCATTGCTCCAATTCACAATCCCATTCATGATGTAACTTGAATAATCCTCCTGATTGGTGCCAAATGCCTCAAAGGAAAAACAGAAATCCATCAGAATTTAATAATTAGGGGCCAAGCGCAGATGGTGCAGACACCCAGTGCATCTGTTGATTCTATTCTCTTTCTTCTGCTCTTGGGGTCTATGGAAGCACACTTATCTAATAAACTGTGGCTACTCAGACCTCCAAAACTGCCCTTTTGTTTATATAACTTTATCTTAAATAATATTTGAACAAAAAGGCCACAAACAAATCCATCCTCTGGTTTTTATGGTTTTTCATATTAAAGTGTACTATTTAAATTCAAAATAAAGCGTCCACACTTCAAATCCATGAGACAACAAGACCAGGAGGATTCATAGCATGAGCATTGGCAGAGCCATAAGGAGCTTTTAAAAAGCAGGCTTAATTATTTCTATACCTGACAGAAATTGTGAAAACTAGCAGCCTGAACCCCAAAAGCACCACTTTTCCCTCAGGTGCATAATTTGTGTTTACATGTCAGAAAGGCAGTTTGTGCCAGATTTAAAATCATATTGATTGTCAACCTGAGCAGAAAATTGAACCCTAGACATAGTGAAAGTGCAATGTTTGGCCATAGACATAAGCTCAGCTCTGAGCAGCACCTGTTTCATCTCCTGTCTTTGTGTTGTTGCTCATATCTCAGTTTTTTCAGGTGATTGGAGTTTAAAAATTAATATTGACAGATGGAAAAATAATTTCAGTTTTTATTGTCAAACAATAAATTCATTTCATTCATCTTCTTTCTCTCTTTCATGGTCATTGGGGTGTGCTGGTGCATCTCCAGGGTGATAGGCAGGGGTACACCCTGTACGGGTCGCCAGTCAATCGCAGGGCAACATTCACTCACATATTCATACCGCATGGGTATTTAGATTCTTCAATGAACCTATTTGAATGTTTTTGGGACAGTGGAGGAAATTGGAGATCACGGAGAAAACCCACTCAAGTTTCTCCCCAGAGTTTTCAATTATATTGTGATTAGGAGACTGAGATGGCCACTCTAGAACCTTCAGATTTTTCTGGTGTAACAAGTGGACTTGGCCTTGTGTTTTCTTGTTCTCCTTTTATACACTTTTCCTGTTTTGTACAGTTCAGAGACCAGAGAACATTACATACAAGTGAACCGGTCCTGGAGGAGGACGGTTACATTTACCAGCCACTCAAACTCTTTTATGTCAGTTTTTGTGCATGTTTATCAAGCCAAAAATCAGCAAACTTTTGTTTCTGTTGTCATTATGATGATCATTTTGGATTAAAAAAAAGAGCCATTTTTTCCAAGGTGTTTCATGACCAAAGTGTTCGTACAAACTTTTGAATTTTAACATAGTGAAGATCAAGGAGAGTGAACTTACTGGCTTGATGTCATTATTCAGAGAGGCCCAGAAGTCACTTCTGCTGACTTGAAGACTTTGAGCCTTTTCAGTGTCTACTTCTACCTGTGCACTGGCCTACAAGAAGGTAAACAGATCATCAAAATAAAACTTCTAGACGCAGTATTTAAAAAAAAATTACATTTTATACTGCATCTGGAGCTTTTATTTTGGCGTAAATTACAGTTTTCTCTGTGTTTCATACAAGGAACGTGTTACCTCTCTATACATTCCGTTTCATTCAGATCAACCAAAACTATTAAAGAGATTGACCTTAATGTGACGGTTCATGGCAGTGGACTGGGCAGCACGAACAAGCCCTTCCAGCTCTGCTCCGCTGAAGTTCTTGGTCTCCACAGCCAGTTCTTTTATGTCAATATCTTTCGCCATCATGTTCGACTGCCTCATCTTTGCCGTATGAATATTCAAGATCTGAACACGACCCGTTTCGTCAGGCAAACCTGAACAGGTGTGAAAATCAAATAAATAAATTGTGAGCTATGAAGCAAAATTATGTTTTATAGTGATTAGTGCGTACAACTACATACAAATCTCTCTTTATCATGAGGTTAAATATAAAATCTCTAACAGTAGGAACTACTGACTCACCAATCTCCATTTTGACCTCCAGTCTACCCGGTCTTAAAAGAGCTTCATCTATAAGATCCGGCCTGTTGGTCATCCCTTAAATATAGTACAAAGACACTTATGATGCAGAATGACGTATGTAAGGTGAGAACCATCACAATTGATCCCCCAAGAAGTTCTCACCGATGACAAGGATGTTGTTGAGCTGCTCTACACCGTCGATCTTGGAGAGCAGCTGATTGACTACAGTGTCATGAACTCCAGTGCTACCAGCCATACTGCCTCGCTGTTTACAAATGGCATCAATTTCATCAAAAATAATGATGTGCAGGCCGCTGTTGACCCCCACCTTCAAAAGCAAAAGAACATCAAGATATAGACTGTTAAACCAGGCAATGCTGTTAAGGCATATGAATTAATTTCTTTTCTGGCATTTTTTTAGTTGAATTTAATTGCCAAAAATGTTATATTATATTCAGTTTTATGTACGTGATTATTAGTTTCAGCTATATCACAATGGCAGCTACATAATAATTTATATGCACAGTTAAATATATGCAACATTTCAAAGTTTGAGACATTTTCTACATTTTTCTTTATTTTCATGACTACTTACAAAGTAAAACCTAACTAGGTTTCAAAGGTATAAATGAACAGATATGTAAAGTCACATTGCATGTTTTTTTTAAATAGTTCTTTGATTTTATTCCAAGTATTTGGTTACCTGCTTAGCAGCAAAAACTCTGTCTTTTACTGACATGTAATAAACCCTGACTCGTTACCTGTATAATTGGTACCTGCCTGAATCTGTAAACTTTATAAAAGACATCTGTCCACATCATAGACTGTTAAAAAAAATATTGATGGCATAACACCACCTACTGCCATTGGGAGTCAAATGAGAGTCAAAGTTAAAGAGAGGGTGCACATGCGGCACTTTCTGACGCCCATGGTTTCAGAGACTTACACTCACCCTTTTTACACGCAGCATTTAATATACAACTCCTTTTGTATATATAAACAAGAATTTGAGAATGGCTTTTCTGAAATGTTAGCATAAATGATCTTTCTCACACCATGATGAAAGGAGTAAGTCAACTCTGTTCCGTGTAGCTGTCAATCAAATCACCCGCATAGATTTTTTTAGGGGAAAATTGAGCCATCGTTAACCACACGAAAATAAAATTAAAACCAAAACTATTGAACTTTGTTATTCTGCAGCCAGCCATGTTGGGGCAATTGCCACAGTTAGACTGTACTCAGCCAACCATGTGAGACACACTTGAGCTGTCAAAGGACACGAGAGACAAAACTGTAGACCCAAACTAGGCTGGGATTGGCTATAGATAATAGCTTAACAGCTTGGTGAGGAGGCAACAGCTGTTGGTACAATTAAGGCCGCGGACTGGGGATCCATGCAAGATCTCACCTTGTGGAGTAGCAATGATTGTGAGAAAGATGGGTGTTACGAACAAAGCCAAAGACCATCTAAAAGATACAGAACAGACATGGGAGGTCATGTTTTTTGGTATAAACAGCGCTCACCATATTTGTAAGAAAAAGAAAGAAGATCCCAACTGTAATCATGCTTGGGTAATTGAGGGAAGGGTGGCAAATTGAGCAAAAAGCTCCTTCCCTCATGAAGAGCATCTGAGATGAATAACAGATGATTTGAGACACTGTCCCCATCACACAAACAGAGCAATTAAGGATTAAAAAAAAAAAAAAAGAATTTGTTGCTACTGGAGTCATCTACCCAGGCTCCACAACTGGTTCCATAAGGGACTTTACTGAGGAAGCTGAAACAGCCTGGTGACAGCCTAAAAGATCATGATGGCTGGCAAACATGGTTAAGAACTAGATGAAATGTCAACAATAAAAATATCTGGTGTCTGAAACAAATATGCAATAAATGGAAAAGAAAACTCACAAAATATGACATTTCTTCGCAGCACTTGTACATGTTTATATACTTTGGCCTTAACAACTGGGCTTTTTTTTCATGTACACGCATGGAATAGTTACCCTGGCTAAATTAAAAACACATAAGATGTCATGAGTACAGTGAAGAACTTTCCCATTCTGATGTTTACCTGATCAATGCCCACCTGGGGGACTTTATGAGCATAGTTTGCATGTTTTCCCAATGCTGTCATTGGTTCTCCAGTAAACGTAGATTTGTGACCTTTGATACTGCGTGTTTATAACAGTTTTTTTGTTTGTTTTTACTCTTTATTTTTCTTTAGAGACATATTAAACTTTCACTTGAATAATCAAAAATGAGCCAGACTTTGCTTCCAAAATAAACTAAAAACAAACTCTGTGTACAGTTCTCATCAGCTCTCAGCTGAAATGCCAAGCTGGTGAATGGACTGTGACTGTATAAACTTTGTGACAATGGCGCACAATCAGAACTTATCTTCTTAATCTCTGAGGCAGTCAGAAGACAGGCCATAACATTTAGCACAGATGGGAGGCCAGTATGAGAGTGCGTGGCCTCCCGTGAGCCAGGGTGAGGGGTTGGAGATAGCCGAACACTCTCATTAAGAGGTGATGAGTGAGCTCTTCAGTGTCATGCGGTCTCCTAGTCTACCAGCACAACATCACACTAAAACCTGGCCAGAACCAGCAGATCTCTCTGCCAGCACTTAATTAACCATCATCTTTGGAAAAAACTAACTATGGCAATCTTTCTAAACGCGAAAGCAAGTAAGCAGTAGTTCAGAAAGTGTATTTCAGCGAGTTTTCAGCGCTGTGACCGGGGAGCAGCACACTTTGTGACTCCCTGCCATGGTTTCTACAACAGCCAAAAAAAAACTGGGATACCTCAGAGTGCAAGGTTGTGAAGATCTCGAAGTGACATGAAAACACTGGTTTCCTACCCTCTTTTGTTCCTCCTCTGCATCTGCAAACAGCTTTCTGATGTTGGCTTCTGATTCACCCACATACTTATTCAGAATCTCTGGACCATTGACCACCTTGGGCTCTCTGGCATTGAGCATCTTTCCAATCTGTCGTGCCATAAGGGTTTTACCACAGCCAGGCGGCCCAAACAGCAAGATCCCCTTTACGTGTTTGCAGCCTGCCAAAAGAAAAAAGTATTCACAAAAATTGTGCACAATTATTCAGTCTTCCTTGACACAAGCTCATTCTACAGTAGTGTTTTGTCATCTTTAAATCCAGATCTGGTTATAGCACTTTTAATCTGTTCAGACGAGTAGCTTATCAAAATAAAATGAACAAAAAGTTCCCTATTTAAATTCATGTAGTAACTTAAACATTGATATTGTAAAGAATCCTTGTAGGTTTTGTAGTTGATTGGAGTATTGTTCCTAAACAGGGAACAGGGAACACAGAGGCAGCCACAATCCCTCCTGGCCCCGTGGTAAAAAAAATATTTTGGATGTTTCTTAATGTATAAACCTTTTATGCACAAACATTGATTACAAGCAAGCAGGTCGCAGGTGAGGGTGGATACCTTTACCAGCCAGCCACTTAAACCCTTTTGTGTATGTTATAAGGGTAAAGTCACCAAGGTATGTACACTTTTCATCAGGGTCATTGGAGAGGTTTCTCTTGACATTATTTAAATCATTGAATTTTTTTTAATAATGGCCAAGATAACAGAGACTTTGTATATTACCATATTTTCGCCATATAAGACGGACCGGTATATAAGACCCACCCAATTTTAAATGTGGAAGATCTAGAAAAAAAAGATTCTGAACCAAATACTGTAGTAAAATATTTTATATCAACTGTGTAAAAGTTAACAGCAGTTTAAGAACAATTATATGCCCAAACATGAAAAGTCAGTAAAGTCAGTAAACAGTTAAAGTAACAAAAAAAGGCTGTAATGTTTTTATTCAAACCCCAATAATTCCTCTTCGTCAGGACAGATTCACACAGTCATTGTCATCACTTTCTTCCTCACTGGTGTCAAATAAGATGTTGTCTTCTGTTCCATTCAAGGAATTACTAATGCTACACTTCTTAAATGATTTTATAACAATGTCCTCCTTCACGGAGTCCTACAGGCTATGATAGGATCGACGAGATGGGCGATGACGTCAGCGCGCACCGCCGAGGCGCCTGGCTGACGGCTCCGGAGTGTGATGGGAATTTTCCTATATAATACTACCATCTAGTGGTCATTTAGAGAAATGTAATTTGAGAAACTTTTAAGAGCGCACTCAGTCCTGCCCCTAAAGGAGGCTCGAGGTTCTTCTTCCAATGCGGATAACACGTGTGTAGGAAATGCGTTGAGACTGCTAAATCTTTACAATAAATAGCCGCATTTGCTGTGTTCTCTCTCAAACGGTCTCGAGTGTTTATTATCAATTGAGAAGGTATATTTTTACCGTAACAGGAGCTAGGCCGAAGCCGCGGCCTCTCTTACGCCTCTCCTACGGCCGTGACCACCCTCCGTTCCGCGGCGCTCTGCATTCGCCGTATAAGACGCACCAATTTTTCCCCTCAGTTTTGGAGAAGAAAAAGTGCATCTTATACGGTGAAAAATACGTTAACTTATAAGCGCAACTGTATATAGGCTTAGAGCATCATAATGAGTCAAAGCATGTCACATTTACACAGTGTTTGGTCTGTATATTCATGTAGTATAACATTTCCTTAAAATATCCAAATGTTTGACTCCTAGTAAATAATCAATCAATAAGACAACCCAATATTTAGCCATTTCTGGTTTCTAGTGGTGGAAAATTATGTCCTACAACTTCTTTTTGTTTATTGTTTACATAGTATCAAATATTTGAAAAAAAAAAATACAAAGATTGGAGGTTAGAAAGGTGATTTAAATAGGTAGGTCTTATTTCATTAATAATAGGCTATAAAAAAAAGAGTCTCAAGTACCGCTGTAAGTTAAGGATAATTGAAGTGATTGAAATACACTAATTGAACCAAATATATTTATATCTAAAAATCAAATTACTTCAATTACATTTACATTGAATTCACTGTATATAGCTATTACTCTGAAATTATTACCATTGTTAGTCAATCAAAATGTGTTTATTTTCCAGCTAAAAGCTTTTACTTACTCAAAAGTTTGATTACATCAACTCATAATTGACTTCATTAATAGTATATACAATAAATGTTTTTTTTTTAACTTCACAGGGCTTTAAAATATAAAACTGACAAATTCATTAGGTTTACATTGTCGCCTCAATTTCGTTTAGTTACGATTAGATTTTTGAGAGTTTGAAGCGTGATCACCAATTTTACACAGACACATGGAGGCTAGGATTAACTTTATTATCCTGGGTTTACTTTTGTGCAATTTGGCGGTGTTTCATTTAATGAAGAAAAATAAAAAAAAGTTTTTTTCTAAAATAGATATAGGAATAATATAGAGCCTCATAATCTGTGATGAGAAAAAAAAAACTTGACTGTAAATCCAAAAAAAAAAAAAAAATAGCGTGAAGTGTGTCTGTCACAAGTGTTTTCAAAGTAGCAGAAGGGTCTTTTGATAAGCACTGGCCTTTCTCAAAACAAGAGCTCTGTTTTTGGTTCCAAACATCTGCTGGCTGCCATTTGGAAGGAGCAAGAAGCCAGAAGATAACCGGCAGCCTGAGATGAGAATCAGTACGGCCCGATGACAGACTCAGGTTGAAGGAGGGTCATCGTCCAGAAGAGAAGAAGGCCATGGTTAAACAGACTGAGATGACCTTTAGCTGGTGGGAGTTTTAAGAGAAACTGGGAGTATTGGTGTAACCTCCCACCCGAGTGCTAAGAGACAATGACATATTCAGACACACAGCCGCACCTTCCTTCAGCACCTGGCCTCCAAATACGAGGACCAATTAGATGCTCACCTTTGCGCTATCAACACCCGCCATCTCATTAGAGCAGCCAGCTGCCCGGGCCAGAGGCTGACTCCTGCAGCCATCACACACCACAAAGGTCATCTCTCTCCATCTCAATCTCCCTCGCACATGCTTCACTCTGTCAGTTGCTGTTACATCAACAACTCATCTCACAGCTTACTGGAATTTGTCCACTGGAATTCTTCGTTTACAACATACTGGAAGTCCTTTTTTTTTGCAGTTGAAGTTTTTGCAACATTTTCTCTAAAATATGTTTTCATAATAAAATCAGTTGTATGTTTATAAGCCTGAATTATGAGTTAAAACTCCTAGGAATGACTCACAGTGAGCCAAACATGGGGAAATGTTAAAGAAGATTTTGTTTTGTATGTGGATTCAATCATAGACATTGAATTCAATAGAATTTTACTGGGAATTGGATTTTAACTAGGAGAAGTCCTTAAAAGGTGTTTAGAAACCAAAAAAGTGTTTTGAAAGTATTTTAAGTGATTTTCAGTATATCTAGTTTTCATCTAGATGTTTTTTGTTACATATTTGTTATTTGCTATTTTAGTTAAATGTATAAAAAGGCCAATAAGTGCACTAGACACATTAGACATTTGATGAAAGAAATGGATTATTTTGTATGTTTTTATCCATTCTTGCAGTTCCAAAACTGTTGATATATCGACATTTAAAGATATTAAAATATTGGCATCAGCATGGGAAAAACCCACATCGGTCAAACATTAATGCATCTTTGTTACACACTGAACACAAAAACACATGATTCCTTTTATGTTTTTATTGCACTTAAATACATTTCACAGTTAAACACAACAAAAGTCACATTGTAGCCAGTTATTGCATCGACAGGGAGCTTTCACTTATCAAACATAACTTTTAACATGAAATAATTCAACATTTGCATTCTCAACATGTTAAACATGAGATGATTCTTCACTCCTGAGCAAGAGCACATCTCTGTTTAATCCCACAGTTATTTACACATTATAATACAGCATTTTTACAACAGTTTTTTTTTATCTAAATTGTCACAGCCTCAGAGTCCTCAAGTCCAGAAAAATGCTGATGGAAACAGATCTTTAATCTGAATCCTGGTCTGGACTCTTCCTTTTTCTGTCTGTTTTTCTGGTTCTTTTTCCGCCACGCTCTCTCCTCTGATTGTCAGATTCCATGGCCTCTCTGGAGTTTTCCTGCTCATCATCTGCAGAAGCTTCCTGTAATGCTGGAGGGGAAAACATTGAGCTGGTGGAGCCACTCGCAGAATCCAAATCTGCTCTTTTCTTTTTGGGTTCATCTCTGTCTGAGCTGTGAGAAGATGCTTTTCTTTTAACACCTTGCCTCACATCGGACTGAGTCCCGGAGCTTTGTTTGGAAGGTGGCCAGGTTTCACCGCTGTTCCGCCAAGAAGGTCCAGGCTGTTCATCATCGAATGATGCTGAATCTGAATCAGACAGTTGAGCTGATCTCCTCCTTTTTGGCTCTGTATTCTCAAAACTGTCATTGGTCTTTCTTTTTCTTTTGAGGCTCTCCCTTGTTTTAGCCAGACTTTCGTTGGTGGTGGTTCTGGATCTTTTGGTCCCAACTTGACTGTTGCTGAGCCGACGAGAATGAACCTCAGAGCTAGAACCAGAGTCAGATTCTGCTGGAGAGATGGAAGCCGCTGAAGGTTGATCTTCAGTAACTGGTGGAGGTCTCTCCGCCTCTTGTGGCACAGTGTTATACACGGGATAAAACGACAGTCCAAAAGAGTCACCTGCTGAATTCAGATCAACGCTCCAGTGATCTGGATCCTCGCTCAGCAAGTCTCGCAGTGGATTGTCTCGAGGACCAGACGTCAGAGGATTCTGCATCAGGTTCATTAGATTGTACTGAACCAACATGACCACCAATTCCAGCTCAACCACAGTGATGTTACGGGGAATGTGAACGTTTACAAGGTTCATTTGGGCATTCCCTTGCCTCAGCATCACAGAAACCACATATTGTGGTCCAAGGTCAGCTGCATCCTGGTTTCCATCAGCTAACGGGGCATTTCCATTCGGAAAATCTCCTTGAGCCATCTTCACTGGAGTAGAAACGGTCAAATAATCACGAGTCACAGCAAAGCAGCACCGATTCCTGCTAAAAGCATTCAGCAATGACAGCTGTGCCTGAGTTCCGTAGCTCTATGATGTCATCACAAACTCTTCACTCTTTGCTCTGTGTTCTAAAAATGATGTCATCAGCATTTGACCAATTACAGATTCTTCACTGTTTAGTCTGTGTTCTAAAAATGATGTCATCACATTCAAGCAATTATAGATTCTACACTGTTAGGTCACATGTATACATACATATTTATTCTCAGAACTGTCTTTCAGTGCACTTATAATAATTCTCCTCAAGGAAGGAACGGAATACAAGGCCTGCCTCTGGATGGGCATTATCATGTACACAGTCACTGGGGCTTAATTCTTGTTAGATACATTTGTTATATACAAATTTAGTGTTTTCCTACATTACAACAGATACGTCATACAAATTCCAGTCTTAGATTTTGTAACATACATAGTGTATTTAAAAAAGCAAATATAAACGTACGTATTAATAATAAAAAATAATCAAGATTAAATTATTTAAATAGAATATTTTATTTTAATAATTCATTATTTAAGTTAAGGAAATTTAATGCTTTGCATGTCATCATGTTTTTTTTAGGTTTGATTTCACATTAAAGACCTGCAAGAGATGGATTTTCAATTCCGCTCTGACAAAAATTCTGCCTGCAGTATTGAAGTTTTGTCCCATTCCCGCTCGCACAAACATACAAGTGTTTACCTTTGCTTATAAATGGATAATATAGAACATTTTATTTAATTAATTAAAGTTGTATTAAACTACAATAATTGAACTATAAAGATGGATGTGAATGGTTATTAGTTTTCTAGAGCAAAAATATTAGAAAAACTAAATATAATTATTTTAATTATATTCTAAATGAAATTGTGATAAACTGGGAACAGCCGAAAGTAAAAGAAGATTCTAAATTAAATTAAATAACCTTCACAGTCAATGTCTTGGTCAGTGTTCCTTTTAAACCTAAATATGCAAACATATCATTATATTGCAATCCGTCAAGTACTGTATTCTGTCCCAATAATGTTAATTTAATTGTTTCCTCAGTGGTGAACATGGGAACAGCTTTCTGAGCAAAAACTTTCAACTTGTTTCTGTTTTTTTACATTCCTGTTAATATTTCTCCATGATATTTGATGGCAAGAAGTCGCTTAATATTGCGACACATACGCAATGTGCATTTATGAAAATTACCATTAGTCATACAGGAGTATTATTTTTGAGTGTAATTAAGACTTTATGTGCATTAGACAAACTGGAAAAATTTTTCCGATGAACCAAAAAGGGAAAAAAAACATTTAGAGAAACGGATGAGTAACTGGAGTATAGTTCCTATCCAATATTAGCTAAGAATATATAAATGTTTCATTTTACGTTGTCCTTACAACATGATGTAAGATGATGCTGAGTTTTAAATAGCAAAAATATAGCATAAATATGAAATATCAGACTCACCCATTTGTTCCACTATGTCTGGAGGAAAGACTCTAGAGGCAAAAGCCCTTCTGAAGATGTCAGAAAACTCTTTATCTAGGCCTCCAATGCCCATGCGCTCAAAGTTCCAGTCAGGGTTGATGATAGACTGCCGAGAGCCTTTTGTTTTTGACTTGCCTGTGGAAAAATTTATGAAAAACACATTTTACTATTTTTATTAATTGCTTTGATCTGTTTTAAATAAGAAAAGTTTAAGAGCAAGTAAAGTAAAACCGTACATGTTTGACTGCCATCTACTGGCTTTAACTAAAACTTTTGGGGATTTTTTATTTATTATTTGAGAAATTTGTAATTAAATCAATACACAGATGAATTTAAAGGACCGTGAAACACAACAAATTTAAGCGTGTTGATTAATGTTTAAAACATTGTTACATTTCGGTGACCTAAATGTTAGCTGGATCTATTTTCGACCTCCAGCATTAAAATGTATTCATTGTGATGCATAGTGTGGAAGGTCAAGGACCCAATTATATAAAATCTGATTATCTAACCTTAAAATGATTCTGAAAAAAAATCACAAATATTCACTTATAATGAAATGTGGAGAAGGGGAAGAAAGCAGGAAGCTGATTGGACTGAGACATAGTGAGACGGGATAGATCAGCCTATAAAGGCATAGGAAATAGAATAATTGATGGGTGGCCATGTCCTGATCACACCCCAAACATGTTTTTTACAGCATATACAGGACGTAAAACAAAATGCAAATCAAAGGTTTAATCTCTGTAGGGTGAAATCTACAACTCCCATGATGCCTGCGTGTTGTAAAGATAAGTGTAAGCTTAGGAGATTCAGGGAGTTGGTTGAAATAAATTGAATATTTAAAAAAAGAATTCTGTCACATGGAAAAGAATTTATTCCATTAAATTTAATATCCTATTCCTCGGGCTCACGTATCATGATTTTAATTCACATTAAAACCGTCGTATGAGTTTTAAGTGAGTGAAGACATTTTTTTTATATACATACCGTATTTTTCGGCTCATAAGACGCACCGGCACATAAGACGCACCCAATTTTTAAAGAGGAAAATCCAGAAAAAAAAGATTCTGAACCAAATACTGTTGTAAAATATTTTATATCAACTTTGTAAAAGTTAACAGCCAAACATGTAACATGAACAGACAGTAAACAGTACAAGTAACAAAAAAAGGCTGTAATGTTTTTCTTTGCCCCCACTCATCACTCTAGTGTCCACCATTCGTTATCACCATCACTGTTCCAGTGCAACATTGCCCCCACATTAGTAATACCGTAATAGCCAGTAACATTGTCACTACATTACTAATAGCCAGTAACATTGTCACTACATTACTAATAATAGCCAGTAACATTGTCACTACATTACTAATAATAGCTAGTAAGATTGCCCCCCACATTAGTAATAATACAGTGGTTCTCAAACTTTTTTAGTCGAGCCCCCCTGTAATCAAACACTCCCTAATTGCAGAACATGTTACTTACGCTTGTTATCTCGTATGTACATGTGTGAGATGTACCGCTGAGAGATGATTTGAGTTTGAGTTTATTAAAGAAGAGTTTCAGTCATTGAGATCGTTTTGTTTACCTCGCGAGCGCGAGCGCGCGCCCGAGAGAGAGAGAGAGAGAGAGAGCGAGCGCTGGAAACAAGCGTATGCTTTTTGTTCTAATATAAATCCTTTTGATTTTGTCAGCTTATGAAAACCCAAATAACTCCAAAGGATCAAACTGTCCAAGATTGTGAAACTGTCCAAGTGAATGTTTAGCTGAAATAAAACCCTCACAGACTGAAGACGATGCTTATCGATCATCATCTTATTGTCAGGCTCAAAAAACAAACTATGAGCTGTGCCCATTTCACATCTTGAAATGTATTTTAGCGTGAGAAAACGGGTTTGTAGCGTGAGAGATCACTCAAATGCGAGAGTCAGCTGATCTCTGTAGTTTCGCTCGTGACGTAAGTATGGATGCGGATGCCAAAGGCATTGTGGGAAATGTAGTTTTTCCCCCGTTTTCGTTACGTCCGCGCAATGGCAGAGATGGGCGATGACGTCAGCGCGCAGCGCTTGGTAAACAAATATGGCCGCGGCTTCGGCCTAGCTCCGGAGCTCCGGAGCTCTTACACCTCTCATACGGCCGTTACCGGACTTCGCGGCGGTTTGCATTCGCTTCATAAGACGCACCAACTTTTCCCCCTCAGTTTTGGGGAAGAAAAAGTGCGTCTTATGAGCCGAAAAATACGGTACATAGTCCCCAAAAACAGACATGAAATAAGTAAAATTGTAGGTAGGTATATTTTAGACTAGAATAGAAGCATGAGGAGTGTTCAGTACATTTGAAAAATATTTTTTTTAACACTTCATTGTAACTGAATAAAATCTTCGTAGGAGAGACACTGTGTTTAGGGTGTGGTTAGGTAAGAACTGACCAATCAAATTGAGAGATGAGTTCTCTGCTTTCTCAAAATTCACCTGACTGTTACCATGCAACAGTCCAATCTCAATCTGTAAAACAGAAATGTGAAGCGCTGTCAAAGACTTACATCACAACACTTTCGTGCATTTAACAAAATTAATTAATCAATGATACCTTCTGTTTTTTACTGGAGCCTTGCTCGCCTCTGAGGATGCTGGGATCCATGGCCTCAATATCTTTAATGACCAGTCCAAAGAGCTTGTCACAATAGCTGAAGACTAGCTATCGAATGAATAAAACAGGTTTCGTATGTCTCTATATCGGTGGTTTTGATAATATTATTAAAACAACTTGTTATAAAGACTAGATATGATCAAGTAGTTTAAACAGATGCCTGGTTTATCTCTTCATAGTCCATGAGCAGATAAATAGCTTCTCACCTGTTGACCCATACTAAAAGCTTGTGCTGTGAAATACTGAATGAATTCAATGGCCATTTTATCAGAGTCGTAGGGGTTGCTGTCAATGCTCTTCTTCTGGAGGAAGTCGATCTCTACAGTCATGGTTCCCACATACTGTCTCGAGGGGTCAAAGTTGTAGACAGCAACTGCAAGCAAGACAACAGAAAGAAAGACCTCAGTGGGTTAAAAATACTTTGAGTGGATGTTGGCTAGACCAGAGTTTCTTAACCTTTTTGACACTGGGGCCCGATTTTCCCTGTACAACGTGATTCAAGCCCCAATCAAATAACTTGTTAATGTAAATGGATCCACATCTTGTTTGATTTGTGTTTAATAATTAAATCAAGTCATTTTATGGTTTATTAAAGTAAAATCTTTAAAGTATTCTTTGAAATAAAGTAAAAGAAAAAAAATATTTTCACACTGATCAGTTTAACCACAGTTGTCGTGCTTAGCACAAATTAGAATTCCAAAAATATTTATAAGGCATTTTGATAAATAAAATTGTGTGGTAATAAAGCAAGCACACTTAAAATAAGTTAAAAATTAAATAAACTGTAAATGACACTTAAATTGAGTGCAGCCTGCTGATGAACTTGACAATTTAGTAGTGTTAACTTTTGTACCATATGTCTCTCCCCAAATCTGTGACAAATTAACAACAGTCTGTTTTTTAACATGCTACAAATCACATTTCATGTTAACCTCTTAATGAGTCTTGGGCCTGTCTCTTAGACATGATCAAATCCTGTCTGGATGGAATGGGGGAAAGGCTCGCTCTTAGGGTAGCCTCCAGAGATGCTCTGAGTCTGCTCCGAGCTTTGGTCTTAGTAAGACTACAAAGATAAGTTGGAGTTCAAGAAACAACAGCTCTTTTATTAAACTCCGTATTGGAGCGAGTACAGCAAGAACGAAACGGCGAAGCCGGCTCAACTCAACTGAACCAAAACAACAATATCCCCTTAATGTAAGTTTTGACCAAAATAAACATTATTAACAGAGAGAACCTTTGGACGTCTTACCATCAATCGGATCTCTCTGCGTTTGCCCGGGAAACTGGAGCAGCGCGAGACGTGGTGCATCAGCAATCATTGACACTCGCAAGGAGTACACCCAATCTTCCAAATTAAATTTATTATTATTATCATTTATTAATAGTTTTTAATGTCCTCTGATGGATTTGAGTGTGGTTTAAAAGATAAAAAAAAATAAAATGAAATGAGGCAAAGAGCCACAAGCTAATTTGGCTGAGGCTCTATTGGAACGCCTGACTGACGCCTCACTCCTACCAAGTGCTAGGAAGCGCCATTCAGGTCCCGCGGCCCATACGTTCAGAACACATTTTTTTCGCGGCCCACTAGCTGGCGCTCGCGGACCGAGATTGGGCCGCGGCCCCATGGTTAAGAAACACTGGTCTAAACATCACTTTCAAATAGCTGTGAATAATCAAAATCATTATGCATTTTTAAAAGGTTCACACTACAACCAAGGCTGTAGAAGATTCAGCCTCAACAGGTTCAGCTACATGTTCTCATCGTGTGTGGAATTTATCAGCAAACGAGAAAGAGGTTGAGCTTTAGATTTGTTTTAATCACATGATCTTCATTACCTAAGCAATCAACCACACCCTACAACCTTTGTTGTAGAAACGAGCCACTTTATTAGGTACACCTTGCTAGAACTGGGTTGGATGGCCCTGTCGGTAGCAAATCCATGATGCAAATCTGCAATTCCACTACATCCGAAAGGTGCTGGATTGAGATCTGGTGACTGGGGAGACCATTTGAGAACAGTGAACTCATGACAAAAAACCAGTCTGAGAAGATTCACACTTTATCACATGGTGGTTACCCTGCTGGAAGAAGCCATCAGACTATGGGCACACTGTAGTCATAAAGGGATGGATATGGTCAGCAACAATACAGGCATTGACACGATGCTCAATTGGTACTAATGGGCCTAAAGTTTGCCAAGTAAATATCCCCCACACCATTACACCACCAGCAGCAGCCTGAACTGTTGACACAAGGCAGAATGGAATAATGCTTTCATGTTGTTGATGCTAAATTCTGACCCTATTATCCAAAGGGCGCGGCAGAAATCAAGACTCATCAGACCAGACAACGTTTTTTCAATTTTCTATTTTGGCAAGCCTTAGAGAATTGTAGCCTCAGTTTCCTCTTCTTAGCGGACATGAACTGCACAGGGTGTGGTCTAGCCCATCTATAGTTTGATGATTTGTGTGTTCAGGGAAGCTTTTCTGCATACCTGGATCATAACAAGCATTTCATGCAGTAACTATCGCCTTTTTAATCAGCTTGAATCAATCTGGCCATTCTCCTTTAACCTGTGGCATATGCGTCAGATCTGCCACTCATGTTGAAACTAAGTCACCTTCTGTTTCCATTCTGATGCTCGTTATCGTAATCATTTTGACCATGCCTTAATGCATTGACCGTGTGATTGGCTGATTAGAATTTTGTAATAACGAGTAGTTGGACAGGTGTACCTAATAAAGTGGCTAGTGAGTTAAACTAAAAATACTGCCCCTACTGTAAACCACTACTACTGCAACAAAAAAACTATGGCTGATCAAAAAAATGTGGATTTTTCAACACTTGAAAAAAAAGGGCTGAAATGTTTATTTAATTCCAACCCAAATTGTAAAAAAAAAATCTTTGAAAGGTATACGTTACATTCTAAAGTTCTACTAAATAAATTAAGTTGGATTTTAGTCTTAGTGTTAATAAAACTGTGATATAATTTTTTTTAATATATATATATATAAAAACAGTCATTGTTTATTAATATAAAAACTCATTTAAATTTTGTTTCATTCTGCCCTTATTTGTATTGCTTATTTTTCTGCTTGTGGAAAACCAACAACATTATTTCATGACAGATTTTCCTCATTCACATTTAGTAAAATCTAATTTTTTATTTACACTAAAATGCGGAACAGATTTAAAGTAATAAGCATAGCTTATGCTTGATATTCCGTCTGCACTTTTTTAACTACATCAATAAAAATACAGGTAAACAAAAACAAATGTGGAAAACAAAACGAATGCAACATTAACAATGTTTTCAGTGCTTTTAATTTATCTCAAATGGAGTAATGAAAGATGTACCTTCAACATCCTGGTTTAGAGAGAGTCCAGCCCATTTCCTCTGTGAAAGAGAACATAAAACTGAGATTCAGCCATCTTCCTTTAAACCAACATTCAATGAAATCAATCTATTAAACTACTCTTGATATCACGCCCCTACGACCTAGAAATTTCTTTTGTTATGGTTTAAATGTATGGCTCATTAACAACAAAATTTGTTGCTTTTCATGAATTCCGCAGAATTATGAGTTGAAATAAACAAACCATTCTATATTTCTTCTTTATTACTTCTTTGTTTACATCGGCAAACATCTACATACAAATTAACCAAATGGCTAAAATGTAGAAAAACGGACTAGTTTTCGCAGTACTACGTAATTATAAAAAAAAAAAAACACAACAAAATTAGTGTTTTTAAAAAGATTTGTGGCATGCTAATGCTTTCCTGTTTCCTGGGCTCTTTTATGGACATCATCAAAAGAGCCAGCTTTCACTAGTCATTCTCCTTGCGAAAAATAGACCGGAAACTCTTTTTGCTGGCACCACTCATCCGATCAGATGTGTGATGCCCTGTTGGTGCCCATGGTTTTCGATTGAGACCCTTTGTTGCACCAAACCTTCACATTGGTGTCTAGAGGCCTAGAAACCAACTTGTAGCATAATGAGCAGGATCCTCCATGTAGCCCCGGGTCTGTTGTTTGGAAGCACTTTAGGTGATGGCAAGAGAGTGGTGAATAAAATAAAACCCTATGCCGCATCTCCTTCTGCTCTTTAAATACGTAAGTGCCAATACATCATATATGTTTTTGCACACGAAACGTCACACTAATATTACAATAACTTTTACACAGTACAAACAATTTTCAGACAGTCATTCCAGCAGATTATGGCTGGGCAAAAGAAGTAACCGAGGCCATCTGTTCACCTGTACACAGTGAGGGTATTCCGAGGAAATTTATTCTGATAATAAATAATGTAAAAACATGCTCTGTGTTACATACAGTGGGGTGAAAAAGTATTTATTCAGCCACCAATTGTGCAAGTTCTCCCACTTAAAAAGATGAGAGAGGCCCGTAATGTTCATCATAAATAGACCTCAACTATGAGAGACAAAAGGAGAAAGAAAAATCCAGAAAATCACATTGTCTGATTTTTTAAAGAATTTATTTGTAAAATATGGTGGAAAATAAGAATTTGGTCAATAACAAAAGTTCATCTCAATATTTTTTTATATACCCTTTGTTGGCAATGACAGAGATCAAACGTTTTCTGTAAGTTTTCACACACTTTTGCTGGCATTTTGGCCCATTCCTCCAAACAGATCTCCTCTAGAGCAGTGATGTTCTGGGGCTGTCGCTGGGCAACACAGACTTTCAACTCCCTCCAAAGATTTTCAATGGGGTTGAGATCTGGAGACTGGCGAGGCCACTCCAGGACCTTGAAATACTTCTTACGAAGCCACTCCTTTTTAGCTGGGCGGTGTGTTTGGGATCATTGTCATGCTGAAAGACCCTGCCACATTGCATCTTAAATGCCCTTGCTGATGGAAGGAGGTTTTTACTCAAAATTTGACAATACATGGCCTCATTCTTTCCTTTACATGAATCAGTCGTCCTGGTCCCTCAGCAGAAGAACAGCCCCAAAGCATGATGCATCCTTCCCAATGCTTCACAGTAGGTATGGTGTTCTTCGGATGCAACTCAGCATTCTTTCTCCTCCAAACACGACAAGTAGAGTTGTTACCAAAAAATTCTATTTTGGTTTCATCTGACCATATGATATTCTCCCAGTCATCTTCTGGATCATCCAAATGCTCTCTAGCAAACTTCAGACGGGCCTTGACATGCACTGGCTTAAGCAGAGGGACACATCTGGCACTGCAGGATTTGAGTCCCTGGCGGCGTAGTGTGTTACTGATGGTAGCCTTTGTTACTTTGGTCCCAGCTCTCTGCAGGTCATTCACTAGGTCCCCCGTGTGGTTCTGGGATTTTTGATCACCGTTCTTGTGATTATTTTGACCCCACAGAGTGAGATCTTGCGTGGAGCCCCAGATCGAGGGAGATTATCAGTGGTCTTGTAAGTGTTCCATTTTCTAATAATTGCTCCCACAGTTGATTTCTTCACACCAAGCTGTTTACCTGTTGCAGCTTCTGTCTTCCCAGCCTGGTGCAGGTCTATTATTTTGTTTCGGGTGTCCTTTGACAGCTCTCTAGTTTTGGCCATGGTGGAGTTTAGAGTGTGATGTGTTTGAGGTTGTGGACAGGTGTCTTTTAAACTGATAATGAGTTCAAACAGGTTCCATTAATACAGGTAACGAGTGGAGGACAGAGGAGCCTCTTACAGAAGAAGTTTCAGGTCTGTGAGAGCCAGAAATCTTGCTTGTTTGTAGCTGGCCAAATACTTATTTTCCGTCATATTTTGCAAATAAATTCTTTAAAAATCAGACAATGTGATTTTCTGGATTTTTCTTTCTCCTTTTGTTTCTCATAGTTGAGGTCTATCTATGATGAACATTACGGGCCTCTCTCATCTTTTTAAGTGGGAGAACTTGCACAATTGGTGGTTGAATAAATACTTTTTTTACCCCACTGTATCTGCAGAGAAGTGACATGAAGCATCACTGTGCTGTATAAAACATTAGAGAACATTTAGACAGCTTTTTTCGTGCCTGGCACAGCATTGTTACACTAACCAATATTTCAAAGCAAATTCAGACAGTTCTTCAGGTACCTGAGGTAGACTAAAGGCAATAGATCCTGGTACAACACTTGGGTGAGTCTTGACCGTAAAAACAAACTTCATCGTAGGCGTGGTTTTAATAGTCAAATGCCTGGAAAAAATAAGAGCCGTTGATCAGACACAAGTTTTTAAAATGCTTATTATACATCTCTCATTTCAGAATAAACCACTCACTGTCCGGAACTAAAGTCTTTCTCATTGACGACAGCACAGTTTGTGAGAGACAGTTCATCTGTGGGACATCTCGCTGCTTGCATTAACTGGGGAGGAAGAAAAGTGAAAACCTGACCTGAAAATGGCTACTTTTAGATGTATTATTAATGCTGATTATTAGCCCCAGGGGTCTTTATTCTTAATACAATAATGCAGAGGACTTGATTCTTGGGTTGTTCAAAACCTGAAGTTGGGATCAATCCCACCTTATACGTGAAAAAAAATTTGATCTTGTACCTGTAAAACAACTCAAACACTATGACTAGGTGTAATACTACTCCAAAATATTCATGGATAATCAGAAAAATGTATTTTTAGTTCACTGAAAATCTCCTAAGAATGAGTGAATTAAAATCTCAACAGTTGCCGAATAGCAACTTCCTTAGATTCAATATATCCTGATATTTAATTATTCACGAACATAGTGTATAATGACTAATTCAGGCTGCCACCGAAGAAATGAAACCTTAATGAAACACTAGTCTGGTTTGCTTTAGCCCATCAATGGGGATTCCAGACCTTCTGAGCCTCTCATAATCTCTTAAAACACACATACTTATACTGCTTGCCTGGCTAATACATAAAGGGCTGCTTTTATATTGCGATGGTGCAACAAAATGTTAACGTGAATCCAGTCAATAAACATTGAGACGCCTGACAAAAAGTTCAAAGGTGTAGAACTACAGATACTACATAATAAATAATTGTATGTCTTCTTAAAGGTAGTATTTAACATTTGAATTCCTCCTTGAATGTGTAATAGATATAAAGCAGTTTCTAAACATTGGTAAAACCAGAAGATTTCCTATTTTAAATAAAGCTCCGGCTCCTGACTGATGACACAAGTAGGCTCATGATCTTAGCCCTGCACTGAAAGGAACAGCTTCAGAGCAGCTATAGAGAAGGAAAGGCAACAATGAAATCAAATTTGTGGACGATCAATTGATCACTGTTTTCTGAAAGTGGGAGGAAAGCCACACTTACACTTTGAAGTGGTCAAATTTTAATTCTTGAATTTTACATAAACATCAATAATTGCAAGTCAGCAAGGAGGATTGGCTAGTTTTCTGCATAGAGTTAGGATGTTCTTCCTCTTGTCTCATCGTCCTGGGGGTTGTCCTTCCACAGTTCAAAAACACATCAAAGGCCTGTTTAAATGTAAAAGTTGAGAGACAATTGCTCTGTGATGGAGTATGTCCACAATCTCCTGCTTTAGGTAGACTCCAGAAATCGGTATGACACTAATTAGATTCCCTTGCTCTCACGTACAAAAATACACATCATAACTTTAAATGCTTTATTATATTGTTTAGACAGATGCTAAAGAGTTCAATTACTTTTTAGAAGCTGATACAATGTTTTACTGAAGAAATTTCAATTATTCTTTTTGCTTTTGGGTTTATAGAGATTTTATCATGGAAATGAAAAATATATCATTTTTTACATTTCTACTGCCAAATGCTTTTCTGAGCCAGAACTCAATCTTTCAATATAAGTAAAATTAGTAATGAATGAAGGAACTTAAACGCTAGAATATAAAAATACGCACTTCAACAAATTCAATCTGAAACTTTAAATCTCATAAAATTTAAACTTTTATATAAATATTTTCCACAATAATCATAAGATGTGATGCTGAGCTCTTCCGGTTGTTCATGAGCCTAAATGACGTGGGCAAACGCAACACGAATGATAGAAGTTAAAACTTCTATGTCTATTTAATAGTTTAGGAGAGGACACATGTATAAAAGAATCCAAAGACTTTAAATGCAAAACTTTAAATGCAAAACAACACCTACCCGACCGGCCATTTTTGCGTTAATCAGGTGACCAAGAGCTACTTTCCTTCAACTTTGGTGACCAAGAGCTACTTTCGTACAAGTAGAAGCTGCCCCTCGCGGTTGCTCTCCGCTACAGCACGACCGGAAGTTGTAGTCTGTCAAAATAAAAGTGCGAACTGAACAAAAGCGCGAACTACATTAATTACACAATTTACATGGATAGTGCGGGGGGGAGGAATCATATGCACAAGAATGCGAGACACAGCTGTATGAGATATCCTTAAAGATACAGTTTAGTTTCTAACTGGACATTAATTCGTAAGTTAATTTAAAATAAAACTGCAACAATATTATTTTCCACCAGATGACGGCATAGTGCAGTTTATCTTGATTTTCTGAAGCCATTTCTGAAAAAAGTAATCTACCCAAAATGTTATTGGAACTACGAGTTCGTTTTTTTAAATAGACCACAAATAGTTATTTCTAAGTGTCACTCGTTTTGAAACAGGCTGACCATTTCCTGAAATTAAGCAGATTGTGTTTGAAACCGACCAAAAAAGGCAACGCTCTATTTATTAATCAAACAATTAACGTCATACGAAAAAAAAAAAACATTTTATTTTTCAGTAAAATTAAATTACGAGAGAGATCAAATTAACCAAATAAACCATTCTGAGGTTTAAAACGAAAAAAAAAAGGTTATATGCACACTAGTGCAAGTCAGTGAACAGTTTTGTTTATCATCCCAAAGACGGAAAGGCCCATCGAAGGTGATCTAATCTTCAACAAAATCACATGTCTGAACAACATAGAAAACAAGTTGAATTTATTTTACACAGACCCCCACATCCTCATATTCAATCATTCATAGAAGCAAAAGGAGAGTATTGAGTGGTGACTGCATTTGCAGAAAGTACTAAAGAAAGAATATAACATTCGCTAAAAAGCATATACAATTTGAAGATAATCTTATTTAAATTAATACATTTATAATGATAATGTTGCTCAGTTTCAAGTCAATGGAAAAATTTAACTTTCTTTGTAATTATACAGCAGATGCATACCTAACTCTAAACTGTGGTATTCCACCAGGGTAACCTTTTTTCAACCAACCCAATAGTAACACATATTGAATAAATAAAGGATCCGGGGTAAAACAGGCTGAATTGTGTTCCTTTTCCATTGTATTTCTGTTTAAAACAGAAAACTGGTCTTGCAGGATGTGCCACACATAAAGATCTTACCATGTGATATTTTGGGCAAGCTTACCAGACCGATCATGTGATGTTTGTGCATGTGACAAAAACCTGCTCCATTTAACCTACTTACTCTGCATAACTGGATTTCCAGTTTTTTCAGCAGTCCTGAACTGAATATTGCAAGCATCCACTTACACAAACATTTCTGAGCCTACGTACTGTACATTCTGTGGCAGGGGTAGGCACAGTGCCACAGCCCTGCAGGTTTTAGTTCCTTCAGTGCCACAGCCTTGCAGGTTTTAGTTCAAACTCTACACGAATACAAAAACTAGATATGACTAGACAGAAGCTAAACTGTGCAGGCTGTGGCACTTTAGGGTGCCTAGATATATGCTATAAAATCAAAACGTGTCAAAGTGGCTTTAGCCTTGTACAATGCAAGCAATACAACAAATTCCTCATGTTCTTTGATGAATATTACAGTAAAATTAATATCAAAAGATCCAAAGGTGTATGTAAACAGTGAAAAAAACTGTACATTTCAATCAAAACTATTCAAATGTCTTTATTTTACGTCAAAGTAGTCCGGGTCCTAGATACAACAGCAGCTACTTGTATAACTCGATATCGTTCTCGAAGGTTGCGTCGTCGAACATGTTCATTAGTGATTTCCAGGACATTAGCTTCAGGAAACCAGCCTTTCTGTCCATCAGACAAGCGGATTCCCTCATACCATCCTAGAGAAGATAATATAGAGTGACAAAAAGAGTTAGAACATGATGCAGCATGCTAGATTTGCTTCAAAGTAAAGAGATAGCAATCCGCACCATTGGATTTGCGTATGACATTGATGATCTCTGTGCGCTCCAGATTTAATTCATCCGCTTGTGTTGCCTCATACTGCTCCACACATGTCACCTGAGGGCAATCTGCAGATAAAAACAACATGTGATTAGAAAAAAAAAGAGAGAGGAACATATTATGAAAATCCAATACAAGCAAAAGCTTGAGTCTGAGACTCACCCCAGTCTTCATACACAACCTCTTCTTGTTGATTGGTGGGGTCATCAGGATTGGGGAATGCTGCCAGCCACCTCTGCATGTCAGATCTAGATAAAACATGATATCTTAGGTTTAGAACTTTTTTATTCATCTTAATTTACACTTCCACAGTCCATTATTGTAGCTATAATCCAAATTTATTAGGAAACTATACGAGAAAAAGCTCAAACCAGCTTTGACTACCCAACAACCAGCTTAAACTAGCTTGAGCTGGTCAACTTATCACTGTCCTAGAACATGTCTCATTTAGTAATATGCTAGTAACTAGAGATGCAACAATACCCTTTTTTTAAGACAGAGTACAAGTACCAATATTGTTTCCTGGTACTCCCCAGTACCAATTCCAGTTTTTTGGGATTTGGCAGTTTTCCAACTAATGACACCACAGTGAGATTAATTTTAAGATGGCTGTATCATGTATTTGTAGTAAAACCCCATTAGTGACATGACGTCGACTTGGAATCTCATACTTTGGTTCCAAAAAGTTAAGAAGGTGACAATATCCCATGTTATCAACATCTGAAAATGGTTGATTGTCAAAAACAAGTCCTGTTGATGACATCACAGGGTCACATCGGTTTTTGGTATCGGAGTACGAGTACATCAGCGCAGTATCGGGCCCGATACTAGTATCGCTATCAGTGCATCCCTTCTAATAACTAATGCTAATTCATGCGAACCTCCCAGCTATGAGGTGCTAATAGTTGATGGCAATAGGCTGAGAAGTTCACTGAGAGGCAGCGGTGCCAACAACCAAAGCACTGTGAGGTCTATTAATTGTGTGTTTTTGAACCAGTGTGATGTGACGAACTGTCAGCTGTGCCATAGGAAACTATCTAATTTCACATAATGTCAAGGGGTTTCCCCAGTCTTCGTTTTTTTTTTCTTACTTTTGTTTAGGTTTCTGCTTTCTGGTCATGTTCCTTTGTTTGCTTTCCACTCTCACATGTTCCAGTCTCATTGATAGCTTTCTTACGTGGTTCCAGCTGTGTCTTACCAGTTGTGCCTGCTTTCACCTGTGTCTTATCCCTTTCTATTTTGCTTTCTTTCTCTCTGTCTTTACAGGACTATTTTGTGTATATTATCACGTGTCTCTTTGCTGCTGGCTACATTAACCTGAGTGAGCACAGTCTTCTGCTGTTGTCCAGTGCCCTTTATGCTTCAAGCATGAGATTATTCATTCATTCATTCATTTTCCAGCTTATTCCCTTTTGGGGTCAAAGGGGTCCAGCGCACATTGGGCGAGAGGCAGGGTACACCCTGGACAGGTCGCCAGTCCATTGCAGAGCATGAGATTAGTATTTTCTAATTTTCAGCTAGTCCATAGCATTTTCCTTAGCACTCTAAACTGGTCGAATTAGTTTCACATTGAATAAAAATATAAACGAATATTTATTTGATTGTTTATTTGATTCCTCTTCAAGACAGTTTAATGAGAAAGACTTTATGAGAAAGACTACAGTGATTAATTTACTCTTTTTTTCTGGTGCTGTGCCACAAATGAAAAAAAAAAACTGTGCTCTGGCCCAAAAAAAGGTTGAAAAACAATGTATCAATAACATAATTTTGTCTATAATTAATCACAAGAGTAAGTACAGAGGCAATATTAACATTGGTTTCTTTGTACAGTTGTACCCAGAGATACGAATGCTTTGAGTTACGAAATGTTCGAGATATAAAAGGTCTCGCGGGAAATTTTTTTGCTTCGAGATACGGACAATAACAAACATTTCTGCTCTATTTTCCACTTATTTGTCTCACGTCTCGCTGCGCTTCCACGTCCTTGCGCTCCTTTCTCTCTTTGAAGAAATTGTGCTTTAAGGAGCTGATACACCTTAGGACACTTTAAATAAGTTTAAAATCGCGCGAAACATTATGATTACCAATAATGTACTATAGCAAATGTTAGAGTCAAGGTGTCGTAAAAAAATAAGGTTTATAACGTAGAAAGTGCTGTTCTGTAGCGCAAGTTAGAGACACCAAGTGACACGCTCTTAGAAGCGTCTCTCCATCCCTTCTCACACATTCTTTTTGCTTGTGCTTGAGACCGTGTTGGTGTTAGTAATTCTTGAAATATCTCGAGAAAGTTAACTTTCATACGTAGTGCCGAAATGTTTTCGTTCATCCGTTCCATCTCCTCTGACACATTGCCTCACTCTCAAGGTAACGTTTCACATTTGTGTACATATTACGCATTTTGCGTGTGTTTTATTATCATTTATGACATTATCAATGTGTAGATTTAATGATTGATGAAACGTTTCTTGATTTTTCTCTGGTTTTACATTTTTTAATCAACTTATACTGTTGTTTCTGAGAGCTGTTGCATGGATTAGGCTTTTTACGAGCAAAACTTGCTATACTGAGATACAAAGGTTACCCCGGAACGGATTAGTTTCTTATCTCTGGGTACCACTGTAATTACTATAAATTGCCATGAAAACCTCTTGAATGTATTAAGCTGAAAGAAAACCCCCCTTTTTAACAAAGGTGTGTTGCCATTTTGGAATTAATTTATCCTTTTTCGAATAGCATTTTTAGTGTAGCTATATCAGAGAAGCTGATTGGACCAGTAGCATTTCAGTTCAAAATTATGGAAAAGTGTCCATTATAAAAATGCAGTACCATGCTTTTTAAAAAATGACATACCAGCAAGAAATGAAATGTTGACATCTTGTAGCTGATATTTTTTAGGAACTACACTCCATTTCACTGTAATACTCAAAGAATCATTTAAGGAATCAAGCAGGTGGAAAGAAAAGGAAGAAAGGTTTAAGATTAATGCGCTGAAATAGTACTAAAATATCACCCTTTCATTTCCTGTTAATAATACAACCTGGTGTAGCCTAAAAGATTCAGGTATTAAATAGGACGAACATTTCAGATTTATTCTAAAAGTGCTATTGCCAGACCTAAAGAATGTACGGAGAATGTGCCAAAACTGAAGTATCTCTTTAATACAGGTTTGGCATTCCTGGAGTGCCACAGCCCTGTGGTCATCACACTGATGATAACGATCATGCACCTCTTGCCTAAATTTAGTATCGAACGGGGTTAGAACTAAACTTGAAGGCCTGCAGCCCTCCAGGAATTACTTTGTTTATGCCTTCTGTAATTGCTCGATAAGCAAAGACTTACTCGACAACGCTGGGATAGCAAAGATTGCAGAAAACAACCTCTGTTTTGGGGTCAGCCTGGTGGTACTATGAGTAGCGCTGTTGCCACTCAGGGGGTCATCAAGTGGAGGTTTGCATGTTCCCATGCAAGAGACTGCCTACCTATTCAGTGTATTCATTTTGTTGTGGCAATTTGAAATGAAAATACAAACTTTTGTAATTGAGAGGTTTATGTGGCTTTCTCTCAAAGACCACAATTCCAGTCAAAGCCTACCACAGGATATACATTACAGTACTAATATTACATTTTACCACACAGCATAAGTCCCATTTGTTTGTCTAACTTATGATTTTACGCTTCCATTGAATTGAATTTAATCTGCTGTCCTTTGTGCTGCTGTCAAATTATACTTGTATCTACTTGAGCATGCAATAATAATAAATTCTTAGTGTTATTATTATTATTATGGACGAGCAAAATGAGTAGAGCATGTCATTTACTGTGAGGGGGCTTTAAGCAGTCTCTCCATCTGTCGGCCCTGGTGATTCTCCAGCAGTGTCAGGCAGAAGCAGTGCTCCATACTGGGAACAGCCGAATCATCACGATAGGCCTGCACCTGAACCAGAGAGCGATGTGTATGATCCAGCACCACGTATCGCTCTGAACTGCACAAGATACAAGAGGGGATTGTCAGGAACCAGCCTCAAAGATTTCAAAGGCAAGACATAAAGGAAAAAAGCTACATTCTGTTAATCTTTGGTCTTGACCACACAAACATGTTACACACATAAAATTAACCTACAACAAGAAACAGGGAACAGAGAAAATATAACGGCAAAATAATCAGGGAATGATTAGCGAGAGACACAGTATGAAATAATGAGTCCACCCACTGCATTTGTCAGAAAACCCTTAGTTTCCTTTCAGAATCAGCATTTTCTATACTCCACAATACTCCACAGATGTGGTCCATTGATTGCAAACAAGATTTGCATACACAAAAAAAATCTAATTTCCAAAGAAATTAGTTCAAGCCCATGTTGGTAAAATCGGTATATGGTAACAGGCATTCAACCACAGGTGACTCTAATGATTCATTTAAGAGGTGTCCAGCAGACAGGTGGCTATAAAAAGGCTTTATGAAATAAAAAAAAGCCCTTCCCATTTCATGCACCCAGCAATGGCTCCCCATGGAAGAGAACTGTCACAACATCTGAAAGAAACCATTTCTTGACACAAAAAGGTGAGGGCTACAAGTTCACTGCAGTTAGCTAAAGCAGTAGAAAGGCAAACTGGAGTGACCATTTCTCATGACACCATATGATTGCATGGGTATCATCTACGAAGGAAGTCTGTTCTAAAGCTCATGCACAAATAAAAAACACCAAGAATTTGAATTTAAAATTGTATGGCGTAGTAAGGGTTTCAAAGAAAAATAGCTACAGTGAAACATGGGGGTGGCAGTGTGCTTATGTGGGCCTGTAAGAGTCCTGCTGGTGTTGGGGAGCTCAACAATGTACTGCTCTATACAGAAGGAGAAGATGCTGCACTTGGTCATCATGCTCCCCAAAACACATTGTTTAAAGCTATTGTTTACAACAGAACAACGTGAAGGTGATTAAATGTCTCCTGATCTGAACCCAATGGAACACCTCTGGGGAATTCTGAAGTGACAAGGTGAGCATCGCTCTCCATGCAGCATCCAGGCTCTAAAAGACGTTATACTTGAAGAAAGGAAAAAGAAAAATGATGCAATATGTCGCCAACTTGTTCATTCCATGCCTAGAAGATCTTAAATGAATTGTGCGCATGCAAAATACTAGATGTAGTAGCTTTTGTTGCGGGGTGTATTCATTTCTGTTTCAACTAATTTACGTAAAACTGAATATTTTGTGATTTAAGTTAGATTTTTAACCTTAATTTCATGCAATGGAGTTAAATAAGTGTTCAATAAAACTTATGAAGCCTTGTGAAAAGTTTTGAAATTGTTCATTTAGCTAATGACTAAATTCTAGTTTTTAAAGGGGTTGTACTCATTTATGGTGAGCACTGTATCTGAGAAAAGACAGTAATGGCAGCATTGAATGTCTGTCTATTCAAACAGACACATCATGATGGCCAAAACACATCAAAGTAAGTACCGTATTTTTCGGCTCATAAGACGCACTTTTTCTTCCCCAAAACTGAGGGGGAAAAGTTGGTGCGTCTTATGAAGCGAATGCAAACCGCCGCGAAGTCCGGTAACGGCCGTATGAGAGGTGTAAGAGCTCCGGAGCTCCGGAGCTAGGCCGAAGCCGCGGCCATATTTGTTTACCAAGCGCTGCGCGCTGACGTCATCGCCCATCTCTGCCATTGCGCGGACGTAACGAAAACGGGGGAAAAACTACATTTCCCACAATGCCTTTGGCATCCGCATCCATACTTACGTCACGAGCGAAACTACAGAGATCAGCTGCTGTGTCTCACAACGTAAGTCTCTTGCACTTGAGTGATCTCTCACGCTACAAACCCGTTTTCTCACGCTAAAATACATTTCATGTTGTGAAATGGGCGCAGCTCATAGTTTGTCTGCTATGTTTTTTGAGCCTGACGATAAGATGATGATCGATAAGCATCGTCTTCAGTCTGTGAGGGTTTTATTTCCACTAAGCATTCACTTGGACAGTTTCACAATCTTGGACAGTTTGATCCTTTATTAATGGAGGTATTTGGGTTTTCATAAGCTGACAAAAATCAAAAGGATTTATATTAGAACAAAAAGCATACGCTTGTTTCCAGCGCTCGCTCTCTATCTCTCTCTCTCTCTCTCGCGGGCGTGCGGGCTCGCGAGGTAAACAAAACGATCTCAATGACTGAAACTCTTCTTTAATAAACTCAAACTCAAATCATCTCTCAGCGGTACATCTCACACATGTACATACGAGATAACAAACGTAAGTAACGTGCTCTGCTATTAGGGAGTGTTTGTTTAAAGGGGGCCCGACTAAAAAAGTTTGAGAACCACTGTATTATTACTAATGTGGGGGCAATGTTACTAGATATTATTAGTAATGTAGTGACAATGTTACTGGCTATTATTAGTAATGTAGTGACAATGTTACTGGCTATTATTAGTAATGTAGTGACAATGTTGCTGGCTATTATTAGTAATGTAGTGACAATGTTGCTGGCTATTATTAGTAATGTAGTGACAATGTTGCTGGCTATTATTAGTAATGTAGTGACAATGTTA
>SRMA01027296.1:604129-619526 GCA_007224835.1 Danionella cerebrum | reverse complement strand
AAATCATGAATATAAAGTGTTGCATATAAACATTTATTTGTTTGCTACCTTGTTAATTAATTTAATTCATATTCAGTGTGAGAAATCAGAATAAATCACGATCAGAATAAATTCACACGATCAGAATAAATTCACGAATAAACAAATAAATTCAGAAGAGAGTATCAAAGTGGTAGCCCTTTGCATTAATCAGTACCCAGGAAGTAGCTCTCGGTTTCAAAAAGGTTGGTGACCCCTGCAATAGAAGGCTTTCACCTATTTTTGGTCATGCAGTGTTTCCATAAGTTTAATGCTGCAGAATTGTTTACGAAAATTACAGCAATGTCTCTTATTCCATATGTTTTGAAACCATTTGGCTAATTTTAATTTGAAGTCATTTTGGCTAATTTTAAAAACTACGATTTTGAAACTTTAAACATGGTTGAGTGAGGATTTGCAAAAGAGGCGTGTTTTTTGCTAAATTTGTTCCCTGCCGTTTCACACAGGATCAAAAAATAAAAAAGAGATTTTTTTTTGAGGAGGTGATGGGGTTTTTTGCCATAAAGACTTTGCAAGTGAAACAAAATAACGGTAAGAGGAACGCAACACTACGCTCAAACCCCATCTGCACAGCTGTTTTGTGAAGGTCTCCACTAATGGCAGTTCCCCCTTGTTCATTCAGAATCTAAAGGTCCGTCTCAACTGAGCAATCGTTAGAAAAGGACCTAAGGATGGTATCAACAACCCAGTGCTCTCCACTGACCAGTATGGTAGAAATAGGCACTTAAACAAAAATATAAGACATTTGTTTTCAAGCAGGGGGGCATTTTGTTTAATTTGCCATTTACAGTGGTATCCCGAGATACGAAAATAATCCGTTCCTCAAACATTTCGTATCTCGAAGCAAGTTTTACATGTAAAACGCCTAATCCGTGCAACGGCTCTCAGAAACAACAGAATAAGTAGATAAAAAAATTGAAAACCAGAGAAAAATCAAGTAACGTTTCTTCAATCCTTAAATCTACACATTCTTAATGTAATAAATGATAATAAAACAGAATAAAACACAAGCAAAATACGTAATATGTACACAAATGTGAAACCTTACCTTGAGTGAAGCGATGTGTCGAAGGAGGTGGAATGGGTGGCAGAAAACATTACGGCACTACGTATGAAAGTTTACTTTCTCAAGATATTTCATGAATTACTGACACCAACACGGTTTCAAGCACAAGCGCAGACAGTACCAAGCGTACTGGAGAGACACTTCTGAGAACGCGTCACTGGGTTTCTCTAACTTGCGCTACAGAACAGCACTTTCCACTTTATAAACGTTATTTCTTTTATAGCACATTATTACCAATTATCTGTACATAATGTTTCGCTAGATTTAAAACTGATTTCAAGTGTTTTGAAGCGTATTAGACCCTTTTTGCACTTTTTGCACTGGAAGATAGGAGCGCTAGGACCTGGAAGCGCAGCACGACATCAGACTAAACAAGCGGATAATAGAGGAGAAGTACTTGTGGTCGTTCGTTTCTTGAATTTTTCTTCGTATCTCCAAGCAAAAATGAGTAGACCCTTCACATTTCTTCTAAATATTGTACCTTTTTACATGAAAACACTAAATAAATAAATTAATCTGTTGTATACGGTAAAGTAATGAATTTTGGCCTCGATTTGGACTTTTTCTTTTAGGTGTGTACTCTAGTTTGTTGCCAGGGGTTTGTATGTTGAGTTTAAAAATCACACGTCAACCAAACTTATGTGACTGGGTTTTTCCTACATTGTCAGAATAAAAATCCTTTTACCTGGAGACGACCAGGGGCAGAATGAGCATCTTCAACATCCGCATGAGCAACTCTCCAGGAAACTGAAAGTATTTCACCTCCTACAGAGGAAAAAAAGCACAGAAACAGAAGTTTGATTTCACTTTATGACAAACAAAGTTAAGTTGAACAATTAAATATTGTTTTTTCCCTTTGCCTTCATCCCTGTGGCATAGATTCAACAAGGTTCTGGAAACAATCCTCGGAGAGTTGGCTCCATATTGACATGAGAGCATTACATCAGATTTGTCAGTGGTACATCCATGATGCTAATCTTTCATTCCACCACATCCCAAAGATGCTCTACTGGTTTGAGATCTGGTGACTGTGGAGGACATTTTGAGTACAGTGAACTCAAGAAATCAGTGTGAGATGATTCAAGCTTTATGACACGGACCCCAAAGTGTGTCAAGAATATACCCCCCACACCATTAAATCTCCCCCATCTGCCTGAACCATGGATACACATTCTGACCCTAAAGCCCGAATCAAGACCCAGCAGATCAAATCTTCTATTGTCCAACGTTTCTGAGTTTCCTGTTCTTAGCTGACATGAGCGGCACCTGGTGTGGTCTTCTGCTGCTGTACCCAATCCGCCTCAAGGATTCAAGTGTTGTGCGTTCAGAAATGCTCTTCTGCAGACCTCGATTGTAACAGATGGCTCTTTGAGTTACTGTTGCCTTTCTATCAGCTCCAACCACTTCGACCATTCTCCTCTCACCTCTGGTATCAACAAGGCATTTGGACTGTAGCTTACTGGATATTTTCTCAGATATGGTTGACTGCGAAAATCCCAGTACATTTTTGAAATTTTTAGTCTGGCACCAACCATGCCACATTCATTTTCATTTAAATCACACTTTCTTCCCCATTTTGATGCTTGGTTTGAACTGCAGCAGATCGTCTTCGCCATCAAAATGCACTGATTAGAAATTTACATTTACGTGCAGGTGGACAGGTGTACCTAATAAAGTGGCCGGTGGGTGTGTAGTCACTTTTAAAGAGCACACAGCTCTGTATTAGAGAGAGGTTATGTGCTCTGCTTCCCACAGACATAAGTAGCTTTCGGAAGCAATCAGAGGTGCCAACACATTTAAATCCAGACAAAACATCTACTGATGATGCACCAGTGCCAGTTTATGTTAAGATTGGGTTTTATTTTAGTTTATTTTAGTATGAAAAACTGCCACAGTTTATACTTTAGTATGAAATAAACATATGTTTATCACTGAAAATAAAGTCTCAACATTTTGCTTTATGATGATCCCTCTACCTACAAAAGTATGGAAAAGTTTCTGTACATTTTCATGATTCCACTTTATAATTCATTGGTTGTCTGCGTAAAAGTTTAATTTATCACATAGAAGACAAACACAGTGATGTTTGAAACACAGTGAAATAAAGTCAATGTTAAAGAATTATTCAAATAAAATTAGACGTGCATAAAAAAATAAACTCGATATTTTGTTCCTCCTTTTGCAGAAATAAATGAAAATCCTTTGTAAATGCAGAAACGGGATTCAAACTGAGATTTTCATCTATCCACAGAAACTGAAGAAGATGCAAAATTTGAGAAAAACTTTGAGAAAATTAACAGCAACATATAAAATGCTTATTAAAATCTGTATTTTAGTAGCATAAATCCTGTCAGCGGTAACTTCGTGCCAAATACAATCATGCCATGGGTTCAATTGGAGCCATTTTAGATGCACCACCAGTATTTTTATTTATAACAAAGTAAGCGACTCCTGGAGGATTTTCTGGGATGGGGCTAAAAACAAGGACTTTCTTCTACACAAATTAAAATAAATAAAAATAAAGTTTTAATAAAGAGTTCTCCAACTGTTTGGAAATTTTTTAAATTTGATTCGACATTTTTCACTTCTAAATTTAAAATCACAGATGGCCTTTGATGAGAGTTTTGCTCTCCTCTAGAAGCCTGTGGCTAAATCTGCCGACACTTGTGTTCATTGATCCAAAGCAGCCAATAGCTGTTAATACCACCATACTTTATAACAGCTATAATGGTCTGAGGTACTAGTATCTTTAATCTAAAGACTAAATGCCCCCATCCCCCATTTTAAAGTCATAAACAATATTCTGAATAACGTTGAAAACATTGACTTTCATAATACGTGATTCCACCAGAAAGAGCTTTTCACTTTATTCAGAAATATTCAAAAAGTTAACAAACTTTATCATTAAACAATCTAACCACTGGTTACACTGAAGAGCATTGGGCATCTAGAAATGTTGACAACAGGTGAGCACTCACCTGCTCCGAGAGGTGTTTGGAGCGCAGGAAGAATCCCAGCAGGCATCCGATGACCACAGCCAACACTGACAGGATGAGGAGCCCATTCTGTTGGCAAACATTTTTAACACGGCTAAACACAGCACCCAGCGCCATGCTGACACTTCCACGGGTTCTGCCCAATCAAACAGCCATACAAACACCTGGACCCAAGAGCAAAAACGTACCACGGGTCCGAAAACCCAAAAACATGCGGAGAAAGATGCTGAACGAGTTACAACGAAGATATTTCCAAGACAGTACGCATGTCAATCCACTGTAGATCACTGTTAAAGTCCATCTCCCTGTCCAGACGCACAGGCAGCTTGCCGTTTGGTCTCCATCTGGGACCGTCCCTCCCAGGAACACTCATCCTCTTCTTCAGCCTGGCCGATAGAGGGCTCTGTGACAGCTGGCACCATTGTCCCAGAGGTTAATACCAGCGATCCTATTAGAGCCGCACTGCATAAAGCCGATCTGAAGATGGATTAAAGATCTCTGGACAATTGGAAAGGGGATTGCTTCGTGTATGTGTGAAGGAAGAAAAAATAAAACAGGGGAAAGCAAAGATGAAGGAAGCTCTTGACCATTGAGAGGAAATGAGAGAAATACTGTATTTGCACAACAGCTTCTCACCCAAACTCTACTAGAAACTCCTCAGAGCACAACTGGAGTTATCAGACCTGACTTTTAAAATATGTCAATGTTTAAAGCAAAAACCTTCCAGTCTCGTGGGACAGATGTACAAATAAATATCAAATCAATTCAAATGACTAAGATTATTCTTTATGAAAACACGTCTGATGCTCAACTATTGGTTATGGATTTGCATATTTATGTTATGTGTGCAAAGTTACTGTCTGACGCTCATGGTAGATATGATTGGGAATAGAGTGGTTCATTACGAGCAACTTCAATACTGAGCGGTCAATGTCTTATAAAGCAACATCGATGGAGGCTGTAATCGTCTGTAGGATGTTTGTAGGACACGTTATACAACCTATAAATATCTGGATCAGTCGGCGAGTCGCAGTCGTGCAGTGAAATGTGTTCTGACTGAAATAATGTCTGTGAACGCCTGCAGCCAATGAGAAACACACCTCCAGGGCAGCAAACACAGTAACAAACACAGTGGTTTCGGCTCAAATTGAGCTTCTTTTTGCTTTATTTGGACCCAAAAGATTAAATAAAAACTTTAAAATCCCACTCTTGCTCCTCGGTCTGGCACACGTGACCCGCTCTGTTTTTTAACACATTTCTCGCAAGTGTTTGATTTCGAGACGCACTTTTAGAACATAGTCACAGTTCTCTGCGATTCTGTCTAAAGTCGTACAGCGTGAAATCCGCGACACGACTGCTGTGACACTTAACCGTGTCATGACAGAGCATTTTTTGTTTGATGATGAAAATATGTAGTTGATGAACTTTTTAATTGTCACGATATGAGACGCTGACGAGCTAAATATGTCTCCGTTATGACGAAAATCTTAATGAGCGGTTAATGATTAATGGCTGAAATCTGTCATATAAGAACATATAAGTATCTAGCGGCACTTGTTATCTTTGTCTGGTCGCACACACCACCAGCCGTGCTGCGCACACATTGAGCAGAGCACAAGACATCTGCAGTCCCAACTCTCCAGGTGACAAATAAAACAATTTTCGTTTTTTTTTGTTTTCATCAACAAAACATCATTAAAAGGACCTGGTGGTGGGAAACAACGAATTTATATTTGCTGCTAACACACCCCGAAGAACTGCGGTAAAAACACACAGGCACACAAGAGAAAAGACCATAGACTGCAACGGACGTTTGCTGCTAAAAGTTTATTTTGGTTATGTGCTAAACTTTAAGCTGGCAATGAATTCGTCATGCTATTTCTTGAATAAAATCGTAAAAAGGAGTAGATCCTATATATGTATTATTATATTTTTTTGATGAAAAGCCTATTCACAATGTGAAATGGAGCATTAATTCATGAAATAAATTCAAATTCAGCATTTGTTATATTTTAAGAGCTAAATTAACTTATTAAAAGACCATTTGTAATCAAATATATGACTAAAACTAATATGCGACTAAAACTAGAATCATTTTCGTCAAAAAGACTAATACGAAACCTCAGATGGCTGCCAAATATAACACTGGCTCTTACTGGCTGCTCCAAATATACTAATGCTCCTCTGTTTGAGTCTCATGCGTTTGTTTCCGGGTTTCACGAGAGAAGGCATTGCTTTGTGGATAGTACAACACTCTCGGGGGAGAAAAAATGGTGCGGGAAAAAAAAAACCTTTTAAAAGAAACAAACTTGTTTTTTTTTTCTGGAACGTCCTTGTTTGGATTTTTGATTCAATCTACTCTTATAAATCATTTATAAAGCTACTAAAAGGCTCAAACGTGTCATGACCCACTTAAGGAAACACCTATTGATAGAAAGCTCAGTAGAAAGCATCTAAACCAAGTGTGGAGTTAAGGCAAACCACATAGATCACCCCCCAGTGGCTAGCTGCAGAATGATTTCTGCCCAATACAAGTTTTTGGAAAAAAGCAGAACTTTAAAATATATTGTGAACATGCGTACCCTCTCTCTATCTACCATGGCGGCTCCCAAGTAATGTTTGCAGTTTTCTCATATCGGAAGAGTTTATGTTCTGTGCGGCTTGACACAAAGTTAAGGTCAACCAGGAGTTGTGTAAATGGAGACCCTTCACAGAGGGCAATTTTTCGAGGGCAATTGGATTTTCGAAGTATAAACAAGACGTTATACTCACACCATCCGGTCAATATCGCGTCGCATGGCACTCATAAACACTTTCAGAAAAACAATGACCCTCTAAATTACACACAGTAAAGCTTACAGCAGCTATATATATTAACCTGGTCGAAATATTTCATAATAAAAAGTTTCCGTAACATTTTACTGTAACTAATTAGAACTACAGTTAAAATGCCTAAAGCACATATTTCCCCATCTTCTCTTAATAAAAACTATCTTGAAATAATTACTTACAGGAAGTCATCCTCATCTTTAACTGAGTTGTCACTGTCTGAGGCAATGCTGTAAAAAAATAGGTCTGAGAGTGTGAAAGCGAATGGGTGGGGGGGGGGACCGTGCACTATTGATGGACTAGAGTCTTGCAGACAATTTAATTGAGAAGAAATGCATAAGTGACTTTTGAGTAAAGTGACAACTGAACCAAAATTGAACCATTGACAAGTTTGATGGAAATGTGCTGCCACCTGCTGGTGGCCAGCTGCCAGGCATCTTCATTGCTCAGATCATTACACTGCATAGTGCTCTTGTTAATTCAAGGACTCAGAAAGTTGGATCTGCATCGAAAGTTAGTGATCAATGTACATCTCAAGGACGTGCGATTTTTTTAAATACTACAGTGGTTTTGATGGGGTTTAAATGTGTTTTTAAACAATGATAAATATAATGGACAAATATATAACATCGTTTGGAGAATATTTTCTTCTTCTTTTTTTTATTTGTTATACCAACATTCTACTGATGGAGGCTGTTCAGTAAATAAATTGAGAAACAACCCACAATAATTATGTTGCACTTTAAGTTTTATGGGGAATTCTAAAAATTAGCATCATTTGAATGGGGGTGTGACACTCAAGAACAGTAGATCCAAATGCAGGTCAAAAATAAAGTTTATTAAACAAGAATCTCTCCAACAAATGAAAAAAGTCACGAACAGCACTGGAGAGCAGGCGGAGATCTCACGCCAACAATGATCTTCTGAGGACAGAAATAAAATACACGTCTCACTAAATAAATCTTAGGAAAACTGACACAGGGAATTACAAACAGTATGACCTCACAAAGACTAGTGAGGAGAACTGAGCTTAAATAGGGAAAAAGAAAGGATTAGCTAAATGAGGAACACCTGAGGCCAATGAGGAGCAATCAAGAAGATAAGGAGAGGAAAAGTAAATGCAGTCAGAAATAAGAAACACCTTGACAGTATCCTCCCCCAAGGAGGCGCACACTGGGCGCCAAAAACAAGGTCACTGAGAGTGACGTCTTCTATAAAATTCCTCGATGAGAGAGGGATCTAGAATATTACTGGCTGAGACCCAGCTTCTCTCATCAGGACCATATCCAACCCAGTCAACCAAGAACTGACGATCCTGACCCCTACGTCTAACATCCAGTAGTTTATTACCTTTGTAGACCGGTGTCCCCTCAACATTAAGAGAAGAGGGAACTGTCCTAGGGGAGCGTAAGTGAGTAATCGAGGGTTTAATATGGGAAACATGGAAAACGGGATGTACCCGAGCTAAATAGCTGGGGAGATGAAGTCTGACTGTCACTGGATTAATAACCTTGCTTACGGAAAAGGGACCAATAAAGCGAGGCGCGAGCTTGCGTGACGGCGACTCCAAAGGCAGGTGCCGAGTAGAAAGCCAGACCCGCTGACCAACCCTAAAGCGGGGCGATTTCCGACGGCGACGATTAGCATAGACTTGCATGCGTCTCTGCGTCTTAAAGATGCTCGAGCGTACAGTTCTCCAGACCCGGTTAGCTCTGGTGATAAAGTGCTGTACCGAGGGTACCGAAGCCTCGACTTCTTGAGAGGGGAACAACGGAGGCTGATATCCAAGGCAGGAAGCGAAAGGTGACAACCCGGTCGATGCGGACGGCAAGGCATTGTGGGCGTATTCAGCCCATGGAAGCAGTTCGCTCCATGAAGATTGATTACGCGCGGCGAGACAACGGAGCATTCTCCCTAAATCTTGGTTAGCGCGTTCTGCCTGGCCATTAGTCTGGGGATGATAACCAGAAGAAAGGCAGGCAGAGGCTCCAAACATACGGCAAAACTCCTTCCAAAACAGCGATGTGAATTGGGAACCACGATCAGAGACAATCTCCACGGGAAGACCGTGAATGCGGAAAACCTTATCAAAAACCACCTCTGCGGTCTCCCGAGCCGAGGGTAAATGGGGTAGCGCCACGAAATGAACCGCCTTGGAAAAGCGGTCAATAACTGTAAGAATAACAGAGTTTCCGTTAGACTCCGGGAGACCGGTGACAAAATCCAGGGCGATGTGTGACCAGGGTCTGGAAGGAACAGGTAACGGACGCAGAAACCCAGAGGGTGGCAGACTGGATGATTTATTCTGCGCGCAAACATTGCAACCGGCAACGAAACGGCGCACGTCTAGATCCATCGACGGCCACCAAAAACGCTGCTTGACTACGAACAGGGTTCGTTTAGTACCGGGATGGGCTGACAATTTAAGCAGAATGAGCCCAATTCAAAACGGACCTTCGGAGCGGACGAGGAACAAAAAGGAGGCCATTGGGCACCCCTTTGGGCACACGAGTGCGCGTGATGGCGCGCCTCACTCGGTTCTCTATGTTCCAAGTGAGGCGTGCCAAGACACGACTCTCTGGGATAATAGTCACGGGACTCTCAAGCTCGGGAGTGGAGAACTGTCTCGATAAGGCGTCCGGCTTCTTATTCTTTGAGCCCGGTCGGAAAGTGATTATATAATCAAATCGAGCAAAGAATGCGCCCCAGCGTGCCTGCCGGGAATTTAGGCGTCTGGCGGACCTAATAGACTCTAGATTGCGGTGGTCCGTCCAAACTAAAATAGGGAACACGGCACCCTCTAACCAGTGACGCCATTCACCAAAAGCCAAACGCACCGCCAGAAGTTCCCGATCACCAACGTCATAATTCCTCTCGGGGGGCGTGAGTCGATGTGAGAAAAAGGCGCACGGGTGAATCTTGCCATCCTGCGCGGAACGCTGTGAGAGAATAGCCCCCACTCCAGAGTCAGAAGCGTCAACCTCCACAATAAACTGTCTCTGGGGATCGGGAGTCTGTAGAATGGGAGCGGATGTAAATAAATGTTTCAGCCCGTCAAAAGCTTGTTGACAACTCTGCGACCAAAAAAAGGTAGACTTGGGCGAGGTGAGCGCTAGAAGAGGAGCCGCTCTCTGGCTAAAATTGCGAATAAATCGCCTATAAAAATTTGCTAATTCCAAAAAACGCAATAATTCCTGACGAGAAGAAGGGATCGTCCAATCTCTAACAGCACGAATCCTATCGAGGTCTATTCTGATGCCCTGGGAGCTGACGATATAACCCAAATATTTAACCTCTGTCCTGTGGAACGTGCATTTCTCAGCTTTAACAAAAAGGCGATTCTCTAGGAGGCGTTGAAGAACGCGGCGAACATGAGTAATGTGAGTGTCTAAGTCAGGAGAAAAAATTCAAATGTCATCGAGGTAGACAAACACAAAGCTGTTAAGCATGTCCCTGAGAACGTCATTTATGTGAGCCTGAAAGACGGAGGGGGCGTTGACCAAACCGAAAGGGACGACCCGGTACTCGTAGTGGCCGAAAGGGGTATTGAATGCGGCCTTCCACTCATCCCCTTCTCGAATGCGCACTAGGTGGTAGGCGTTTCTTAAATCTAGGGTAGTGAAGAACCTAGCCCCCTGTATCCCCTCAAACGCAGAAGACATGAGTGGCAAGGGGTATCGATTCTTGACAGTGATCTGGTTGAGACCCCGATAATCAATGCATGGTCTTAGAGAACCGTCAGACTTTTTAACAAAAAAAAACCCAGCTCCAGCGGGAGAAGATGAGGCGACAATTGTGCCAGCATTAAGACCCTCGGTGATATACTGCTTTAGCGTCTCGCGCTCAGGTAGTGAGATGGAATAAAGACGTCCTCTAGGGGGATTAGTCCCCGGGAGAAGGTCTATAGCACAATCATATGAACGGTGAGGAGGAAGGGAAGAGGCTAACTCCTTACTAAACACAAAAGCTAAATCATGATAACATTCTGGAACGACAGTTAAATCAATATTGTGGATCGGCAAAGGAGCCGAGCTCTCTCGTGCTCCTGCCGACACTAGACAGGAGGAGTAACAGTCATTGCTCCAAGACAAAATAGTTCCCATTCCCCACGACACATGCGGTCCATGTCTAACGAGCCAGGGGTGACCCAAAACAATGGGTACGGAGGGTGACTCAATAACAAAAAATGCCCCTTTTTCGAGATGGTTACCTGAAGTAACGAAAGAGAGGGGTAGCGTGGACTGGGTCAGCCTAGAAATCACTCTCCCGTCCAGCCCCGAGAGTGTACATGGCTGTGGAAGAGTCTGTAACGGCAGCCTGTATTTAGAGGCGAAAGAGCAGTCAATAAAGTTACCCTCAGCTCCAGAGTCAATCAGGGCTGAACACGGAATAAAAGTCTCTCCTACCCGAATGGACACAGGTACCTCCGTGCGTGATGGATCCGTAGTAGGTACCACAACCTCTCCAGCAAACAGATTGCGCGCAGTAGGAGACCTCGTGAACCCGGACCGTGGAGAAGTGCGGGATCGACGGAGAGGGCAGGAGGCCAGAAAATGATCTGGAGATGCACAATAAATACAGAGGCGAGTCCTCAGATGCCGTTGTCTCTCCTCTGGAGAGAGACGAGTACTTCCCATCTGCATCGGTTCGGCTGGAGCTAGAGATGACGGCACGGAGCTGTAGCTTGATTGGGAACGAGGAGACAGGAGCGGAGAAGCGGGAGATCGGGCCCATGAAGCACTCTCGTGGTGATGCTCCCAGCGGATGGCTACCTCTATGAGGGAATCGAGCGATTCGGGTAACTCCTGGGTAAAAAGAAACCTCTTCACCTCCTCTGAAAGCCCGTCCAGGAACCGAGCGAAGAGAGCCTTCTGGTTCCAACCGCTCTGCACAGCCAGGGTACGAAACTCGATAGAGTAGTCGGCCACTGAGAGAGATCCCTGACGCAAGGCAGCCAGGCAGCGAGAAGCCTCCATCCCATGAAGAGAACGGTCAAAAACCGTTCAAGACCAAGAAGAAGGGAAATTACAAATGCTACATGGGTACAGTCTTCTGCATATGTGGTCGGTTGGAGCGCAAACACAATCTCACATTGTGTAAGAAAACCGCGGCACTGCGTCGCTTCTCCCGAATAGGGCGGTGGTAGATTAACTCGCGGTTCCACCGGCGTAGGGTCGGTTGGAGTCTGCTCCGCTCTTCCAGGAATGGTCTGGTCAAATAGCTGATGCATCCTTCGCTCCAGCTGCTCAACTCTGACACCGGCAGCGTTTAGTTCCTCCATTTGACGTCCCAGAAGAATGCCTTGGTGCTGGATAGCTGCAGCCATAGGTGAGTCCTCTGCTGGATCTCTTAATGGTGAGGTCATTCTGTGACACTCAAGAACAGTAGATCCAAATGCAGGTCAAAAATAAAGTTTATTAAACAAGAATCTCTCCAACAAATGAAAAAAGTCACGAACAGCACTGGAGAGCAGGCGGAGATCTCACGCCAACAATGATCTTCTGAGGACAGAAATAAAATACACGTCTCACTAAATAAATCTTAGGAAACCTGACACAGGGAATTACAAACAGTATGACCTCACAAAGACTAGTAAGGAGAACTGAGCTTAAATAGGGAAAAAGAAAGGATTAGCTAAATGAGGAACACCTGAGGCCAATGAGGAGCAATCAAGAAGATAAGGAGAGGAAAAGTAAATGCAGTCAGAAATAAGAAACACCTTGACAGGGGGCCCAGGAGTGAGATATAAGCTCAGTCTTGTTGATACTTTCCCTCTTTTCTTAACTAAATGTTCACCTTTACACAAATTTTACATTTATGTGGTAGTGATTTTTGGTGCTGTTTTGAGTTTTTGTATCTTTTTTATTCCAAAAATCTCAAAAAAAGCTCAAACAAAGGCTATTACTTCATATTTCTAAATGTAATCATAGCATTCAATTCAATTCAGCTTCAATTATTTTTAAGTCTTATCGTTCCTGAGCAAACATTGATTTTGTGAGGTGTGTGTTTGCAGAAAACATCTATCTCTCTGCATGTAACAGCAATTTTATTGAAAGTTTTGACAGTTGGCAGAAGCTGTCATCATCATAATCTCCATGGAGACCACACTGCCATTAGAAATCAATGCCATTTTAGTCCCATTCATTTCTAATGAGCCATTGAAATTTATTAAATCTCATTGGCTACCATTGAAAAACGTATGTATATGTTTGGCCAATCATTGCGTGTGAATTAGCATATATTTATTAAGCTCGGCCCAGTTTGCGCCATAAATTTCAATGTCTAATCTAAATGGAACGCAGTAGAGCAAGGGTGACAACTCATATGAGTTCAGGGGCCGCATTGTACACAGTCTGAGCTTCTGGGGCCTGGACCAGACAAATCATGGAAAATAATCATTGATTGCCTTAATTGATTCATTCATTAAATACAGCTTATACTATTTTTTTGTCTACAAAAAAAAAAAAAAACATATTCTGAAACTAAAACATTTTGATGAACAAATATTTCCAGAAAAAAACAAAAACAGTTCTTGAAAAACCAGAAACTTCATATTGAGCTCCCAGTTTAACTACAAAACTAAACAGTTGGTTAGTAGGAATAACTCTCTTGTAAAGTTTTTTTAAAGGAATCAAGCAACATTACACTGCAGTTTTAAATAAACATAGCATAAAATAAACAATTATACTGAATTTACCGATTACTGTTTTGTTTTCCACACAAAACCTGACTCTGATAACTTTAGCTTCGTACTGAAACTTCAGCCTCAGAAAGTTTCTACTTTAAAAAAACAAGCTTTTAGCAGCACAACAGCGATGATATTGTTACCGGTTTTGCCTCCAGCAGACAGACCGAATCACCGTTATTTACAGTAACGGTGAAACCGAAGTCAGAGGCGCATAGAGACACTCTATGTATTCACTGCGCGTATACTTCCGCGAGAAAAAATAGACCCGACATATTAACACACTGCTGCGAGGCGGAGACACGCAAGGCTAAATACATAGTTAAAACAACTTATTAGAAAAGCAATTAATTTGCAATTTATGTTTGTAATTCTATTCACAGTGAACTCCCTGTTTTCTCGCCATATATCTCGCTCTCTCTCCAAAATTATCCCGCGGGGCGTATCTTTGACACCCCTGCAGTAGAGACATTGGGGTTGATTTATATAAAGCTAAGTGAAAAAGTAATTTACACCAAGGTGTCAGGTTTTTCCATAGCAATCAGACTGTTTACCACAGCAGTCAATTTTGAAAATCACTATGTCAGCTTAGGAATATCATATAGATATGGGAGTTGGTTCGGTTTACCTAATTCCTGTAAAAAATACTGTGGCAACTTTACGGACACATAATGTAAACAAATTTACAGTGAATGAAATCACAGCTGAATCACATTAAAAACTTGTTCAATTTACAAAAAAAAACCTGTACATTTATCTACAAAACAGTTTTAAAAATACAACTATAAACGATATAATTAACAGGGAAAAAATCCAACAAAAAATTATTTTAATTGGTAAAAGAACAGTAAAACTTTGTATTTTGAATGGAGATGTCATGTATTGACAAGAGGAACATTATATTAGGTCACTTACTCCTCCATAGCAACCAAACTGGCTACCATAGCAGCCAATATGGCACATCTCTATCTCAGTTTAGGAATATCATAGAGATATGGGGCTTGATAGCGGTTGACAGTAACGAAGTACAAGTAATTTTTTACCGTACTTAAGTAATTTTTTAGCGTATCTGTACTTTACTTGAGAATCACTGTTTTGTGAGACTTTATACTTTGACTTAACTACATTTCGAAGTGGAAAACCTTACTTTTACTCAACTACTTTCCTAAAACCGTTTCCTTTTACGTTCAACAACGTACTGTACCTGCATAACCAGTGACTGGTTAAAATAAGTTATACATGTCTAATGTGGTTTCCCCCACAGTATTTGTTACTAATCACATGGTTTCCATGTTGTAGGAAGTGCTTTTGAACAGAATACATGTGTTTGAACGAGAGGGAGGGAAATAGAACAGTGAGGTTACAGGGGGCTGAGGTCAAGAAGGTGCAGGAGTTTAGGTATTTGGGGTCAACAGTCCAGTGTGACGGGGAGTGTGGAAAAGAGGTGAAGAGACGAGTGCAGGCAGGTTGGAGTGGGTGGAGAAAAGTGTCAGGGGTGTTGTGTGACAGAAGAGTGTCAGCAAGAATCAAAGGAAAGGTGTACAGAACAGTAGTGAGAGCAGCTATGATGTATGGGTTGGAGACTGTGGCAGTGAGGAAGAGACAAGAGGCAGAGATGGAAGTAGCAGAGATGAGGATGTTGAGGTTCAGTTTAGGAGTGACGAGGATGGACAAGATTAGGAATGAGCACATCAGAGGGACAGCTCAGGTTGGTTGTTTTGGAGACAAAGCCAGAGAGGCCAGGTTGAGATGGTTTGGACATGTGCAGAGGAGGGATAGTGG
>SRMA01027296.1:442910-598511 GCA_007224835.1 Danionella cerebrum | reverse complement strand
TTGAAATCTCTCCGGATGATCAGGATATAACTGCTGTCTGGCAGTGTAAGTAGCCACAGTGTCACCCTCCGACAAACAGAGACGTTTATTCACCGTGTTTCGATCCAGAGAGAGAGGAATGAAATCTGAGAAAGAACAAGAGTGTGATTAGAATATTATTAATTATCAGTCTATTAAAATTAAGTTATAATAAAGATTTAATCATTTCTAATTATAAAATGTACATTTTTGTGTAGTATTTATTCAATCTCTTTGATTTTTGTTTGTTTATTTGAGTTTTTTTTATCTGTATTTCAATAATTATATTGAAACCTTTTCAATGGAAATAACAAAATCAGATTTAACTTTAAGATTTAAAAATAAATTGTATCTCGGCTGAAATCCAGAGACTGTGGCTCTAACTCTTTCTTTCTTTTTTTCTTTCTTTCTGGTTCAGTGTTTTGTTGGTCTGACATCTAGAGAACCTTCTGAGCCTACTCTTGTCAACATTTATGAGGCTGACACGGATTATTACAGAAAAACAGTTCAGACACACAATGATCCATGAACTCAATGGTTTAGGAGCCAGAAGTTGGAGAACAGGAACTCAGGTAGATCCAGGAGCAAGAAAAGGTTTTTGAATTAATTTGTTATTAAATGGAATGTCGTCAAGGTTACTGGAGAACACAATGTGTCTAAAAATAAAAAAAATATGTTTGATCTATAATGGATTTACTGAAAACAACCCCGAAAAAAAAGTGAGCCATTGGTTACCCCCTACTTTTCTTTCCACAGTAGATCCATCAGATCCATCACGGAGGTCTGGAGACCATACACAGAGTGACCATCAGCCCAGTGACGGCAAGAGAGAGAAACCCATTCCTCAAACACCTCTTTCTCATTACTTACACTTTAGGAAATCCTTCCTGGTCTTGGGTTCAATCTGATAAATTCTTTCTATGAGAATAAAGTCACAAAGTTAGTTTTAAAGCTAAATAATCTATGTATATTTTTAATAACTACAGGAGTGTCTCCTCAGAAGAAATGCTTCCTGATCTTTTGTTCATGGCTCTGATGTTTTTATTGTGAAATGAAATGCTGTACTTCACCTGGAGCCTCTTCACCTTCCATCACTTCTTTACAGAACTGCTCCACTTTTTCTTTCAGCCGAGAGACAGATTTCCTCACATCCTCATCAGTGACGTCAGAACTGATGGAAACATCTGTATCTTCCAGCTGTTTAAAGGAACTGGTTTTCTGGAGCGACTGGAACTTCTAGTGAGGGACCAGGAAATATGACAAAGATAAAAACAGAGCCTCGATGTCAGGGTTGTGTCTCTAAATCTCTTTACAGACTTCACTTCGTGCTTTTCTGGAGCTCCTTCAGGTTCATACGTCTGTGAAGGTATCTTTAAGCTACAAGAACATGACGTTCATCCACATTCTGCTTGGTTTCATGACTTTTGTTTCATTAATGGAGATCAGATTCTCAATCTTAGTTTTTAGTCGTTGTTAAAGAGTTGTGGGAAGGTAAGTGTTACCTGGAGAAACTGGATGTGGTCCTCTGTGAGTGAAAGCTTCTCCAGCTCAGCGTTTCTCTTCTTCAGATCTTCAATCTCCCGCTCCAACGTCTTCAGGAGTTCTTCAGCTCGACTCACTTCAGTATCTTCTCTGTCTCTGATCGTCTCTATCACCTCAGATCGTTTCTTCTCGATTAAGCAGATCATTTCATCGAAGACCTTCTCACACTCCTTCATTGCTGTCTGTGCAGAGCTCTGGATTCACAGAATCACAGCATTTTCAGATCGAATCCTGACTTTGTTTTAAACAGCAATCCTGATTCACTCCTACTTCACCTTCTGCTGTCCAACAGCCACCTTCAGCTCCTGAATCCTCTTCTCTCGCTCCTGGATTTGCTTCTGGAAGGTTCTCTGTTTGTCCTCCAGCTGTTTCTGTTGAGTAAAGAATGACATTCAATAAGAAAAAAGTGTAGAGAAGAATTAAAATGTTCACACTTTCCCTTTCTTTCACCTGTTTCTCTGTTCTTTCTGAACTACAGGAGACGCTGTCGTGATTTTTATGTTCATACATTGTACACAGTAAACAAATGCAGTTCTGGTCTGTTCGACAGTAAACCTCCAGCAGTTTGTCGTGTTTGGAGCAGATCATCTCTTGGATTCGTCCAGTAGCTTCAATCATTTTGTGTCGTTTACCAGAATGAAAAGCTTCATGGTGCTCAAAGTGCGTCTGACAGTAAGATTCGAGGCACATCAGACAGGATTTGATGGCTTTATATTTCCTTCCAGTGCAAACATCACACTCCACATCTCCAGCTTCAGCCAAACTGAGATTAGCTCTTTGCTCTTTCTTCTTCTTCAGTTCTTTCACCACTTCAGCAAACATCACATTCTTGTTTAAAGCAGGTCTTGGAGTGAAGCTATGTCTGCACTGAGGGCAGCTGTAGACCTTCTTCTGGTCTTCTTCTTTCCAGCAGTTTGTAATACAGTCCATACAGTAACTGTGTCCACAGGGGATGGTCACTGGGTCCTTCAGCAGCTCCAGACAGATGGAACAGGTGAACTGATCTTCAGAAAAACCTCCTTCAGCCATTTTGCTGCCTCAGTCTCTGTGTCTGATGAGAACTCAGAGACTGAAAGAAATGCGCTGTACCTTGTGAACACAATCCTTTTCACTTTCCTTTAAACCAAAAGCTTGAACTCAATCAGTCTCCAGCAAACTTGACCGTAGTTCTGAAGAACTTGTTTATCATGTTTGGTTTGTTTATTACTGAACTTTGCTCTAGAGTTGTCTTCCGGCAACACTTTTGGACACTGTTCCTCTCTTTTCTGCTGTGCACGAGCCAGTGATTATAATAATAATATTTTATAAAATATCATATTCTTAATGAATAGATGAAATCATGAATGGACCAATTTTCAGGAATTGTTTAAGCTTCTGGGTGCATTTTAAACAAAAAAAACACACAAAAGATAATTTGATTTTGTTTATTTGCAAATTGATTTCTTCTGATAACACATGTGAGTTTTATTCACAATTTGAAATTTAAATTGTAACATTGGTGCCTCACAGTTGAGTGAAAAACATACAGTTGATTTCCTTCAACTGAAAGATTGTTGGCTTTTAATGCCAGAATAGCTCCATGGGTGTCTGCCATTATAGCACGAGTTCATACATCGGAAATCTCTCAGATGTGTTCGTTTGCACAAGGTTATTGTTCAGACGGTTCAGACCAAGTTTGCAGTTGATCATGTCGTGTGGCACAATGTGTATTGCTGACCAGTGCATCCAGAAAACATCTGCAGATTCCTCCATTCGAGTGTATTTTCCTTAAAAATGTCTATCTCTCCAATTTGAGGGTAACAATTTAGACGGGTGCATAATTACTTGTTTTATAAGTAGTTGCTCATTATTCCAAAACATGCATTACATTCCTGATAGAAGATCACTGTGTTTAGGGATGTTTTGCATTTGCACAATTCTTTCCCAAGATCTTAGAATTGATGGTCAGGTTAGACACAAATGATCCTTTGTGTGATGAGGAGTTGCTTGTAATTTGTTTTAGCAGCTGCTGCAATTAAAGACCCAAGGTTTAAAAAGGCAGGTTAAAGACTTGGTCAAGAGGAAGGCCACTTCCCCTGTGAGAGGAACAGATATGTGTCCACGCCAAAGCAGAAGTCCCTTGATGGAACCTCAGAGGTATTTGAGATCCCTTGACCCCAACACCGGCCCAGGGCTGCATCTGCTGATGTGGAAGTCCGACAGGTCGGAGAATTACCCTAGAGAGCGGTCCCACCCCCGGCCAGCAAACCCGGCAACTTTTTTTCTTTTTTGCCTGAAACTTCACACTGCTTGGCTCTGTAGCTTGGAAGGACATGCTCATCTTATCATCCTCCAACACAGACACAGACTCTTTTAATGATTTATTATTGAATAAAGAAGCTTAGTACTCTTGCTCACACTGCGCACCATGTCATGTGTCCCTGTCCTCTCTCACCACTCCATGCCACATCACAGATAAGATTCACCCCAAAGATTTACAAATGGTCTGAGATGAGAGAGTAATGGAGGTGGTAACTGTGATCGAAGAGGTGGAGGTAAGGGAGGTGGTGGGTTTATCAGGAGGGTTTGGGGTAGAGCGTGTGATGGAACGGATGTCTGAAGAGATTTTGTAAAAATCGATGAGGGTAATGGTGGCTTAGGTTTGGTCAGTTTTTGTGATTGCAGCAGCAGATTTGCTAAATAAAACATACATATAAACTATAGAAACCAGAATAATGAAGATTGGGTTCATTGTTGACCTTTATTGTGCTGTAGGTTCAGGTAATTATGGATAATGATCATCTCACCATCAACGACAAACATTTGAACTCAAATATTTAACAAATAAACAGTAAAAGAATCGTGTTTAAACACTTTTACATTTTCTCATTTAGTGCAGGATTACCACAATTTTTCTTTACGCTTTGCCTGTTGTTCTTTATATGTTCAACTGAAAGTTATTTTTTTATTTTAGGTTCTTAACTTGTACTTTGTTTGTTTGTTGGTTTTTTTAAAACAGTGAGTAAAAAGATATTGATGAATTTAATAATTCTGAGCAGCAGATTTAAGAACGACAGATTTTGATTCTTGAACCAGGATTTAACCAAAACCCAGCATAGAGCGGCTGAGTGAAGGTGGTCTGTTCTCTGTGGATGAGGATTATTGTGTCGGAGATGCTGAAGAAGCTCAGAATTCCTGCTCTTTCATCCACATACACTCCGATACGAGAAGAGATGAGATCTTCTGGGAGATCAGTTATTTTGTTGTTGTGCCAGAAGCAAACCCTGGATTTAGAGCAAAAGAGTCTCCAGGATTGATCATTGAGTCCAAACCCACACTCTTTTATTGTTCCCTTCCGTCTGATGCTCTTGTAAGAAACTGCTATACCGACTCCCCACACCTTGTTACTGCTGCTCCACTCCAGCTCCCAGTAACAGCGACCACACACTCTCTCTCTGCACAAGACCTCAGAATAATCTTGAAATCTCTCCGGATGATCAGGATATAACTGCTGTGTGTCAGTGTAAGTAGCCACAGTGTCACCCTCCGACAAACAGAGATATTTATTCACCGTGTTTCGATCCAGAGAGAGAGGAATGAAATCTGAGAAAGAACAAGAGTGGGATTAGAATATTATTAATTATCATTCTATTAAAATTAAGTTATAATAAAGATTTAATCATTTTTAATTATAAAATGTACATTTTTGTGTAGTATTTATCCAATTTCTTTGATTTTTGTTTGTTTATTTGAGTTGTTTTATCTGCATTTAAATTATTCTAATGAAACCTTTTCAATGGAAATAAATAAAATCAGATTTAACTTTAAGGTTTAAAAATAAATCGTATGTCGGCACCAAGGGCTCAAGTGTCTGATGCACTGAAATCCAGAGACTGTGGCTCTAACTCTTTCTTTCTTTCTTTCTTTCTTTCTTTCTTTCTTTCTTTCTTTCTTTCTTTCTTTCTTTCTTTCTTTCTTTCTTTCTTTCTTTCTTTCTTTCTTTCTTTCTTTCTTTCTTTCTTTCTTTCTTTCTTTTTCTTTCTTTCTTTCTTTCTTTCTTTCTTTCTTTCTTTCTTTCTTTCTTTCTTTCTTTCTTTCTTTCTTTCTTTCTTTCTTTCTGGTTCAGTGTTTTGTTGCTCTGACATCTAGAGAACCTTCTGAGCCTAATCTTGTCAACATTTATGAGGCTGACACGGATTATTACAGAAAGACAGTTCAGACACACAATGATCCATGAACTCAATGGTTTAGGAGCCAGAAGATGGAGACCAGGAATTCAGGTAGATCCAGGAGCAAGAAAAGGTTTCTGATTGAATTTGCTTTAAATCTCTCTCTCTCCCTCCCCCTCTCCCTCTCTTCTCAGCTCAGCGTCTGCGTGTGATTTTTTTCATTACTTACACTCTAGGAAATCCTTCCTGGTCTTGGGTTCAGTCTCATAAATACTTTCTATGAGAATAAAGTCACAAAGTTAGTTTTAAAGCTAAATAATCGATGTATATTTTTAATAACTACAGGAGTGTCTCCTCAGAAGAAACGCTTCCTGATCTTTTGTTCATGGCTCTGATGTTTTTATTGTGAAATGAAATGCTGTACTTCACCTGGAGCCTCTTCACCTTCCATCACTTCTTTACAGAACTGCTCCAGTTTTTCTTTCAGCCGAGAGACAGATTTCCTCACATCCTCATCAGTGACGTCAGAACTGATGGAAACATCTGTATCTTCCAGCGGTTTAAAGGAACTGGTTTTCTGGAGCAACTGGAACTTCTAGTGATGGACCAGGAAATATGACAAAGATAAAAACATTCCAGAGCCTTGATGTCAGGGTTGTAAGTGTTAGAAGGTAAGTGTTACCTGGAGAAACTGGATGTGGTCCTCTGTGAGTGAAAGCTTCTCCAGCTCAGCGTTTCTCTTCTTCAGATCTTCAATCTCCCGCTCCAACATCTTCAGGAGTTCTTCAGCTCGACTCACTTCAGTATCTTCTCTGTCTCTGATCGTCTCTATCACCTCAGATCGTTTCTTCTCGATTAAGCAGATCATTTCATCGAAGACCTTCTCACACTCCTTCATTGCTGTCTGTGCAGAGCTCTGGATTCACAGAATCACAGCATTTTCAGATCGAATCCTGACTTTGTTTTAAACAGCAATCCTGATTCACTCCTACTTCACCTTCTGCTGTCCAACAGCCACCTTCAGCTCCTGAATCCTCTTCTCTCGCTCCTGGATTTGCTTCTGGAAGGTTCTCTGTTTGTTCTCCAGCTGTTTCTGTTGAGTAAAGAATGACATTCAATAAGAAAAAAGTGTAGAGAAGAATTAAAATGTTCACACTTTCCCTTTCTTTCACCTGTTTCTCTGTTCTTTCTGAACTACAGGAGACGGTGTCGTGATTTTTATGTTCATCCATTGTACACAGTAAACAAATGCAGTTCTGGTCTGTTCGACAGTAAACCTCCAGCAGTTTGTCGTGTTTGGAGCAGATCATCTCTTGGATTCGTCCAGTAGCTTCAATCATTTTGTGTCGTTTACCAGAATGAAAAGCTTCATGGTGCTCAAAGTGCGTCTGACAGTAAGATTCGAGGCACAGCAGACAGGATTTGATGGCTTTATATTTCCTTCCAGTGCAAACATCACACTCCACATCTCCAGCTTCAGCCAAACTGAGATTAGCTCTTTGCTCTTTCTTCTTCTTCAGTTCTTTCACCACTTCAGCCAACATCACGTTCTTGTTTAAAGCAGGTCTTGGAGTGAAGCTCTGTCTGCACTGAGGGCAGCTGTAGACCTTCTCCTGGTCTTCTTCTTTCCAGCAGTTTGTAATACAGTCCATACAGTAACTGTGTCCACAGGGGATGGTCACTGGGTCCTTAAGCAGCTCCAGACAGATTAAACAGGTGAACTGATCTTCAGAAAAACCTGCTTCAGCCATTTTGAGAACCCAGCGGCTGAAAGAAATGCGCAGTACCGTATGAACACAATCCTTTTCACTTTCCTTTAAACCGAAAGCTTGAACTCAATCAATCTCCAGCAAACACGACCGTAGTTCTGAAGAACTTGTTTATCATGTTTGGTTTGTTTATTTACTGAACTTTGCTCTAGAGTTGTCTTCCGGCAACACTTTTGGACACTGTTCCTCACTTTTCTGATGTGAATACAAGAAATGCACACAAAAGTAAATAGATTTTTTTAATTGCAGGTGACGATAAAATTCATTGTTTTTTTTTTCTCAAATTACATTTTGGAACAATGGACAAAAAGTAACATCACAGTTGAGTAAAAAACATTCAGATGATTTCCTGCAACTGATAGATTGCCTGTTTTTAATGCCAGAGTTGGTCCACGAGGGAAAGTCTTTTAAGCACAACTTTATACAGACATGTAATCGAATGTAATGTAAAATTAATGTAACTACTCTTTAATGTTAAATAACTCATTATTTGTAACTTATTCAAGTGACTATTCAGTTGCATAGAAACAATTGTATGCTTGTTGTTCTAATATAAATCCTTTTGATTTTTGTCAGCTTATGAAAACCCACATAGCTCCATTAATGAAGGATAAAACTGTCCAAGTGAATAAAGAAAAATAGCATTTTTGTAATTTGTTCAGCGAAAAAAAAACCCCCTCACAGACTGAAGACGATGCATATCGATCATCATCTTTTATCATCAGGCTCAAGAAACAGATCACAGATAAACTACTAGTTGCACCCATTTCGCATCTTGAAATTTATTTTAGCGTGAGAAATCGGAGGTGTGGCGTGAGAGATCACTCAAGTACGTGAGTCTTACATTCAATGTATGAGAGTTGGCAGCTCTGCAGTTTGACTCGTGAGTACAGATGCGGAAACACAGTTGTGGGACAAAAGGCATTGTGGGAAATGTATTTTTTTTCATTTTCGCTTTTTTTATTTTTTTAAACACTCAAAACTTTTAAGCTCTCGTGGGCCACATTAGATTACATGGCGGGCCACATCTACACTGGCCTTGAGTTTGACACATGTGGTCTACACCAAAGCAGAAGACCCTCAATAGAACTCCCAAGTATAGCAGATCCGGACTAGGACCGCAACAGCGGATGTAGAAGTCTGAGAGGTCGGAGGATCACTCTAGACCGTAGTACTGGTACCCCCAGTCAGCGGACTCGGCAGTAGCATGGCAAGGCCAGCTGTAGTGCTCATCCAGAAGCTGGGGTTCCCACTCTGTTTGGGGCTGTAGCTCTGAAGTTACTCTGAATTGATAACTTGTGACACATCATACAAATTAATTTTTGTCCCCATAGATTTACATTTTCTTGAACAGAAAAACAAATGGATTTTAATGTTTTCATCTGAGAGATGAGGATAATTACGATGGTAATTGTAAGCGAAGAGGTCTGGGTAAGGGAGGTTGAGAGGGATTTTGATGGAACAGATTTGGGAGGATATTTTGTAGGAATGGAGGGAGGTGGCAAGTTTGATTCGAGAGGTAGAGGTTAGGTGGGGGGTGAGACTCACTGAAGTGGCAAAGGTAAATGAGGTGGTGTGTTCTATTGGAGAGAACGGGGTAGTGGTTGAGATGGAACAGATCCAGGAGTAGATTTTGTAGGAATGGATGTGGGTAATGGAGGTGGTGAATTAAGTCTTGATGATAGAGGGAGTGGAGGTGCAGGTTGTTTTTGGATTGATTGTGGCAATGGCGGTGGTAGGTTTGATCCGAAAGGTGGAGGTAATCTTGGTGGTGAGATTGAATGGAGAGGTGGGGGTAAATGAGGTAGTGGACCAAATTGGAGGGAATGAGGTAGAAGTTGTGATGGAAGAGATGCGTGTGGAGATTTTGTAGGAATGGATGTGGGTAATGGAGGTGGTGAATTAAGTCTTGGCGGTGGTAGGTGTGATCCGAAAGGTAGAGGTAATCTTGGTGGTGAGATTGAATGGAGAGGTGGGGTTAAATGAGGTGGTGAACTAAATTGGAGGAAATGAGGTTGTGATGGAACAGATGCAGCAATAGATTTTGTAGGAATGGATGTGGGTAATGGAGGTGGTGAATTAAATCGTGATGATAGAGGGAGTGGGGGTGTAGGTTGTTTTTTGGTCGATGGTAAAATTTGGGGTGGCAAGTTTGATCCTAGAGGTGGAGGTGATGTGGGTGGTGAGATTGACTGAAGAGGCGAGGGTAGATGAGGTAGTGGGTTTACTTGGAGCGATTGGGGTAAAGGTTGTGATGGAACCAATGTTGGGGGAGATTTTGTAGGAATAGAAATAGGTGGTGAATTTAATCTGGAAGGTAGAGGGAGTGGGGGTTTAGGTTGTTTTTGGATTGATTGTGGCAATGGCAGTGACAAGTGTGACCCGAGAGGTGGAGGTAATCTTGATGGTGTGATTGAATGGAGAGGTGGGGGTAAATGAGATGGTGGACTAAATTGAAGGGGATGAGGTAGAGGTTGTGATGGAACAGATGCGGGAGGAGATTTTGTAGGAATGGATGTCGGTAATGGAGGTGGTGAATTAAGTCTTGATGATAGAGGGAGTGGGGGTGTAGGTTGTTTTTTGGTCGATGGTGGAATTTGGGGTGGCAAGATTGATCCTAGAGGTGGGGGTGATGTGGGTGGTGAGATTGACTGAAGAGGCGAGGGTAGATGAGGTAGTGGGTTTACTTGGAGCGATTGGGGTAAAGGTTGTGATTGAACCAATGTTGGGGGAGATTTTGTAGGAATAGAAGAAGGTGGTGAATTTAATCTGGAAGGTAGAGGGAGTGGGGCTTTAGGTTGTTTTTGGATTGATTGTGGCAATGGCAGTGACAAGTGTGACCCGAGAGGTGGAGGTAATCTTGATGGTGTGATTGAATGGAGAGGTGGTGGTAAGGGGGGTGGTGAGGTTAGTTTGGGAGACTGGAATATGGTTGGAGATGATGTGGAGATATATTGAAGAGGTGCAGGTAATGGGGGTGGTAGGTTTAACCTGAAGGGTTTGGGTAATGTGGATGGTAAATGTTGTAACTGGGTAGGTTTGGGAGGTGGGATTGGTGGATGTTTCGATCTTGGTTCTTCACTTCTTTCAGATGTCTTTTTTTCGTCTTCTTTGTCCAGTTTTTCTGAGACAGATGTTTCCAAGTCATCAGGGCAGAGAAGCGTAATCTCCTTAACCAGTTGATCAGAAGATTCCATTTTGGAAACTAGAGACCGAAAAACCTATAAAATGAAAACAGAGAAAAGAAATGACTCGCTCAATAGTGATGCAGTGAGAGTTGCACCCATCTATCATCTATACCAATTCACTCTTTACTGGGGTCATGGGAATCTATGCTACCTTTAATTGGTTGAAAATAAGTCACTATGTCTATCACATTGATCATTTGCAATTGAAGATTTGCCAATTCCCCTGAAATGCATGTTTTTTTGTGAAAGGATAATAAGAACCATCTGAAAAACCAGCAGCCGTTGGTTAACCTGGTGCAAAATGTCAACAATTTTGACCACTATTCACTGGGTCTTACTCCCAAAAAACTGAATGGGAAAAGAGCTGTTTTTATTCAAGGTCTCATTTCTGACATACTAACATGAAGTCTTTAGAATGTGTTCAACTTAATTTCTGTGGCACAGTGGTGCAGTTGTTAGTGCTGCTAACACTGATTGACAAGATCCCAGTACCATAAATCAGATGCCACCAGTAGCATTTCAAACCTAAATGCTTTTTAAGGATATGATCATTTTTTTAATATGAACTGGATTCTACAAGTGTTGAAAATCTGCCACTGAGAGAAAAACAAAATGTTGAGTTTTTTTACTTCATTAGATGATGTGCGCACACTGTTCACGATAAGTTGTAGTTTTTACATAAACAGGAAGTTGCTAATAATTCAGTCAAGCAATGTCTGATCGGGTTCAAATTTGCCATGCGTCTTAAGAGTCCATATCAGAACAAATCTATACAGCAACCTACAGTGTCAGTTATAGCGCCACCTAATGGCGACATGGAGTATAGAATTTTCTGCTGCTTTATACTGCTATTTCACACTGTGTTTGAAGTACTTTTACAAAACTTATTTTAAGACCAAGATCTGCAAAAAACAGGAAGTGAGTTATTTTTAATTTGGTTGTACAATGCTATCCTTGTAGTTTAACAAACTCCTCCTAGAGATTTCATGTGATCACAATCAGTCTCATCTAAAAACCTCTGCAATGTTAAATATATTACGGTAGTTCTTTCTTGGTCAGCTGAATTTCGATGTGAAGACGGAAGTAGTTATAACTTGGCCAGTCAGTGTCCAATCGGGAGAGTAAATATCCCTTTTTCGATATTTGAAGGACACTTATGTAAAGGACCAAGACCTACAAAAAAAAAGTCAAAATGAGTTTGCAAAACCTACGAGAAATCGATATTTTGTAAAAACCTCTACATATGGGAACAAACTATTTATTTTATTAAACTAACTAAATTATAACAAAATGATAAGGAAGTAGTTCTCCTGAAGTTATAATTTAACCATAAAATGTCAGATTACGCTTATCTGAACACATCAGTATAGCAACCTACAGTATCAGTTGTAGCGCCACCAAGTGGCCACGGGAAATACAGCATTTATCGTCCTGTACAATAATAGAACAGCATTCATTCTAATTCATAGCACTACCTGGTGATCTGACACCTTATTTTTTATTTCGCATAACAGTGCCATTTTTTACACTATCATGCCTCTGATTATTTACAACTTCTAAGTAGAACCCTGGCCTTTGACACTACTGTAAAATTTTTAACCTGAAGAAAATGGATGTGATCTGAGGGTGAAAGCTTCTCCAGCTCAGTGCTTTTCATCTTCAGATCATCAGTCTCTTTCTCCAGTTGCTTCAAAAGTCCTTTAGTTTGAGTCCTTGCTGCCGTTTCCTGAACAAAAAATAAGAAACTGATTTTTTTCAGCTTCCCATATGCATTTTTCCTCTAATTTCATCACCCTCTGATTTCTCACCTTTTTATTCTTCAAAGTCTCCTTCAGCCCTTGAATCCTCATCACACACTCCTGAATTTGCTGCTGGGACTTTCTTTTGATGTCTTCAAGCTGTTTCTATCAAAATAGAGCAGGATATACGTTTAAGAAGAACTTGAAACATCTATTTTATCCGTTTAACATTCTCACTTTTTTACCTGTTTCTCAGTGCACTCAGCTCCAGCTGCAACGGTGTCATGACTTTTGTGTTCATCCACGGTGCACACATAACAGATGCAGAGCTGGTCTGTGCGACAGAATATGTCCAGAGGTTTTTCATGTTTTGGGCAGATCATCTCTTTCAGACGTTCTGGAGCTTCAATCGTTTTGTGTTTCCCAGAGTGGAACTCCTCATGACCCTCTAAGTGAGCTTGACAGTAAGACTGCAAACAAACCAGACAGGCCTTGACTGCTTTTAACTTCTTTTCTTTACAGACGTCACACTCCATATCTCCAGGTCCTGCAAAATTCTGAGCCATTTCTAACTCTCTTTTATTCAGATTCTCCACCATCTCAGCCATCACCACGTTCTTGTTCAAAGCTGGTCTTGGGCTGAAGCTCTGTCTGCACTGAGGGCATTTGTAATTTGAGCTGTTGCGTTTTTCTTTCCAACAGTTTCTAATACAGTCCATACAGTAGCTGTGTCCACAGGGGATGGTCACCGGGTCCTTGAGCAGCTCCAGACAGATAGAACAGCTCAGCTGGTTCTCAGGTGAGGAGTTACAAGCTTCTCCCATTTCATCTGGCAAAAAAACTGGACCGAAAATCTCTAAATATAAAGTTATTCCTTGTTCCTCATTTGAGATCAATGTTCACTGTGCAGGTGTGTCTACAAAGAGTGTAAAGTCCAAACCTCTTACAATAAACCAAACGTTCTCTCTTTCTCTCATTCTTTGAAAACACCCTACATTTGAAATGTTCACACTGGGTTTAAAATATAATTTTTATTTATATTTACTATTTTTTATGTACAAATGTATTCGGAGAGTACATCTAGTGCCATTTTATGTTTTTCTTCTCCAACAAGCACAAGGAAGTTATCTTAAATATGTCAATGTGTTTTTCCCTTTGGCAAAATGCCTGTACACAGTGTCTAATGTTGTCAAAGGGCAACAATGTGTAAGAAACTTTGATCATGTGTATCATTTATGGTGATGCATTCCTTCCACACACATCACATTTTTTATTTAGTCATGCCATGTTAACAGCATACGTCTTGTAAAATCTACATACTGTATTATCTTGTAAAAACGACACAGTCTGTTTAAATGCCATGCTTTATGGTCATGATGGGGCATCAGCTTTTCACTGTGCAGTAATCAAACTGCGGTTAATGATGCATATAACTCCACACTGTGTAAAGTCAGCATAAAAACCATTACTACTTCCGGTATAGTTTGGCTATTTTAGTTTACAGCAGTATCTGTTCTATCAAATCTAATATATTTAGCAACTATTTTCACGTTGCTTGGACGTCATCGCCATCATCAACAGTCTTCTAAACTTGTTGATAATTTTGTTTAAAAACAAAGACACTAAAGAAGATATTTAGCGATTATAAGTGGTAACAACGTTTGAGTTATATTACAGGATTGGCTCCGTACTCCTTCACAGTAGATGGCGGTAATGCCCCATGAAGGGTGGCTGCCACCTGCCAGAAAGCTATAAGAAGAAACAACGGCTGAAACTGAAATTCACCTGGAAATTGAATTTCAGGTAAAACATTCATGTTTATTCATTTAATGCGTTCAATTTGTAGAGGTTTGCGATTTCTGTAATTAATTTAGAGCAAAGTAAAGTTATTTACTTATTTATAAAGTTATTATAGAAATTGAACATGGTCCTCATTTTTGGTTTTGCAACTGATTAAGGTTATGTCTTAAAAAGCTAAAAACTAAACAATCGGGATGCTTTAGATGAAATAGTTGTAAATACAATTAAGATTACATTTATTAGTTAAAAAAAATTCCCTGACATTTTTTAGGTGTTTTCTTTTTTTTTTTTTTTAAATGTGTGTATTATACCAGTAACTAGTAAATTGTCTTAAAAATGAGTGCAAAATGCACTCAGAAAAAAACTTACCAGAAGGTAAACCTAACTTTGAAGAGTTATATAAGACTATTTTGTAAGTTTATAACTTTTAACCCATCTGTGTTCTTTGGTTTATGATGGGTTTTTTTTATGTTGATTTTGTCTAATTCCAATTGGAATGGAATATCAAACCATGTGTTTAGGCTAAATGTTAAGTTGTGCATTTGTAACCTATGTTTAACTCCATTTGTACTGTTAATGGACGTCCAATTATAGTACAACTAATAATGAGGGTGTTGATAAGCTACTGTTTGTTTCTGCTTTTCTGTTCTCAGCAGGAAGAGAGAAATGGCTGAAAGAGGTTTTTCATTGGATATGGATCAGTTCACCTGTTCCATCTGTCTGGAGCTGCTGAAGGACCCAGTGACCATCCCCTGTGGACACAGTTACTGTATGGACTGTATTACAGACTGCTGGAAAGAAGAAGATCAGAAGAAGGTCTACAGCTGCCCTCAGTGCAGACAGAGCTTCGCTCCAAGACCTGCTTTAAACAAGAACGTGATGTTTGCTGAAGTGGTGGAGGAACTGAAGAAGAAGAAAGAACAAAGAGCTAATCTCAGTTTGGCTGAAGCTGGAGATGTGGAGTGTGATGTTTGCACTGGAAGGAAATATAAAGCCATCAAATCCTGTCTGATGTGCCTGAACTCTTACTGCCACAATCACCTGGAACAACATACAATTTTCTTTAAGGATAAGAAACATGAGCTGATCGATGCAACCGGTCGCCTGAGAAGGATGGTCTGTGGTGAACACAACAGATTACTTGAGGTGTACTGCTACACTGACCAGAAGTGCATATGTTTGATGTGTGTGATGGAAGAACACGCAGCTCATCACGTAGCTTCGGTGAAAACGGAGAGAGCTGAGAAACAAGTAGGGACACCAAAACATAGATTTGTTAATGTAGTTACTTTTTTGATGTGGAAAATGCTTTGCTTCAGAAACAGTTGCTGGACATCAAGAGAACTTCTCAGCAAAGGATCAAGGAGAGAGAACAAGAGGTTAAGGAGCTCACAGAGGCTCTGAAGGCACACAAGGTGAGTTCCGAGAGGAGGAAGAGTGTTCTAGTTTCTGTGTTTACACTCTGTGTTAGCTCTCTGCACAGGCAGCAGTGAAGGATTGCAAGAGGGTCTTCAAAGAACTCCTCAGCTTCATTGAGAAAAAACAGTCTGAGGTGATAAATAGGATCATAGATCAGGAGAAAACTGAAGTGAGTCGAGTTGAAGAGCTCCTGAAGGTGCTGGAGCAGGAGATTGATGATCTGAAGAAGAGCAACGCTGAGTTGGAGAAGCTCTCGCTCACAGAGGACCACATCTACTTTCTGGAGGTAATTCATCTTGAGCTTTTGTTGTAATAAAAAATGGCAAAAAACCCTCTAGTTGCTGCTACAGTTGTGCTCACAAGTTTACGTTCAATATTTTTGGGGTTTTTTGGCCGCTTTTGCACACTCACTCTAAAGAGTGGCAACATGGCAGCCTGAAAACAATGATTGTTGAACATCATGGTTTAGGGGAAGCTGTCTCCGAGATTTAAGCTCTCAGTTTCAACTGTGAAGAACATTGTGAGGAATCGGAAGACCAGATTAAGGCCCAAAGTGGTAGACCAAGAAAACTCAGAGACACAGAAGGGTGAGAACCCACAGACCAGCTTCAAAAACCTACAACATCTCGCTGCAGATGGTGTCACTGTGCATCGTTCAACTATTCAGCAGAAAAAAATAATTACATTTTACAGGGGTCCCCAAACTTTTGCACAACTGTAATATAACCTAATATGAAAGTGGCCTGGATTGGATTTAAAACATATTTTAGTCAGCTTGCAAGGGTTATCTGATGCTTCTGTTTCTGCTCTTAAACAGAGTTTCCAGTCTTTCTCGGTTAACCCAGCGTGTGAAGTCAGCACTGGCGACAAGTCTCTTCTCTCTTATGATGATGTGGCTGCATCCATGTTTTTGCTCAGAAAGAAACTTGAAGACCTTTATAATGATACAACAGGAACCGGGCTCGGGAAAGGTGAGGTACATGAAAATAGGAAAACTTTTGGAATTTCATTAACAACAAAATCAGATCAAATTTTGCAAAATTCAATCATTCATTTTCAAACCCGCATATTCCCTTTCGGGGTCACGGGGGTCTGCCGGTGCCTATCTCCAGCACACATTGGGCGAGAGCACACCCTGGGCAGGTCGCAAGTCCATCGCAGGGCAACATTTACACCCAAGGAGAATTTGTATTAATCAATTAACCTAACCGCATGTTTTTGGGATTGTGGGAGAAACAGGAGTACCCGGAGGAAACCCACACAAGCACCGGGAGAACATGCAACCTCCTTCCAGGAAGGTCACCGGTGAGCCTGACAACTGACAACATTTTAACTGGAAGGCCACAGTGCTACCCACTGCGCCACCGTAAATTCTGCAAAATGGTTGTTTTAAAATAATAACACAAATATCAAGAGCTTGTGGAAAAAGTAAGTGAACCATTTTTCCTGTAGCCGTCTCGTGTGTATGGTGCTCTTCCAGTCAATCCAGAGCATCTCTTTTGAATTGAGGTCTGATATACTTGTGGAATAATCCTCCGGTCAGTAATTGCAAGCTTGCCAGGTCCAGGTCCATTTCAAAACAAATGGCTTCCTTCAAGGAGTCCTGCTGTGTTTCATGTCTTTAGACTCGTGAAATGCTGGCAAGTTCCTATAATGCCTTCAAATCTTTGGCTGTCATTTGGTGTGGTTCCTTTACCTCGTTGATGACTGTTGCTGGTGTTATTGTGTTATTTAGACTGGGTACTCAATTCCTGGTAGCTACGGTCCCAAAAAGTCTCCATTTGTAGATTGTTCGCCTAACTGTAGACTGGTGAATTTCGAAAGTCTTTAAAATAACTTTGTAACTTCTAATTAATGCTTGTGGATCCCCTGAATGATGCCGTTGGAGAGAAGTGGCTCACATAAGTGTTTTTTTTTTTCGCACTGTCCAAACTTTAAAAATATGAGTGGTGTTTTTGACTCAAAGTTGCTGTAGTCTACACCTCCAAACTTGGTATTTTTACAAGATACCGCTCCAATTAGCTTTTTGAGGTCATTAAACCAAAGGTTCTCTGTTTCCACAAGCTCTAGGAGGGTTTTCAAAGTCATGAAGTACCTGAAATTTTATGTAGATTTACTGAGATCAGGTTGTATTTTAAGAGTGATTTATTCAGAAAACACTAACCATTTGGATACTTTTCTTGCCACTGTTTTGTAATGTAACTGTTTAAACTTTGTATTCCTGTACGTTTTAGAAATATCTTACAAGGAGATCATCAACACATCTGGGACAAGAACCAGAGAGGACTTCCTGATATGTAAGTCCTATTCAAAGACTTGATGTGGAAACTATTTTTGTGATCCTAAATATTATTTCTAGATAAAGCACAATGTACATAATCTAGTGGAAGGAATAAAGTAAGTAAGTTTGGGAAAGAAGGAAGTTTTGAAAGGAATGAACAAAGTATTGGAAGGAAGTTTTAAAAGAAGGACCGAAGGACGTTTTGGAGATAAAAAGAAAGTTTGAAAAGAAGGAAACAAACTTTTGAATGGATGGAGGCCATATCTAATGCTGTAAATCCATTGTCAGATTTTGGTAGTTTCACCCTGGATTCCAACACTGCACATAATTACATCCGTCTGTCAGGCGGCAACAGAGTGGCTACCTTCACCGGTGCAGACCAGCGGTATCCTGCACATCCAGACAGATTTCAGGAGTTTTCCCAAGTCCTGTGCAGAGAGAGTGTGCAGGGCCGCTGTTACTGGGAGCTGGATTGGAGCGGCGAGGCTGGAGTGGGAGTTTCAGTCTCCTATAAGAGCATCAGCAGGAAGGGAAATGCGCATGACTCAGTGCTTGGATTCAATGGGCACTCCTGGCGATTGACCTGTTCAGCCTCCGGTTATGCATTTAGACACAACCAGAAAATGCATAAACTCCCAATAATTTCCAGTTGTTCTCGGATTGGAGTGTATGTGGATCACAGAGCAGGAATTCTGTGTTTTTTCATTGTTTCGGATACAATGCACCTCATTCACAGTGTGCAAACCACATTCACCCAGCCGCTCTACCCTGGCTTTGAGCTAAATTTTGGCTCATCTGTGAAACTGTTGTCTCCATAGAATCTACAGAATTAGATGAGCCCTTCCAGCGAATGGGTGCCTTTTCTGTCCCTTAGTTTTTATATGTATAAATAATAAAATACATTTTATTACTTAACAAAGTAGAATTTCAACAAAACCCATTTTCATTATTATTATTATTTGCAAAACAGTTAATTAAATTTCTTTTTAAAATAGAACATGAATTATCCTACTGAATATACAGTCTAACGCAACTAAAATATAATTATCCAAAGTCTGTACAATGCTGTACACTTGTGAATTATTCAAAAAATCACTGCTGTAAGCATCTTGCATTTGGTATCTTTGCAAGGGAACGCAAAAAAAGAAAACATTTTTTTCTGTGATTTAATCCTTATTTTTTTCCCACCCTGATAGTTTTTTTTCCTACTATCGTTTTTTTTTTTCTCCTACTGCCATGACCCTTTAGGGGCTCTCTACTGATGCCAGACTTGACTATAAAATATAATGATTAAAATATTTTTTTTTTAAAACCTTTCTTTTGCATTGATATGTAAATCCATATACAATATTGTTTTAAATACATTTATTTATACAGATATCTTTACTTTCTTAGTTTTATGTTTTACAAAAAACATTTATGTCCCCAGCTTTTTACTCATTTCTGTTACCCTAAGGAGAATTTAGTATCTTAGATCTGTAGGAGCAAATCCTCACGAGCACAGCCCCCGTACAGCCAATCAGTACTGATTTGTACAACAATAAACTCTTTTAATATACAAATCTACCCTTTCACTTCTAAAATGGCACAAAAAAGTCTCTTTATGTTCCACATATTTTATTCGTAAAATAGTTTTCTGTAAAATAAACAGTTGCTTGAACAGAAACATTTTATAAATACATAATAAAATATAAAACCCGTATGACATTTTTTCAAAGGCACACTCTGACAAACGTGTTACACAGGCTGATTTATGAAGACATTTCAAGACATCTGCTCTGAGCTGTATATTAGACATCACATGGACTTTCATTTGTATGTTCTGGCCCAGTTATGGTTATCATCAAGAATACAATTCTAGTGGACCATATAATGTTTTCAATAGATGTCTAATTAACATTCAGCCAGGTTTGGACCCCATTATTGTTGAGAACATTTCACTTTGGCTGAAGAATCCTTTTAACAAAGCATCTTGTTAAAATAAAGTGTTTACACATCTTTCCCCAGTCAGAATTGGTCACTAAAGGTATCACTGTAAAAATACAAATAACTTATGACAATATGTTCATTGAACTTACAAAATATCGATGTTTATCACGTTTAACTTCATTTTAAAGCTAAACCAGCAGTTTTCGTTGTGCATGTTGAATTAAGGCAGCAATAAACTTTACAGTGTATATGTTTTTGAAACAATTGACAATTTTAATGTTTAACTTGAATGGAGTTCTCAAACACGTGACAGTGGCATCTGTTTTGGAGGGTATAGAACCGAGCTGTCAGTGGCAGATCTCCAGGTAAGTCCTGTGCTCGCATCACTGTACACCGAGCCACTCGTGCCCTTCCGAGCTCCGCGGCGACCGCAGCATCGCGCGCACAGCCCCCGCCAAGACTCGACAGTCTTACCGGACCACGTCCACGCTCCCGACGTGATGCCTATCAGTAGGCACATGAAGTATTTCAGCATAAACACCGCGTAATCCGGTTTCGGGACATTTTTCTCAGACGTACAGTTACACGCATGCGCAGTTTCCCATGCTTCGCGATTGTGGTGTTCGTACAGGTGACAGGCTACTATCACCATGGCAACGAGCGTGTACAGTACTGTAAAGACGCCGATGCGAATCATCAACCTCTCGAGTTTGTCGGTTTTCGTTCCTCCTTGTTTAATAACGCTCCGTATGCGAAACATAGACACAAATCCGGCGAATAAAAATATCGTTCCGACGAACAGGTAGATGACAAGTGGCGCGAGGACGAATCCTCGCAAGTTATCCAAGTTCTGGTTCCCCACGTAGCAGATTCCCGCCACAGAGTCGCCGTCAACGGAACTCAGCGCGAGCGCCGTAACGGATTTAACCGTCGGAATCAGCCACGCTGCCAGGTGGAAATAGTGCGAGTACCGGGCGATAGCCTCGTTTCCCCACTTCAGCCCCGCCGCGAGGAACCAGGTGAAGGACAGAATCACCCACCAGAGAGCGCTCGCCATCCCGAAATAGTAAATGAGGAGGAACACAAGCGTGCACAGCACGGGACCCGTGGTTTCGTAGTGGATGTGGTCCATCTCTTGAAGCTGGTTGCACGCCACTCTTTCGTGCCCTGCGATGAGTCTGATTATGTACCCCACGGACACGAACATGTAACAGGTGGAGAGGAAAATAATGGGTCGCTCGGGATATTTAAACCTCTCAATGTCTATGAGGAAAGTGGCAACGGTGGCAAACGTTGACAAGAAACACAAAACAGACCAGACCCCGATCCAAAAAGTGGTAAACGTCCTTTCATCCTGAGAAAGATAGGGGTTGTGGCAGGGCATCGCGCAGTTGGGGATGTGCCCGGTCTTCACGCGGTTGTACAGCGGGTGACGGTAACTCACCGTCACCAACGGCGCCCGGCATTGACAGTCCGGTTCACACGATGGAAATCCGTGATTGCTCTTATTCCTCCGCCGGAAGGGCTTCCCGGGGCGGCCGGTGGGTCTGGAAGTAGTCGGAGACGCTGTGGGATCCGTGCGATTGTAGTCCATACACAGAGTGTTTGAGTCCCCCTGCACCGGGAGGAGGTCGCACCTCATCCGGTCCGGCCACGGAAACCCGTACTGCCTCATCAGCGGCGCGCATCCCGCTTTCGCCCGTTCACACACGCTCCTGCACGGCGGCAAAGGCTTCTTGTAATCCTCCAGGCAGATGGGCGTGTAGAGGCTGCACAGAAAGAAGCGCAGGTCCGGGGAACACTGGATTTCCACGAGGGGCCAGAACTGGTGCACTTCAAGTCCGGCTTCATCCTGGGTGTCGTGGTTGAACTTGTTGGGCATGTATGTGTAGTTATACCCGATCCCTCTGCAAAGTGGCACTGAAATCTCCTGGCAGACTTGCTCACGAGCACACACCAAGCTCCACGTTCGCAGGACCCAGAGCGCGAGGAGATGCCAGAGTGACCCCGGCATAGGTGAGTCCATCCTCGGTCAGATTGTGATCAGACCGCTTTCTTCTGTCTTCTGTATAAAACATACGAAAGCATTTGCAAGACTGGCGTCTCGTTTCCTAACTAGATTAAAATAACATTAAACTCAATACTTAATGTACGAATTATACACATATACGGTTGATTTTGATTGTCAATCAGAAGAGCGTGTCTGTATTTATACAATTGACCCGGGTGACACGCCCCTTTTTGTTTTTGTCCAATCATGAAGACGTATAGGCGGGACTTCGTGGTCCCGCCTTTAATCAAGACTCCCCGTAGAGTTTTGAGTAAATGTTTGCGATGGCGATGGTTTGTATATCTTAAAATTATTTCACCTCTGTTTACAACCCGCCCTTAGTACAAACACCGGCCCTGCTGCAGTAAACATGTCTCACGGGATGTTTAGATTGTTCCTTCTAATCTCTCCCGAATGTATATCCTCGGGAAAATGTAATTATAGCAGTCAGTTGAACTCCTCTGCAGTATGCATTCATTCAGTTTAAATGAAAAGAAGGAAAAGGCTGGTTTTCCAGTGTCGGAATTTACCATTTTATCATCGAGACGCACTGTGCAAAAGTTTTAGGCAGGTGTGAAAATGCCCTAAACACACAATGCTTTCACAAATTAACAAAATAAAGTGAATAAATAATAAACAAGAAAAAAAAACTGATTATGGTTCTTCATTAATTTCTCTATATTGTCCGGCTGCAAAATACATTTGGGCCAATCATTCTCCTTCCTGATGGTATTGCATGATGGATAAATATTTGCCTGTATTCAGCATTTAAATATACTTCAATTGTAGAAATACAGCCCCAAAGGTTCATAGAACCTCCACCATGCTTCACTTTTGTCTGCAGACACTTGTTATTGTGCCACTTTGTTGATGTACAGAAATAAATGTTGTTCATTTTTTACAGCATTTTTGCTGTACTTCACAGTACTGTAGTAGAGTTTTAGAATTTTTATTAAAGAGATTTATTAAAGGGATTTAACAGTGGCTGCATTTTATCATTATCCTTTCAGGTAAATAAAAAATCTTCATTAATATAATGAACTAAACCCGTTTATTTCTCATCAGTAATAAATTATAATTCTTGATATACCTAGTTTTATTAAACATAGAGCTGTGTGAAAAAGCTGAACTGTAACTACAGGAAACATACATTCGAGGTCACGAAAGGACCATGAATTTCACACATCCACAAACTTTGGCTCAACTTTCCTCTGAGCAGCTGCTATGTTTGCTCCCCGTAAGAGTCTTCCTACATCGCTTCTCTGTCCTTTCACCCTTCCAACTTTCTCTAGTGCTTTCACCAGATTCCTCAGAATGGCCCCAAGCCCACCCAGACGCCACCTCACAGTCTGCTCTCAGACACGAACGCATGAGATGATGAGAGGATGGACTAAACTCTCAGTAATTCATGAGGCTGACTACGTAAAGAGAGCATTTTACAGCCAGTAATTATGTAATCATGGGTAATATGGTCTGTAATTTGGGGAACATATGAAAAGTGAAAAATTAAAACAACCTGCTTTTTTTCTGGGCCATCCAAGGTTACAAGCTTTACAGCTTCAGTCAATTCTAAAGACCAATGTAAATACACCCAGCGGCCACTTTATTAGGTACACCGTACTTGTTTTGGGCATCCTTTTGCCTTTAATCCTTCATGGCATAGATTCAAAAAAGTACTGAAAACTTTCTTCAAAGAGTTTGGTCCTTATTGACATGATGGCAATCAGGTTTTTCGGCTGCACATCCATGATGCAAATCTCCCGTTCCATCATGTCCCAAAGGTGCTCCACTGGAATGAGATCTGCTAACTTGAGTACAGTGAACTCATCGTCATGAAACCAGACTTAGATGATTTGCACGTTATGGAGGGTTATCCTGCTGGATTTATGTGGTCATAAAGTGATGGACAATTGGTAGCAACGGGCCCAAAGTGTACCAAGAAAATATCCCCCACACCATTACATCACCACCACCAGCCTGAACTGTTGGATCCATGCATTTATGTTGATGATGCTAAATTCTAACCCTACCATCCGAATGTCGTAGCAGAAATCAAGACACATCAGATCAGGCAACGTTTTCCAATCGTCTATTATCCAAATTGTGGCATCCGTTGTGGTCTTCTGCTGCTGTAGCCCATGAATTGCGTTCAGGGACCTCGGTTGTAACGACGAGTTATTTTTTGATTTACAGTCTGACCCTTCTCCTTTGACCTCTGGCATCAACAAGGCATTTGCCCCCACAAAACATGTTCACTGGATATTTTCTCTTTTATGGACCATTCTCTGTAAACACTGAGAGATGGTCATGCGTGAAAATCCAAGTACATCAGTAGTTTCTGAAATACTTAGACCAGCCTGTCTTGCACTAACAACAGTCAGTTAAATCCCCTTTCTTCCCCATTCTGATGCTCGGTTTGAACGGCCTTGTGATTGGCTGATTATGAAATGTACGTTAACAAGCGGTTGGACAGGTGTACCTAATAAATTGGCCAGTGCTATAAAAGGGCAGGAATGAAAATCTACCTGTGCTTCTCCTGAGAGGTTTCTAAAAAGACATAAATAATGCATTCGCGGTTAATCTCTGAATGAGATTATTGTATTAGTGCCTTCGTCTGTAAATCTCTCGTAAACAGTCCTCCAGCCTGCAATAGAAGGCCTCTCTGCGAGTATTGCTCTTGTTTTCCTTTTGTTTATCTAGTGTTCTTTCCTTCCTGTCTATGGCTTTTCTTTCTCTCTCTCTCTTTCTCTGCTCCTCCCCCAGCTCTCTCCTCATTCTCTTGTCTCTTCAGTTTGTCTTCCTCCATTCATCAGTGGCTTAAGACCCCTGGCTCTCCTCCCTTTCGATTCTTGTCCTGCTTACATTGCCCACTTCCCTTCCCCTCTTGTCCTGGTCTCAAAGGACATAATTAGGAAACGTTTTTGGATACAATAGACACGTCTCCATCTCTGGCTGTCGTTCTAAAGCCTGTTAAATGGCATGGAATAAGAGTCTGGGAGTGTGTCTGCTTGCAGAAGCCCTAACAACTTCCCTTTTATACGATCGACTCTTACCAGGGAAGAGAGTGAGATGGACAGCAGGATGATTAAAAACGAGACAGCGCCTATTAGTGGACATTAGAAACGTCATTTATTTATTAAGCACACAGGGGACAATATACGCATCGATGAGGAAAAGGAAAAGGAAGTTCACAGTGACCCTAAAAGCTTCCAAACATTACTGAGTGAACTGAAATGCTGATAAATATGTGAGATTGAACATTCTGCATGCATTGCCAATATAAATCAAGATACTTAGTGAATAGTTTTGTGTATCTGTCTGTATTTTTTCTGCCTGTCTATATATTATCCGTCTATGTGCATGTCTGTACATTTGTATGTTTATTTGTCTGTTTCTCTGTCTATATTTTAGTATGTGTGTGTATATATGTTTCTTTCTGTCTATGTATTTCTCTGTTCTGTGTTTTGTATTGCCTACATATGTATCTATCAATTTATAAATTTGACCTTCTGTCTGTCTCGCAGTGAAAATATTTGTCTGTCTCTTTGTATTTTTTGTCTATTTATATTTTCTGTCTGTACTTCTGTCTTTTGATTTGTCTGTCTATTATCCATCTGTTTACATTTACATTTACATTTATGTATTTAGCAGACGCTTTTATCCAAAGCGACTTACATTGGGAGTAAACATCAAGCAGTTTGGTACAAAGTGGATGGATCAGTAGACATACACATAGAACACATTCGGGCTAGTACAGAGAGGGAATTCAAATCAGTGCTTCAGAGGGTTTTTTTAAATTTTTTTAGTTAAGTTAAGTTAAGTTAGAAAGTAAGTGCTTATGTTAATTTAGTAAGTAAGTACGTTAAGTTAGTAAGTGCTCTCGAAAGAGTAGAGTTTTTATCTGCTTTTTGAAGGCGTAGAGAGATTCAGCTTTCCGTAATGGGACGGCAATGGAATTCCACCAGCCAGGAACTGTGAAGGAGAAGGTCCTGGTGAGAGATTTTTTGCCGCTCTGAGATGGGACCACGAGGCGCTGGTCATTTTCTGAGCGGAGGCGTCTGGAGGAGACGTAGAGCTGGAGGAGTTCGTGGAGGTATGAAGGAGCGGAGCCTGTGACTGTCCTGTATGCCAGCGTCAATGATTTGAACTTGATTCGAGCTTCAATGGGAAGCCAGTGGAGAGAGATGAGGAGAGGGGTGACGTGTGCTCTTCTTGGTTCTTTGAAGATCAGTCGAGCTGCCGAGTTCTGGATCATCTGAAAGGGTCTGACCGCACATGCAGGAAGTCCAGCGAGAAGAGCATTGCAGTAGTCGAGTCTTGATATGACCATTGCTTGGACCAGAAGTTGGGTTGAATGTTCTGTAAGGAGATGTCTGATCTTTCTGATGTTGAACAGGGCAAATCTGCAAGATCGAGCAGTTTTAGCAATGTGCTCCTTGAATGTCAGTTCCTCATCGAAGATCACTCCAAGGCTACGGACAGAGGTGGATGGAGAGATAGTCGACATTAAAAATGTTCTATATGTCTGTACTTTATACAGACTGCATACTATATTTTCCTCTTTGTATCACAGTCAGTATTTTATCTGTCTGTCTGCTATTTAATTGGTGGCTGTCTCTCTGTCTATACATTTGTCTCTCTGTCTATATTTGTCAAATATTTATCCATCAATTTTTTTGTCTCAAAAGAAGTCTATACAATGTTCAGGTCTGTCGCTCTATCTAATATTTTTTACATTTTTGATAAAAAAATAAAATATTCAATGGCTTGAATTTAAACTTTTATATTTTAACATTTCTTGGGGAATGGGGGAGGCAGTCTGGTTCTCGCTATATCACTCTCATCTTTGGCTTTGGAATTTAATGCGATATTTCTTGCTGCTAAAGTGACTTTAATTTCCCAGGTCTTTTCTGCACATGCATTTATAAGACATTATTTCATATTCACAAAAAGATCTATCTAGAAAATCTAAGCTTTGTCAATCCCTGCTTTCCACTAAAGGAAATTAAGAAGCCATTAATGACTAACCTGTCCTCAAACGATTGTATAGATGTTAGTTTAAGGTTTAAATGGAGGAAGCTTGTATGCGGACGCACTCCTCCAGGGATTTGTGTATTCAAGGCTCATTCCCCCTCTGTGTGGTCTGTGTTTGTGAAGGGCGAGGGGCGATTCTAACTTCCCAACACTAATCTATGTCGTCAGGACTCTAAACACTCATAATGAGATTCCCCTCCTGCTTAATGAGGCTGATAATCACTGTTTGACCACCACCTCGCACTGATTGTCTGCAGATGTGTATTTGCGAAGCTGTATTGTGCTGCTAATTAGAACTAATGTTAACTAAAGAGACAGACAGCTCTAGTCCAACACAAACATGTCTACAAAGCTCTTAAGGCATCCAGCTTCGTCCTTGTGTGGAAGAATGTTTCATTTAGAATGGCTAGAACTTGCATTGTACTCGATAACCTTTATTTACTCATCATAATTACATTTTTGGAGTAATCTAATTCCAGGAACAGTGTTTGTTCTTCTTTGGAAGACTGTGATAAGACTGCATTTTCTCACATTCAACTAAAAAAAAAGTTTTGCCGGATTTCTCAACAGAGCCGAGTAAAAAATGTTTTCAGTTGAGGAATGATGTAAAAATAAGCTAAAGTTCAAGCGTCTAGACAGGAACATTTTTTTGAATGCGACTGCTATCTGCCCTGGATTTCAGAGCATGTGTTTTTGCAGCACACTGTAAAATCTGAAGCGTTCTCTTGTAACTTTTCACGCACACCTCTGAATCTGATTTTCTCTGGCGCTTTAGCTGCATGAGATTCTCAGACGTTACCCAAAAACTGTGAGAATCTACATTTGTTTTTCGGGATACAATGCATGTTCTTTGTGTTTCCTGTTGTATTTGCATTGAATTGTATCAGACTAATGGCCTGAGAATTTTTAGCATTTCACGGTGTTAAATAAATGTATTTATTTTCAAGATCTGGCGACGCCCAGCAAAGATCATTGGATCGTTATTTTGAAAAATAAAAACATTTTAGGTTGATGTTGGGAATTATACTTTGGTACCAAAACATGACCAAAGTGGTCAAAGAGATTTGATGCAGGGGAAGTAACTTCCTGTGTCTGGCCGTAAAGAAGAGTGCTAAACCACTTTTCTGTTGATTATATGCTTAAGTTGAAATGGATTGGAATCGACTATGACTTTATGAGCTTTACATGGATAAAGAGATTTGGCATTTATTTGACATTTATATGTTCCTTATTTAAACATCAGGAAGGTACATGAAACAAAGCTTAAAGGTAAACAAAAGCCTAGATGCCTGGTTGTTCTTTAAAGCTGGATTTGTTGACGAACACATTTATGGACATTTTGGTTGCACCCTCACTGGCCGCTTTGTTAGGTACACCTTGCTACTATCTGGTTTGACCCACTTTTGCCTACAGAACTGCCTTAATCCTTCGTAATCCTTTTTATGACAGAAGATGGATACACTGTGGTCATAAAGGGATGGACATGGTCAGCAACAATACTCTGGAAACTGTTGCGTTGACACAATACTCAATTGGTACCAATGGGCCCGAACTTCTGGCATCAACAAGGAATTTGCCTCCACAAAACTTCCCTAGAGGTGGTTCTGCATGGAATTCCCAGTAGATCAGCAGTTTCTGAAATGGCAGCAACAGCCATATCAAGTTCAAAGTCACTTGTCACCTTTCTTCCTCATTCTGATACTCGGTTGGCAGCAGATCATTTTGACCATACCTACATACATAAAAGCATTGAGTTGCTGCCAAGCGATTAGCTGATTAGCTAGCTAGACTTTTTTTGTCGCTACCTAACAGCAACAAATCAGCAGCACAAAATAATACTCCAAATCATTTTAATTCTAAATCCTGTAAAAGTTCTTTCTAAAGTTCTTTAAATCATGTTTGGCTTCGTTTAAGTCAATTGCACACAGCATCGAGATTCCAAACATTAACTCAGTTCGATGAAACAAATAAATATGGAAATTCTTTGATCATTTTGAACTAAAATGCTTCTGGTTAAATTAGTTTCAGTCATCTATACTTGATATGATGCTTGTGCTATTGTCAGACCCGGAGACCGGCTGAAGCTAAACCACCACTTTATATCTCAAGGGGAGATGGAGAATGAGTCTATCGTTTTAGGGTAAACAAACACCGGTTTTGTCTAAAATAGCAAAATGTAGAAAGTCCCTCCCGAGGTCTTCCTATGAACTCTCTGTTTGGACTAATTGGAGTGAGTTTGTGCTTCAGAATGAACACCTCAGGAAACAGGAAAACCGATAACATTTGACCTGAACAACCCAAATCTACAAATAAATACCCATGTCAGAATAGACGATTTGTTCAGTCTCTTGTGCCTCTCGTTATTGCATTCTTTCTTGTAAATTCCTGAAAATATGTAGATTTGTTTTGTGTGCTTGTAAAAGTATTTATCTTTACAGGTTTGTATCTAAATTTCTGATGTTCCTGTCTCAGGCAGAGCTGTATGTTGAGGTCTTGTTCAGAGTTTAGGTGAGAAGGAGATTTACAGATGGATTTGTGAATCCACTGCTGCCGTTGTAATGAAACAGTTTTCAGAAAGTAAAGACTGACAAACACTCGGACTATCATTTTGGGGAATGCCTGCTCCACATTTTCCAGATATCAAAAATCCCAGGTCAGAAATCTGGAGGTTTTTTTGGATTCTGACCTGTGCCTGACCAACCAGATACATTTGTTAATTGAGAAATAGTTTTTATCAACTTTGAAGATTAACTTTGAGTTAAAATCATTTAACGATTTTTTTTAGAGATCTTTTGGTGATCTGTAAACGGTCATACATGCACTCATCACGATTGTAGCCTCCTGTACTGTGGGCTTCCCAGTTCGATACCTCCAAGCCTTCCAAAATGCTGATGCATGTGATGCCACCAGTATGGGCTTTGCAAAGACCGCATAAAGAGAGATGATGGGCATCATTGAACTTCATGTGCAGTTCATGAGCACAAATCCATGATTAAATTTCAAAGGTCTGCATTGAAAACAAGTATCGGGACAGAGACATTGTGAGGAGGAAGCAAAGCTCTCAATATTCTTGTTAATATATGTATAGAATATAGTATACAATATCGCAAATAAGTGGCAAAAATGAATTTATTGCACTGGGTGGCCACAAGGGGGCTTATATTGCATATAGAGAAGCCAGCTGAGATGGCTTGGGTATCCGTTTTATGCGTTTTCTAAATTAATACCTCACTGGGTGTTGTCACCTTTTTTTCGCCTGAGCACTTTGCTATTCTTTCAGAATTGCTCTAATGAAACAACAATCTGTGAATTCTTGTTTATACCACGTCCTTTTCAGACTTTAAAGAGTATGTACTGCTACGTTTGTGCTATTTTAAGAGCTTGTGTGAGTTGTAATAGTTACAGAGGTCCTCTGTGATATAAATGCTGCAATATCCATGTCAGTACTTTGGATAGTAATTCACTGCTAGTTCACCAAATTGTCAGAGTTTTTGCTCACTCAGATGTATTTCCTGTGTGCTTCTTTAGTCTCATTTCGCAATGTAAGGCTGTTTTGATGCCATTGAAAAAAGTTTGAGCATCCGGAAAGCTTTTATGCCAGTCTGTTTATATTTCTGTACAATTTCAAGGAAAGCAGTGCGCAGTGAGACAAGCCTCATCATGTAACATAATCACTGGCATGTATTTAAGGACAAGCACTACATTTACCAAATGAAAATGTTAGAGTCATGTGATATTTCTATATCACCTGAGATCCCTGTACTACTGATCAAGTTCCAGTAGAGCTTATGGGAGGAGGTCAGTCTTTTTACATGGGCATTATTTTCCTAGGTGACTGGGGCTGAACATTATGAGACATTTCCTGCCTTGTTTCCCTTTTGGTACAGTAATGGGTTAGTTAACATCTGTGTTTCCTGTGTTTGGGGGCTTGTTTCTTGAGCTAGAGTGATGGATGGCTTGCACGTGTAGCGGCACTTGGGCTGAAGGATCTTGAGTGTTCATTGGAAACAGAATACATCCTACTGTGTGAACATGCAATCATTAGCTGATAATGCTTTGGCTCCCTCTATCGGTGAAGCCTTAAAGTGCTGGAGATACTGCTGGGGCTTCCAATGTTCCATGTTGCTTGTGCTCACTCCACTGTCCTGAAGAGATATCGTCCCATTTCCAAGCGAAAAGTCCCTACTAAAACGGTAAAGAATTGCTCGGATCAAGATGAAGATTAAGTGTGGCTCAAGTCCTATTTAAAAATGACAATAAATACAGTTGAAACACCACAGCTTTAAATCCACTCCTGTCAGGTGTTCCTCAAGGTTCAACATTAGGCCCACTTCTTTGTACAGTCCATATCTTCATTTTTGTTTCAAGTGCTTTTTTTGTCTCCTCATTAATAATGCTCTACCTGTTCTTTAATGTCCTTGCACTAAATGTCCTCCGGTCCTAGAATAGTCCCAAAATAACCTTTAGTTCATTGAAAGATGTTGTTACTTTCTCATGTCCATAACGTTCCTCTTTGTGTAAGGTTAAAATAAATCACAGATTGCAGCAGATCATTTAAGAAGTTACACTAAGTTCAAAGTATGACTATTATTTATGATTATGTGTGGAATTTACTGGGTATTAAAATTTTTTATTTATTTATGTATTTATTTTCCTTTGCTTTTTATGTCTTTCCTTTTTATATTTGTGTGGATTTTAATTGCTCAAATGCCAGATATAAAGCTGTTTTATCTTTGTTGCATCAGACTTTTTATACTTTAAAAAAAGTGGCATTGACAAAGTCACTCCACCAGAGGTCCTCAGCTCATTTTTTTAACAATTCAGACGCCTGCTGGCTAGGTTTTTTGTATGATGGAAAAACTCCATTCAGTCAGAGCAGAGCTAGTGTTATGCTGAGATTTGCATTCTGTACCATCTGTATCTAAATAGCTTTTATTAATTTTTAATTGTGTATATGCAGTACTCCAAACTTTAGTCCAGTATGAAAACAGTTCTGCTAATCATTAAACAAAATACAATGAATGAATAAAAGACAATCTGAATGAAATCAATATAATACAATACTATACTTTAATATATAACTAACTTGGCTGGTAGGTTGTTCCAAACATCTTGGAGGACTGACTCTCAGGTCAGTTTCTCACATCCTTCTGTCTCTTCGTGTTATCCCAGTCACACTCCATGATGTTGAGATCAGGGCTCTGTGGGGGCCATACCATCACTACCAGTACATTGTCTTCTTTACGCTGAAGGTACTTCTTAATGGTTGTGAATTTGGGGCCAATCACACGACTTCCTTGGCTGTTTTTGCCAGTATTGAGAACACCATTAATCCTGACCAAACCTCCAGCTCTTCGATGGAAAAACTGCTACATTTTTTCTACAGCACAATATTCCAAACTTTGACTCATCATTCCATTTTGATTCACCCAACCCCAGTTCATAGGATTACATCCATACCATTACGTCATTTTGTCTCGTTCCCATATTGGCTTTTTGGCTGCACATTTTTCTTGAAGACCACTTCTGGCCAGACTTATCTAGTGGAAGGGTATACTTCTTTCCCACTGGAAGTTTTGACTTGATGGCACTTCTGGACATCTTCTATTTTCAATTATGTTAATTAGATTGATGTGTATTGCATCTGCTGCGAAAGTTCCCTGGCCGACCCCCATATATCTCATCTTGAAACCCTGTCTGCTTTGAAATCTTTGTCATGGGAGAGACCTTGTTATTGTAACTACATTGTTTCTTGTTGCTTGCCTTCAATCCTGCTTTTCTCATCCAAACAATGACTGGGTTTCAAATTGCATTGATGATCATTGGCACCTGTTTGGTATAATCCGTGGAACACTCACCTGACTATAATCCTAGAAATCCCTGACTTCATGCAAGAGGGAATCAATGCTGGTTTGAAGGCTAAATGTATGAAAACCATGTTTCGCACTCCCCAGCACCACAGTGCACTCATGTTAAGCTCCCCAGCAGCACAATATAGACCCCAACTTGACAAAGAAAAGAAATCAAGACATACTGTGTGTTTACAGGGTGTGTCTCCATTCTGTCAGTAGCAGATTTACAGATAATAAAATCAGATGCGTCTCAGCAGGCAGAAAGCCAGCAGTGTGTACCTGCAGGGATACTCGATCTGTGAGTCACTGCCTCTCTCTCACGTGCAAAGGGCTGTTTTATATCCCATCTTGCTTCCATTAGCTCTATAACAGTGTGTGATGTGTCTGAAGCCAAGCTGGAACATGCTGTCCTGTCCCGATCTTTCTGCTTGCTCAACAAACACACTGCTGAAGTGTGCCTTGCAAACTGGGAATCCATGTGATGGTGAACCCAGCTCCTGTTTCTGAATGGAACAATGGCTGCAGGGCCAAGGATGAGTTAATAGAGCTTTGCAGAGAAGCAAGGCTACACTCGACTCACTGCTGCCCATGTTCTCCTCGCTTAATGAACTCAATCCCGTGCAACAAGGGGCCACGGCAGGTCTTAAAGAAACAAGACTTTCTTACTCATCAGGTTCTGAAATCTTCTTGCATTCTGTGATAGATCTCAAGCAGGTGTACATTAATTGAAAAGAGTAAATAATAAAATAAAATAAAATCACATTACTGTCATGGCGATGTGATGTGTGACTCTAGTGCAGCCACGATTGTCTTCACATTGGCTCTTGGTTGATTTGGAAATGCTAATTCTACTGACAAATTATTAAAATCTACCCTATTAGTTAATTTATGTATATATATATTATAAAATATATAAAATGTGATGATGCTGCTGATCATGATGCTCAGTTCATCTTATTTGCTCCATCCATCCATCAATTCCATCCACCCATCAATCTATCCATCCTTCCACCCATCAATCCATCCATCCATTGATTCCAATCATCCATCCATCAATCTATCCATCCTTCCATTCATCCATTCTACCCATCCATCCAAATATCCATCCATCGATTCCACCCATACATTTATACGCCCATCCATCCACCCATACATCCGTTCATCTGTCCACTGATTCCACCCATCCATCCATCCATCCATCCATCCATCCATCCATCCACCTATAGCATTTCCTGTATAGTTCTTGTTAGAATCTGCTGGTACTCAAACCCACATTTGGGGAAAAGTGTTCATATTTTGAATTTTTTTCAATAATTAGATATAATTCCGGCAGGCTACCTATAAAAAATTGCAGTAAATATTCAGACTTTGTAATCTTCTGTACCTCTGCTTCCAAAAAATGTATGATACCAATCTTTTTGTTGAGTACTCGTGTTCTAAACAGTGGCAGCCAGTCAATAAAGTTTGCTAGGGCGCTGGCCCACCGCTCTCAGCTCCTTGACCTAAACATGAACTGTGAGGTAGCAGCGCTACCCACTTTACCAATGTGCCCATCTCCAATCCTCATGCAGTTGTATCTGAACTGATAATGATCAATCCAAACTGTTTTCAAAGGTCATATTTTTATAACGCTGCTTTATATTAAATAACATCTGTTTAATATGAAAATGTTGTTTTAAATCGAGATGACTGGATGCGCTCACTAGAAAGCCTTATCTCAAATGCCGCATATCCATCATTGTGCACTCCTTTGGAAAATACCTTAATTTGAGGCTCGACTGAACTTCCTGGTTTACTTCAGGTAACCCAAGACCTGTGATAGATGTTCTTCATTTTACGAGTGAATCCCCGGGTTGTATTTCATACACGGTACACCCTCCTCTGAGGGGATATTAGAAGTGGAGGAGCACAGCAGGTTTGGTGTTTGTAGTGGTTGATGGCGAGTCTGAGCAAGAAGCAGGTTTTATAACGGTGGTTGTTTTAACGGATAATAAAGGATTGTGTGAGTGTGTCAAGGTTTAGGTATGTACAGTATGCTCACGTAAATCTCCTTCTAGGAACATGTGATTTTCCTCCAAAACAATAATCTGTTAAGGAAAAGTACAAGACGCCCCTTTAGACAAGTCTGAGCTGGTGTGACCTCGTGTGCTCTTGATGTATACGGGCTGAAACATTGCAGTGTAAAAATAGCATTTTCAAATTACAATTTTTAAAATTTTCTGATCGTTTCAAAATATGTTAACCAGTTTACACTCATTTTATTTCACACAAAAAATCACAGTGTTAAATTAACACTACTTGTGTCAATGGTGTGAACCTATATAAACACCACCACCCCAGTGGTAAATATTTTATGAGGATCAGCAACCGGTGCTTTTGGATTGATGAGTCAAATTTGACTGTAGCAGAAGGCAGTTTGTACAATTGTACATTACTGAGTGCGTGTAGCAACAGTGAAGCATGGTGGAGGTTCCTTGAACAAATTAGTTCTGCAGCAGATTTCTCTTTTCATAAATGATTTACACATCCACATTTTTGAAAGCATTCTTTGATTACAGCATTTTAATCACCTGCCAAAACTTTTGCACTACTGCACCTCTTTGAACAGAACGTACACCTTTCATCATGTCGTCATGAGTCGAGTGCACTGCTGTAAAAACATCTATGATTGCATGTTCTCCAATATGTGAGTGTATGTCTGTCAGTGAGAGACAATCTGTACTCAAGCATGAAATATGAGTCATCACCACTGCACACAGTCGTTGTGTGTACAAGTCTGTGCGTATATGTGTGCAGGCATGCAACATCCACTTCATCCTTGATAAGGATCCACTTTTCCACTGGCATGCTGCACATTGATTTCTTTATGTCAAAATCTATGTCCAGGTCAGTGTTTGTTCATGCAGGACAGGAGTGGATCTGATCCACGAGGCTTTTTTGTGTTTATGTGTCAAAAAGACTAGATTTCTCAAGGCCTTGTCAGTACATGATCTGTACAACCTGCACAATTCGCCATCTGAATACATTTCAAGTTGTGTTTAGGGCTAATGCCGCTTCCACCAGCCATGCAGTCAAATATTGACTAATGACCGTCTTACCCTAACCTTGAACCCTAAACAAAAGGATACAATGCATTAATGATGTAGCGCACTGAAACAAACGCATGCAAGGCAGATTGTGAGCGATGGCAGATTGAAAGCAATAACCACAAAAGAGAAATATGAAAATTGAGTTGCAAACACAAATGTAGACTGAAACACAGATCGAAATGTGTGTGTTGGACATGTTTTGCAAAGACAATTTGTATTTTGCTAATTGAACAGTGCTAAAATGTTTTTGTTAAGTATCAAATAGCTTATTTTTACTTGCAGTTATTTATTTGTGCTTGCAAAAATTTTGGCAATTTTTTTGCAAAACATTTTTGCAATTTTTGCAAAATTTGAGATTTATTTATTCCATACAGTTACACCTCCTATAGTTCCACTTACCGGTAGATTTGAAAAAAAGTCGCTAGTGTGTCTGAAAGTCGCTGAATGTAGGATCAAAGTGGCTAAGTTGGCATTTCATGCAGTCCATGAGTTACATCTGGAGTAATGTATAGCAATTTATTTACCGGTAAATTAGAATCAAACTTTGGTATAGTTGTGGAAAGTGATATTGCATGTTTATTTTTTTTTTTTATAAATATTTTTTTAATTTTATAGATCTTATATGAATGACTCTAAATCGGATTTAAATAAGTAACATAATAATAAACATAAATGAAAGGTCTAATATATAAACAAGCCAATTTTGATCAAAACATGGACGTTAGCGGCAAGCACAACGCACCAATCAGCAGACTAAATCTTCCTGAAACAGCCAATCAGCACTCAGATTTTCAAAGGAACGCTCAGTGGGTGGAGTTTATAATAAGGGCGAGTCCATAAGCGCGCTTTTGATTGGTCCACGGGCCGCTCTTGACGTCGTACAGCGTGTGCTTTACTTGTTTTGAAATGAGAAAGATTAGCGCTCTGCTGACACTCACCGCAGACTTGAGTCCGCAGGAAATGAGTTGTTAGCGTCCGCTCATGATAACACGGCTTTCCAGCTGCATTTCACTTAATTGGACATGGATATGGATGTAATTCCCATGTGCAGTATTTTTCAGGAGCTCCAGAGCGTACTGGACACGGGATATCTGTCCGCTTTACCGTCTCTGGAGGACTACTGGCAACAGGTAAGTTAACCACTCAAAATCATTTTCTCTAAAGTATTTGCGTAAGAACGAGCGATTAAGACGTTTCTGCACATCCATCGCTTAATCCGCGGTTTAATTAAAATATCAAAATGTGCACTAAATTCACATTTATTGCAGTGCTAAAGTCCGACAGATTAAACGTTTGACTTCTTTTAACCTTTAGCTTATAACCTTCTCTGTCATATTGATTTTTTTCTATTCGCTGTAAATCAAACATTTATTTTATAACTGAAGAAAATACAGCAAATATAAAGAAATACAAGAATGGTTCATAAATGAACAATGGAACTTGATTACAAAATGAATGAAAAACAAATGGTAAAAAAGAAACTGTAGCAGAGAAAGAGAAAATAGTTAGAACAGCTTTCAAGCTAATTCAGAGGTTTCTTTACCCTTCTTGTTGCAGATTGAATTGAGTTTGACATTGAATTAGAATCCAACTTTAGTTTGTTTTTAAAAGTTGAGGTTTAAGTGTTTGGATTTGTGAATTAAAAAATGAACATGAACAGCAAAAGATTAATAAAAATCAAATACACTACTCACCATAAATACAAACGGTAGTTTTTCACTTAATACATTTTTGCGATAGAGAGATAAAACCCAATGTTGTGTTTCCATGCAATAGTATCGTCGTGTACAGGTTTGCGTTACTGTGGGTTGCAATACCAAGAGACAACCATTTTCAATTTGGCATACATTTCAACATTCTGTGGGTACAAAAAGCTGGTATTGTGAGTAACTTGTTCCAAGTTCATCATTCAAACTGCCATGAACACGCGATGTCACGTAGAGCAGCAGCACCCAGCCTTGGGGTGCGTTGGGGTCGAAGCCTTGCTTCTGAAATTGGTGCGTCTCGAAGTGTCAACAGACTTGCATCAAGACCCAGACTGGCCAAGTTCAACAGACCCCACATAAACAGATCTCAATGATGGCAGTACCTAAGAACCTACTCACTCAGACGATGTTATGACATGATGATGATGATGATGATGATGATGATGGTCGACCACTTTGTGGCTGAATTGTCACAGCTTGACTTCGGGAAATTGGAGTATCTCATACGGTCATCAATGTCCCCTGACCTGAACCCCATAGAGCACGTCTGGGACTAGTTGAGGCAGACAATGCAAGATCGTAGCCCACCCCCACATGACCTGGCGGAAATTCACGTAGCACTTGTGGGAGAGTGGAATGCATGGACATAGATGTGAAGCTGTCATTGCAGCAAATGGTAGAAACACATGGTACTGATATTGTCAATTGTGGTTCTTTTGAGTACATTGTGGTCCTTGTTATTGGCTACATTTTTTTGGGGTTAATATTCACCTAATGAAAATAGTGTGACCAAATAGGAATACCATGCATGTAAAAATCCCGAACCCATTGTGAGTAGTGTATATTTACAGAATAAGGTATAATCATGCATCCTAGAAAATACATAATAATAGATAACCCTTAAAAGAAATTAAATGTTCTTCTGAAGATTCACTGAAGGAACAGGAGAAATCCCCATCTTAAATCCCTGAAGATATTGTTTAACTGGGTAAAATGGGAATCGTTTTGTAGTCTCATATTGATCCAACAGGAAGTTAAGAGTTCTTCAACTTGAACGTTTGACCTCAATTAAATGCCTTATTCCTCATAATCCATAGTTAACGGCCATAGATTATTCTAAATAAACATATTTTGTCTCCTACAGACTTGTCTTGAGCTTGAGCGCTATCTCCAGAGCGAACCATATGTCTCTGCAGCAGATCTGAGGTCAGTTTGTAACTCGGATGATCTGTGGAGCCAGTTTCTTCTCTGTTGTGGCACAGAGGAGAGCACATCCCCTCCAAATTCCTCAGTTTTAAATCAAGATGGTGTCCTGCTATCCTCATATTCACCATTTGGCCGATACGAGAAGAGGACTGCATCTGCTGATGTTCTCACAGCTGGCCACCACACATCTGAACAGTGCTTAATGATGGCAAACGGTCTCCCAACACCACCCTCTTCTCCTCCACTCTGTCTATTGGAGGTTAAGGGAAGCTCAGAAAGGGGAAGAGAGGATGGAGAGGGTTCACCTGAGGGACGAAGGCGAGCACATCGATGCTTCTTCAACGGCTGCAGGAAGGTGTACACCAAGAGCTCACACCTGAAAGCACATCAGCGCACACATACAGGTCAGCAGCTCCTCTTTATGTGTGTCTGAATGATCATCATCCTACCTGTATTTGGAGTTTCCGACATTGTTTGTTTGGAACAACCGAAGTCACACAAATGACGGTGTCTATAACAGATCATCACATGTGATCAGAACCTTGCTCGAAGCCTGGGAAGCATTTGCATTTGGTTTTGGATAATAAAGAAAATAGCTAAACGTTTTGAATATTTGTAGTCCGCTCAAGTGCAAAGGAGTCTCACCACGAATAATTTCCCACAGATGGAAGATGTCCTGGAGCTTTATCAAGCGCTCCGTCGTGAGGCAACAGTGAACACTGTACACTTCATGCATTACTACTAATACACGGGTATTTTTACAGACCAATTAATTAACCAATTTTCAGGTTGATTTATTAGGAGGTGTGACTTAACAATTATTCCACTAACCCAAGATCCTTCCCAACTCATATTGACTACCTGTTCAGCTTTTCCTCCCTCACCTTCCTCCTCTCCTCCACACTCAGGTGGGGCATCTCCTCGAAAGATTGGTTTTCACTACTTCGCTTTTAAAGGTAGTTTTGTCCACACATCTTTAGGCATTTATTGTCCTGCACGTTAGGGAGCAAGGGTTGACTGGACGTTTAACCAGCCATTGTTGCTTGATGTCCCTATTGTCTTGATGAGCTCTCTTGATGTCATTACTAATATTATGGTAACAGGATATTGATTGCAAGTATACCCGTGTAAAGTTCAATAAACTTGCAATTCTAAAGAACATTTAACACTGGACTCTGAAGACATTCCAAAATAAATGAAAAGAATTTAAATGAACTCTCAGTCCTTGTTACTAAAGTGCGCTGTAAAAAATTTAACTTTGTTACTAAAGTGCGATTTTACCCAGATTTCCCAAAGGGATCCTCCTAAAGGGAATACTAAAGTACATTTTATTCTATTCTAAAAGGCAAATATTACATGGAAGTAAAAGCAATTATCTTAACATATCTGTGATTCTCATTAGTCACTTCTGCTAGAGGGTGAATTTCATCTGAATTTTTGTTGCATTGCGAAGATCAGCCATGTTTACACTGCAATGGCATTTGGTTGGTGTATCCATTTAAAACAGGAAGTGTCAAAATAAATGGTAAGTTACCTCTTTTTTTTATTCACCTTGATTTAAATTTCAAATAATTAATTGATTTTTTTTTTTTACATTTTGTTACATTTGGTATCTTGATGGCAAAATATTGAGGCGTAACCACATGATTGCAGCATTGAGTTAACTTTATCGTATCTGAGCAGCTTTGGCCTTCAGTTTGTGCTTAAAAAGGCCCAAATGAAAGGTAGACGTCGTCTTTATTTATTTTGTTTACAGCTAATGGTCCCAAAATGCCATATTACTGGACGTTCTAGAAAAATGGCATATTACTACGTCTAGTTCTAGAAAAGTGAAACATTCTCAGCAATAAGATAATAAGCACTATATTTGTATTTCTCACTCTCTTTTGGTGAACTAAAAGCTCACTCCTGCTGTTGCATCACATGAACTTTGTGAACGTTCAGCTCTCACTCCTCTGAAAGGAATGTTTAGAAGAGTGTGTGTTGCTGTGGTTTGGTGACTCCCTTCATTCTTGAAAAGCTCATTTTTCATGTGCTCTAGGAGCAAAGATTACAGCACGGTGCACATTAACCCGGTTCTCACTCTGTTGATCTTGCATGCAATCTGAAGAATGCTTGCAAACCATGCACGATTTTCCAAGAACTATCAAAGAGATTAAAAAGAACAAATTACTTCAAAGAACAGCTTTTAGACCGGTTTGGTTCTGCGGGTATAAACATGCTCTGCTCACTCTTGTAGAATGTAACAGATTTATGTAATCCAGAGTTTCTCTGCTTCACTGATCAATCTCTGCAGATGCATTTCTATGGTTATGTTTCTGGAAGCACCCTTTTAAACAAGACAATATTAGTCTGAATGAATTAAATTACATGTTTTTTACATTTTGCCTAACTTTAAACAGTTCCTTGTTTAGTAGAAGCATACATATCGCTTCAGAATACCCCTGTGCAAATAATAATACAAATATTATTTGATTTGGACGTACACTGTATTTTTTTTGTGTAAAGACTTTATTGGTTCAAGACTATTTACACAACGTCTTCTGCGATCCATTACCGTAATTATGCTTCAGTTATTTCCTTTAAGGCATTGACTGGTTTCACTCTCTATTTTCTGGATTTTTTTTTTACGTTATTGTACATTATGTGTATAATTTATGCTAAAAAGCAAGTCTGACCCCTCTACTAGTAAACTGGAGAAAGCTTTTAAACTGTAGTCACTTACAGTTTTGGCAGTAGTTTTTATAAATAAATAAATAAAAACTTTATTTATTTTAATTAGGCATGATGATAGACATCACGGTCAGTTTTCCTTTTTCTGCTGTAAATTTCACCTTGTGTAAAATAAAATATCCTCATTGGAGCCAGCAGCACTGCAATCCCCTACTGTGCTGTAACTTTTCTGAAATCATTGGTGAGATCGTCCCTTTTAGTAGAAACCATGTCTAATATGAGGATTTCTCTAAACAGTAATTTGCTCTGTCTTTTGCACTGCCCAACTGAAATCTTTATTATATTAAACATTTAAAAAACCTAATTTAGCCTAAAACGTGAGCAATTATTTTTGGTTATATGTTGCGATTTGGAATGCACTAGGAAAACATGTGTTTTGAAGTCTTTTACTCACTCAAACAATACAGAATAGCTCTAAATATGAAAGTATATGCAATATATTGTTACACAATACACAGAACTAGTTAAAAGCATGGAAAGCTGTTTGAGTTAGAATGAGCTGATCAGATTACAGATGTCACCATCAGCAATAAAAACCAAAAGAAAGTTAAAGTTCCACTGAATTTCGAAGACTCTGTACACATCAGAAGACAGCAGGGTTCTGTGCTCCTCTTCTGCTGTGTCTGAAATCTAAAAACTCATTTGATTTGAGCAAACGATGATTGCAGTAGTGCCGAAAATATAGGCGAAACATACAATTTCTGAAAAGTCTTCTACTGACCCCAAACTTGACGTTAACCAATTTGAAGGGAAAGGATTTCTGTATACCAAAGAATCCGTCATCGAGAGCCATGACCAAGGCACAGTTTGATTTTTGGACTTTGTATGGTTTCGCAAAATAAATTATGCAAGGTGCAAAGGTCACTATATGACATCTCAAATAATTTGAGATTTGGCCGAAAATGTAAACAGGAAGTTTCAGGAATACAGGAAGCGTATTCCCAGTTTTCAAAGGTCTTCATTATTCTATAATGTTATTATTAAGGACGGCTTGTCTTCTTTGTTAAATTAAGCTGTGGATTTCTCTGAGCTTTTTAGGGTATTTACATTGAATCCTTTTATTTTCCATCATCTTTGATTTTGCTCTTACATATCACAAGTCGTATTTTTAAAAGCGTTTATTTGTTCTGAACGTAGTTGAAGCATTTGGTGTTGTGTTTTGTTTCCATGCTGCAGGCGAGAAGCCGTACAGGTGCTCATGGGAAGGCTGTGAGTGGCGCTTTGCGAGAAGCGATGAACTGACTCGACACTTCAGAAAACACACCGGTGCGAAACCCTTCAAGTGCAGCCATTGTGACAGGTGAGGCAGACCGTAGCCATGAAGCCAACACACAAAGCTTGGCGCATTCACCAGTCACCTCTGGTGCTAAAATCAATCCATCTCAAATTTTAAGTGATGCAGATTTTCTTGCAGCAAAATGCTTTGGAGATGCAAATTATTTAATTCATAGAATGTGAATTGTTCCTAATGTTATCTGAAGACTTCTGATGAATCCTGAATATTCTTCTAATCGTGTTTGCGCTATAAAGTTCTAACGGAGATATTTTGTGAATCTGGCAAGTGATTACATTTGTTTTTAGGGTTTTTATCTAACCCTGCTTCTTCTCTCAGGTGCTTCTCTCGTTCGGATCATCTGGCTCTGCACATGAAGAGACACATCTGACCAGTGATTGGGGATGATCTGAGATCTGTGCGGCGCCTGCTTTTATATGCTTTAGATTTCTGTTTTGCACGTTTTTGCTGATGCTAGTTTGAAATTAACAAGTCTGCTGGCTTTCGGAATGAATTTATTACAATTATCATCACATGGTGCAGGACCTATGACAGATGTTCCATCCGCATTGAGCGCTAGAGTAGTTTTCATTTATGTAGTACTTGTACACTGGCCACTTTATTAGGTGCACCTTACTTGGATGTGTTTGATCCCTTTTGCCTTCATAACGGCCTTCAGAATCCTTCGTGGCATAGATTCCAAAAATGACTGGAAACATTCCTCAGACAGTTTTGTCCAGAGGGTTAAATCCGCCGCAGATTTGTTGGCTGCATGTCAATGGTGCAAATCTCCCGTTCCACCACATCCCAAAGGTGCTCTACTGGATTGAGATCTGGTGACTGTGGAGAACATTTGAGTACAGTGGACTCATTGTCAGGTCCAAGAGTCTGAGATGAGGTGTTATGAGGTGAAAGTAGCATCAGAAGATAGGGACACTGCGTTCGAAACGGGATTCAGAGGGTCAGCATCAATACTCGGGGAGGCTGTGGCATTGACACCATGCTCAATTGGTTTTAATGGACCATTGTTGCATCAATTTCCTGTTCGTAGGTGACAGGAGTGGCAACTGGTGTTGTCACTTAAATCCCTTTTATTCCCAATTCTGATGCTTGGGTTGAACTGCAGCAGATTGTCTGCCGTTCTGTGTGATTGGCTGATTAGAAATTTACACTTATGAGCAGTTGGACAGGTGTACCTAATAAAGTGGCCGGTGAGTGTACCTATATTCAAGGTAACCCCACAAAACTTTATATTCAAATATTATTATAAAGTTTTTGCTTTATCCCACAACTGAAGTTTTCTTTTCGAGCAGCTACCGCAGGTCTCCAAGAATAAAGGGAAGTGTTTTGTTGAATCTATAGTTTGATTATATTTGTGAAATCTGAATAATATAAAGTATGTTCGATTCCCATGTGTTTGGCAGAAGAGAGGAGCTGGGTTTGCAGCTGTGTAAGTCTGGTTTAAAAGTGAATTATAACGTGAAAGTGCAGTCTGAGCCTGAATGTTCTACTCAAGCTTATCTGTTTAAGGTCAGGGAGTTTCTTTTATGGTGATTAATTTGTTCCGTTAAGTACCTTTAATAAATTGAGGATGCAAAAATACACTTTTTTTTTTTAAGAAAATGTCTCAAAGCACTTAGAGGCTGTATTTGTACACCCGAAGTAAGCCTTAAAACACATATTATGAATCACATTCCTTTGTTTAATGATTCATATTATCTTTAAAATATAATTTTATGTATGAAACACAACTGTGTATGTTGTTTTTTTTTTTTTTATGTCAAAACGGCTCCATTTGTTTTGTTCTGATGTATTAAAATCAGATTGTATAAAGCATAATATTTAGCAACTTTTGTATATTGTCAAACAATTTTTTTACCACAATAAAAAATATCTTTCTAACACAGATATGTGTGCTGAATTTTATTGCTGTATGGTGTAGAAAACATAACAGGTCTGAGATTAAATTGAGATTGTGTACCAGGGAACACAATAAAGATCCACGGGAGGATTGGGTGGATAGAGTAAACAAAGACTCTTCTGGAACACTCCATCCAGGCTAAAGAATCTGATGTATTGTGCTCGGTGGAAAAAGAAATGTTGAGTACTGTTTGTTCTTTCGAGAGTTTTAGGAACCCTTGGATGAACTGCTGGATACAGGTTTTTGAAGTAAATCAAATGAGGTAAAGGAAGAATGCTTTCAGAATGTAGGTTGTTCATTTGCAAAAATGCTGTCCCAGATGTTCAAGGAACCTCCACCATGTTTCACTGTTGCCCTTAGGCCACTCCTCACACATTTCGAATCAAACATTGTGTCTATGATCCTCAATATTGGCTGTCTTTTTGCTGCTTCTTCAAAAGAGCTTGAACAGCACGTCTTAAAACCCAAGTCAGCATTAAAATTTTCATCTGGGAGAAACCTTATGCAGTATAACCACCTTGTGTCTTGTTTCTGTGCTCAATCTTGTCATAAGACACAGTATTCAGCCAGTTATAATCCTCCCACACAGCTCAGTTAATGACTAGGTTTCCACCTACTTACGACATTGATGATAATTACCAGTTTGAGATGGTGGACCATACATCTGGATATAATTCTATAATATCCCTGATTTTGTGCAAGTGTAGCTAGAAGAACTGATGCTGGACAATGGCGGCTACTCATTGGTTTAAAATGGCAGATTGCACCAGCATCTTTTTCTCAAAACACAGCTTGAACTGGCTGTGTGGGTTTTTTTCCCCCCATTAGGCTTATGAAAATAACTTGCAGATATACCTTCTTATCAATCCTACTTTTCACAATAAAAAACATGCATCTGCATAAAAGGGCTGCATGAAGCATTTTGCTTAAAAGAACTACAAATTTGAGGTCATCAGCTTAATGAAAGCGGACACGTAAAAATGTTTTTTTTTTCGATCAAAAATTGCACACTTGCAGGTTTTATTTTAATGCCCCTGTGTTTTCTGTTTTAAGAAGTTTAATTTACATCTGCTTTCTAGTAACATTTTAAGAATGTGACTAATCTCTATAATGTTTTTATCATACTTTGGAAATTTATTTTAATAGTGAATTCATGCGAAATTGACAGTTTGCTTAAATCTACAGTACAGTAACTATCTGTGGTCATATCTATTGTACTTTACACACGTATACACATATCTGGACAATTGCATTTAATTTAGATTTTTAGTTATTCAATTTAAAAAATCGCACTTTCCTCAAGAAGCTGCAATTAATCGACTGACCACTAGAGGCTGGTCTTGTCTCTAGAGAGTGAATTTATGTTTGAAGTGCACAGTTTTAAGGCGTATAAAACATGTTTGACTCATGTTAATATATATCAAGCGTGATATTAATATTATTAATTACATTTATTATTTTAATATTTATTTAATATTTTAATATTCGTCACTTTTATTTTGTACAGCTCACGCAGTGACTGTTCAATCAGCTGCGCCCTTCTTGCTGACAGCCAATGAAAAGCGATGTTGTTGACGCATGCGTCCGATTCAACCGCGCATGCGTGATGTACAGCATGGGACATCGAAGGACAGAACTTGTTTAAGCCATCGGAAAATAGCAAATAACGTTAAAAAATATTATGTTTTAACGTATGTTTGGGGTATATGCTTTTGGTATATAAGCAGTAAAGCCTATTTAACCATCTAAAATGTTTCGTCAAAGTAAAACCATCATTACAAAACTAAAAAATCTGAGGTAAGTTAACGTATACCTGTTTAGGGCGGTATGTTATAGATATCATATACGTTTACTTTGTTTTTACATTTATATGTTGATTTTACGATGTCTGACCATTGAAGTTGATATTTACAGTATATAAGTATTATATATAATTAAAATATAAGTATTGTGCTGGGAAATGTATGATGTAATAATGTCTATGAGGTAGCTCTGAGCCTAAATTGTTGCTTTTTTTATTGTAACAATTTGTTTGAAGTGTATCGAGGTTCAAATAAGATAACATTTAATTTGTTGCACGTTTTCCAAATACAATGGAAATCTACGAGTTAGTGATTTTTTTTTAACTGCATGTGAGTGAGACAAGCTCAGTATAATCCACAATTATAGCTAAACCTGCTTCTTCATCCTTTAATCACTGCTATTCAGTCCCAGCAGTCAAACACTACATTGTTTGACTGGCGGTGGTTACTAATGAAGCTTTTGCAGTTTCCAGGGTGCATGCCGGTGGAGAGGGAGTTCTGCAGTAGAGAGAGCTCTACAGTACACACTGGGTCAGAAGATCCACGGATTTACAGTCACAGAGGTAATGAAACACAAACAAGAAGAGTTTGGGGTTTTCTTTTGAGTAAAAGGTTGTGAGGAGTTGTTCTGCATTAATTTACTCCATCTCTGCCACTTCCTAGGTAACAGCTGTACCGGATTTTTTCCTAACTGCTGTCAAACTTACACATGATGCCACGGGAGCTCAGTATCTGCATGCAGCCCGAGATGATTCCAACAATCTCTTCAGGTGTAGTTCTGATCAAAACTTGATTCCCTTTTAAATAATGAAATAGTTGAATCGATATTTCATATTTTTATTTTCGTTTTATAAGAAGTTACACATAAAAAAATTCAGATATCGATATTACCTCAAACTAAAAATCAACAGCTAGAATGTCAAAGGTGACAAAAGTATTTGTAAAGTGTTGCCAACGAAAATTTGTTTCAGATTAGCAAATAGGATCCCTTTTCACGAGAACCACCACCAGGGAAAGCTGGCTCTTTTGAGCAAAACCTGGATTATTATCAAAAATGAAAGTGCACAAGTTTTTATTTCATTTATTCGATCCAAATAAAACAAAAAGAAGCCCTGTTTGAACTGAAACAACAGTATATATTGCTTTTTATGTCTTTGTGTCTTCACAACTTCATGTTTCCCTGGATGTGGCTCTCCTTTTGGCGGCAGATAATTAGAGACGTCATTTGATCTCACTGACGGCTCCAGATATTTAGCACGCCAAATATCTCACAACCAGCCTGCGACTGCCCTGTGACTCTCGTAGAGCGAGTCTTTGGTACTTCACGATTGTCACACCCGAAGAAGAGCTACAATCGCATGCCATTATCAGCGACTCAGAATCAAGGCTAAATCATGCAGTCTGAAAATGACTTTACACCCACAAAGTGTTCTCCAGTGACTTCTACATGATGTTTGGAACAGCCTTCCTGCAGAGTTCCTTCAGAAACAATGTGGAAGTGTATCTAGAAGACTTGCTGCTGTTTTATTTCATAATCATTGCAGTCTAGTTTGTATAAGCAGTGTACCTAATAAAGTGGCCAGTAAGATAACCTCCTCAGGCTTCTGCATATTTTCACAGTGTGCAGTTTCGTACCACCCCAATGGATAGCACCGGGGTTCCTCACATTCTGGAGCACACAGTGCTGTGTGGCTCTCAGCGCTTCCCCTGCAGAGATCCCTTTTTTAAGATGCTCAACCGCTCCCTCTCCACCTTCATGAACGCTTTCACAGGTACTGAGCACCGACATACTGGCATTTTCTGTAGAATGCCAACAGAAGGTTCACCTCTGATTTCCATCTCTCCCCAGCTAGCGATTACACAATGTACCCGTTCTCCACTCAAAACGCCAGAGACTTCCAGAACCTTCTGTCTGTGTATTTGGACGCCGTTTTCTTTCCGTGTCTCAGAGAGCTGGATTTCTGGTACGGTGAAGTTGTTGTTTAAAGTGTCAACATTCATGTTAATCGTGTGTTTTTGCTTATTTCAGGCAGGAAGGCTGGAGGCTGGAGCATGAGAAGCTCAACGAGGCCTCGAGTCGCCTCGTCTTCAAGGGGGTGGTGTTCAACGAGATGAAGGGAGCGTTTGTAAGGAAACTCTTTCAAAATAATATGATAAGTTCTCTCTCTGTAAACAAAAGTTTCTCCTCTGTCAGATTTTATTTTACTTGGCAGCTAAATAAAGCTTCGTGAAAGTTTTGTAGTTCGTAGTATTTCCTGAAAACTTGCAAACTTGGGGGGGAGGGGAGGAGTGTATTTGGTGAGTGATGTCTATGTCATGGTTTGTAGCTGTTTAATTTAAGCCAATTGTGAAGCAGATAGTCTTAAAGGGTGGGGTCCCCCCCGTTTTGAATGGTAGGGGAAACACTATAGATCTCATTATAAATGCCTAATGCCAATCAATTACAATTTTTATGGGAGTTGATTGATTTGGTTTTGTAACGCTGTTGTTTGTTGTGTGTGCAGTCCAATAACGAGCAACTGTACGCTCAGCACCTGCAGAACAAACTCTTGCCGGATCACACCTACTCTGTGGTGTCCGGAGGGGAACCGTTAGCCATTCCTGACCTTACCTGGGAACAGCTCAAGCACTTCCATGCGACACACTACCATCCCAGCAATGCAAGGTACCGCACAAGATTCTGGGAGGATTCAGTGAAGTGTTTAAATGTTCATTACCACTGAAGGGAATACAGTACAACGTATATGTCTGTAAGTAGATTCAATTGAGAAATACCAAATATAGGTTGAATTAGAATCTAAAAAAAAAAAAAAATATGATATTGTCTATGATACGATATGCATCACTATATATTACAGCTCTATTTTTTACCAGCTATTGTGACATTCATTAGAAAAAAGGAAAGTTTTGAGACCACAAAGCTAAGACGGGTCTAGTTTGATTGTACGAGAGCCTTTGATGATATTAACACTGCCCCTAGTGGATGGATGGTTTCATTAAGTCGTCTATTTTTACTCTAAGGGATGGAAGGAGGTAATTTTATAATCTTTCTCGTTTAAGATGTAAAAAAAGGATAATTTTCTAGTAAATATTACATAAAACAAGAAGACAAGGTAAAGAAGTTTCAGAAGTGACTAGAATCACGACCCCTACAAGAAGCAAACACAGTTCAGCTCCTAGACGATTTCTCCCAGTAGTTGTATTTTTTTTTCTAATATTCAACACAAAAAACATGAAGTTTGAGGTTAGGAAAGCTTGAAGTAAACAATGACTCAAATTAACATATAGGATAATTTTTTCTTGGCAGATATTGAAAATATTTCTTTACAAAAATGAAAACTAGCATAGAAAACAAATATCAACATTTATACACGAATAGCGAACACTTCAAACAGGTGTGAATTACAGTACTATTCTGCTAATGTGGTAAAGGTTTGTTCTAGCTGCGAATGTCTGGTTACTGGTGCAATATGTACATGGGTGTATAGAGGACCATTTCCAGTAGCTCCAGTGTTATGGTACAGTGTATTGCTCATTGAGGCTAATGGATGATTATAAAAACCCTTGTGTAGTCATATTAGCCCTGCTGATAAGAGTTTAGCTGCTTAGAGAAGCAATAAAACTGACCTTCCCTTCTGCAGGTTGAGTATCTGGAGCATCACATTTGTTTGGGTGACCCAAAGCTTTTAAACGATATGGATTTCCAATAAACTTGATTGATCAATCAACAAACAATGATCTTTATAAAATGTGTTTTTATCTTCTAATGTCTCTGGTGCTGGCGGTAGGTTCTTCACTTATGGGGATTTGCCGCTAGAGCAGCATCTGCAGCAGATTGAAGAAGAAGCTTTATCAAAATTCCAGAGAACTGAACCCAACACTGCAGTTCCACCTCAGAGCCACTGGATCGAGCCTGTGAGTTACACCAGAACAGTATGTTCAGTAGAAGTCTGGTGAAAAGAGGAGTCAAATTGCAGATTTAATGTAATTATTCCTGATTTTACATAAAAGGAGAAAGTCAAAGAAACAAACGAGTGTAACGATGCATTCTGCTCACAATGCGGTGCATATCACAGTATTATCTCCACAATACAATGTTTATACCAAATTTAAAAAAAACCCACTGTTGAAACGTGTCATTGGAAACAAATGTAATTGCATCCGCCCACTAGGGGGCATCGTAAACATATGCATTAAGTCTGAGGGCTTGCTTTTATAATGGTCGTCTTTTTTTCTCTGTTAACAATGGAGGTAAACGATATTTGTTTCTTAGTAAATTGTAAAATAAAACAGAAATATAACTTAAAGATGTTTGAGAAGAGACTAAAAGCACGGTCCATGCTATGTTCACATCATATTCATTTTTGGTGAAGATGTATTTCATAGAAATTACTCAACTATTACTCAGTTACTGTAACAAAACCTTTTTTTAAGCAGAGCCTATGATTGTATAGTTAAAAAAACACAATTAACGCACCTTCATTTGGTTTAATTTGATGATTTTTACTTGTTCAGAGAACAGATCATGTGACCTGCAGACCCGATGCTCTAGCTCCGGACCCCATGAAACAGAACACGCTGTGCATGAGCTTCCTGCTGGGAGAGTAAGTGCTCCACCTCATTTATGTTCCTTTCATGTCAGACGTTAGCACAGCCTTTTCTCCAAAGCTACTGACGTACAGGCAAAAAAAATATTAATATGTTGCCAAGCCACACCCCACAGCAACAGATCAGCCAATCATGGTTAAGTATTACTATTGAGCCCAATAGACGCTTACTATGGGGAATTTTTATGGAGTGCTTTTAAAATGTAGTAATTTAAAATGTTTATAACGAGAGAATTTGTCTTTGATTTCCACTTTGAAGAAAGAAAAGCATTGTTCACTTAGTCACCTCTCTTCCATTACATTTCTGAGATCCTTTACAATCAGTTTTATTTTTCCCAAATTCTGTTTTAGTTTTTCCCAGCTTCCCATGCATAGATGACACTTTCCCAGAAAGCCACGTCTTTTTTACTGAGGCCAAGTGGCAAAACATGTGGAAAAAGTGCCGAAGTGCTAGTTATTCTGATGATTACACACTTAGATTGAAAATAATTTCGACTGTGATCAAGAAGACCAGGGAAATAGGGATTTGGATAGAAGGTGGATTTTTTTCACAATTCTTAACTATATTTTAAAGCTGTACAAAAGCATTCGTACTATTTGTACTTTAAATCGAGATTTCCCGAGGGCCTTTAAGTGATAAACATTCTGATTGCATTTGGACGGTTATGTACAAACCATTTTTATTAGAGAAGCTAGGCTTTCTATAGCGCTAGCTTGTATTATTAGCACCATGGCTAACAGTAAAAAAAAAAATGAAATATTTTTGTATTTAGTAGTTTACAAAAAACTGCTCATTGCTTTTTGTTAAAAATTTTTAGATTTTAAGTATTTTTTTTTAGATTTTTCGTAATGTTCATTTAATATATAATGTTTCCATTCTAAATTTAGCTACAAAATTCTGGCATCACCTTCCGAGATTTCTAGATCTCGCCATCACTAGTAGAAAAACATCAGCTAGCTGCAGCTCAAGTGTCAGATTCCATCCTCGTGTCTTGACCGATGCGGTTAACTGGTTTCTTGTTTGTGTTTAGCATCACCGACACCTTCGAGACGTTCACTCTGAGTCTGCTCTCGTCTCTGATGGTTTCCGGCCCAAACTCGCCCTTCTACAAAGCCCTGATCGAGCCCAAGATCGGCTCTGACTTCTCCTCCTCAGTGGGGTTCGGGATTCCGTTTATCGATGACTTTTTTTTTTTATTTCTGATGGTGAGAGAGAGATTATAAATGTGTGATCCGCACAGGTTTGACGGCAGCACCAGACAAGCCTCTTTCACCATCGGCCTTCAAGGAATGGCGGAGGCCGACACGGAAACGGTCAAACACATCATCTCCCGTACATTCGATGACATCATAGAGTGAGCTCGGATTCTTGATTGTTGATTGTGTGTAAAAGTGTTCAATATAACCGAGTTAAATTCCTCTGTCAGGAGTGGCTTCGAGGAAGAGGAGATTGAAGCGCTGCTGCATAAAATTGAGATTCAGATGAAGCATCAGTCCACCAGCTTTGGTCTGACTCTCGCTTCTGTGAGTAAAAATGCACCTTGTTTCTTTATTCTGTCAAGAGCATTTTGTACCATCACTATATTTGAATGTTTTGTTACTAACCATAAGCAATAAAACAAAACTTTTTTTTCCCTGAATGGTAGTCGTAACTGCAATTGGTTTTATTCTGTCATTGCACTCGTCCTGGGGTTCTCAAACTCTTTCACTCCGAGGCCCAGTTATTTCTTTAAGTCGTTGTTTTAACCACCAGAATGCTAGCTTTCAGTGTCCCTTTTGTTTGAGTGGATAGAGATGTTATGGCTTTTTGTTGAGAGTGAGAAGTCCATTTTTTTCCTGAGTAAATATTCCTTTGGCTTCCCGACACAGCTTGGGTGTTTCTGCAGCTTTGATGGCTTTAGTGCCTAGTTTGAGAAAATTTATCCACATTCAACACACTGTGTGTGGCCTCAGAACCCGCCTTTATAAATCAAAACTTAATCTATTCAGCATCATTTTTGCTTGTTGCGTTACAGTAGCTTTTCTCTTCTGAAAGAGATCCACTTTCTTACCGAGCTTACTGATGTCATGGTACGATTGGTCAATTGATATTTTAATTTAAATGATAATTTAAACATGTTTAGTGTTTTTGATCCCATTAAATAATTGAAAATAACTTTCGAAAATAATTATCAGTAAAATTGGTTTTTAAAGAGATGGTGTTGTTGCCTCTGATGCCCACCAGATGGCATGCCACGGCCCACTTGTTTGAAAACTGCTGCAGTAGTATTTGAATTATTCAATTTAGGCTGGATTTCATAAAATAACGATAGTTTTACATTATACAAAAGTAATTAAAATGTAATTATAGAGCACCTTTTTAAACCGCTGCCCAAGGTGTTCTAAAACCAATCGCTTTAAACGTCATGTTTTTATTTTTTGGTGCAAAGCACATTTGTCTTTTTAGTTTGAATAAACTTGTACTTTACTAGATGCGACTTAAAGGGGAAAAACTGTCTGACCCTGTGTTATAGTGGACTGTGTGTTCAAATCCTGAACTTTCTGTCTTTCCCAACCCACTCCACTCTCTCCTACATCGCTTCCTGTCTCTCCTCTATCCTGACAAATAAAATCAATAAATCCAGTTGCAATTAAAATAAATCATTGAAAAAAAATTGGAAAAAGTTAATTGAATTACTGTATAAATGCGTGCTTAATTTTGTTTGTTTAATTTTGTTTGTTTTACTATAAGACTGATTTTATTTAAGTCTTCCTGTTTCTTTTCTGGTGCTTCAGTTTATTGCATCCTGCTGGAATCATGATGGTGACCCGGTTGAGCTGCTGAAGATCAGTGAGAAAGTGTCCAGATTCCGACAGTGTCTGAAGGAAAACCCTCGTTACCTTCAACAGAAGGTCCAGCAGTACTTCCAGGTAACGCTAGTTGATTGATTTATTTTTTTCCTGTAGACAATAAAATGATTGTATTTTAAAATGAAGTGTGCATTTTTAAATGTGAGTTAATTTATATACGATGTTAAAAAAGTATAAATTCGCAGCTGAACATTGGTCTTAAGCTACGTAGCAAAACTAATGCTACCATAATCAACACTATCACTGTGTGTAGGATTCTGTTTTCTGTGGAAAACACGCCCTCTTCTGGCAAATTCCCATTATAGCACCAACTAGTTTTGTATTTAACAGAATGAACAATCCGCAGACTAACATGGAATGATGTAGCTCGTCTCATGAAAGACGTAACCAGAAGCTTTTAGTCTCATCGCAATACAAACTTACCATTAACAGCATAACTCAGCATCAGCTTTATCACTGAATAGTTTGCAGTGCAGGGCATTCTGCTAAACACCATTATCATAAATGGTAGACATTTGAGGCATAAAAACATCCTGTTCATTTTAGAACAAATACAATGCAATTAACATATGAAAACAAGGCAAAGAACATGTAAAGAACACATAAAAACCTAAAAACCCACATCACAGCATCTTCAGAAGCGTAGTGGTGATGTCTCTCCACCAATCAGAACCAAAATGAAGTGGGTTTTTTTTCATGTTAGAATTAAAGTGGTGCTTAAAATTAAAATCAAGCAACTTTGCTTCAACTTTACGTCAACTCTTTTGCCAATAAAAAGTTCCTGAAATGAACGTTATCTATATGTTTTGACTCTAGTGTGGTGAAAACTGGTAGAAAAGTTTCAGTAATTAAACTCTCTAGAATAATTTGCACTATTAAAACACCCACATCCCTCAGGGTTGCGGTGCCCCTGAAGAAGATTGACACAATATTTGTTTGTATTCAAATTCATTGAAAATTTTACTCCAAAAAATTTACCAAAGACAATAGGTGAGTGCAGTAAAGAATAAAGGACACATGGTAAATATAGTTATCTATTAAGAACTCCTCTAAAATTTACGTAACTGAGTTTTCAACACGTTTATCGTTTTAACAATGGTGCTTTTAGAAAAACTCCCATCGCCTGACGCTCTCCATGAGTCCGGATGAGAGATTCCTGGAGAAACAAGCTGAAGCCGAGGAGCTCAAGCTGCAGCAGAAGATTCAAAGCCTTAGCGTAGATGACCGCAATGATGTCTACGAGAAAGGTTGAAGCACCACCACCAGAAGCGCGGTGATAATTGGAGGATTTGAGAGAAAAGAGATATTTTTATTGTGTCGTTGCAGGGTTGCAGTTGCTGGCGGCTCAAAACGCGACTCAAGACGCTTCCTGCCTCCCTGCGTTGAAAGTGACCGACATTGAGCCGATCATTCCCAACACCCCCATACAGATGGGGACCGCAGGTGAATTTCTCATTCATTTATGTGTGCTACATCCTAAAACTGAAGTGAAATCTGGTTGTTTAACATTATATTTGAAAATAATCCCAACTGAGCCCAGAGATCACTCAAAATTTGATGATTGTTTTGGGGTTTTTTTTACAAATAGTTAAATTTCTTCCACATAATTGCGGCAGAAGTTCCAGAAAAAACGGTTTATTATATCATAGATTAGTCACATCACTTTTTAAACGTATCATAGGCTACATCCATACTTCAGTTAACAAATAATTACTAAGGAGCACATCAGTATATTATTTCTTTAGCTGTTATTTTGCATAACTGGTTATAACTGGATGACATTACAAGCTTCCCCAACAACTAAACCTGAGCATTTGAAAGACAGAGAACGACACAGGAAGTGCATTTTGGAAAGCTTTCGATTCCTTATTTAGTTTTTCTGTCTAAAAGAAACACTGTTTCCATTTATTAGCATTTTTAAATCGTCTATTTGTTGTGTACAATAATTTACATGTATACTTTTTAGGAAATGATTTAGATGTTTTAAAAATAAATCAGCAACTTAACGTGTAAAATTACTGACATGGCTGTGTTTCTTCTTTTCCTGTTTGTTTAGGTGGTGTTCCGGTTCAGTACTGCGAGCAGCCCACCAATGGTATGGTGTATTTCAGAGCCTTGTGCAGCCTCAACTCGCTCCCTGAAGATCTGAAGATCTACGTCCCTCTGTTCTGCAGCGTCATCACCAAGTATGATACCGCTGCTGCTAATCAAACTGAAACATTATCAGTAGAGCTCACGTTTCGGATCCCCAATGGTGCATTTATTTAATGAAAAAAAGTATTTTATTATTAAAAAAACTATTGTGAAGTGCCAAAAATTGGAAAAAAACGCATTTTTAATTGTGAAAGTCCTTCCAAACTGTGTCTTTCCTGTGTTTATGTGTCTGTCTTGGAAATGATCAGGTTCAGTTTTTGGGGAAACACTGATATAATTCTCAATGTTATCCAGTCGTGTCCATTTATGCAAAATAACAGCTAAATAGAAATAATAATACACAGATGTTTTCTTATGGATCAAAATTCAGCGTGTTCTCTTTATGATCTGCTTGTACAAAGATGTCTTCAACTCAAGCGCTCAAAAACAGGCCGTGAAATCACAAGGATAAAAAAGATCTCAACAGTTTTGTCTATTAAAGAATGCATGACGTTTTTCTGCTATTTTGAAATTTTTGCTTTTATTCCCCACCATTTTGTTGCGTATTTACACGAAAATATTTCTGAAATTTGTAGGTTCACAAGCCTTGCACACTGGATATTTTAACTAGTTGCTTAATACATTTGCAGTAAAAAAGAGAAAATGAAAAACTGGGTTCATCCGATTCTGAGAATACGCAGAGAGGAAGGAGAATTCATCCTCCTTATGAAAGAGCTACTGAAATATCCTGAAAAAGTTTATTTCAGGATGTCTATCCTTCAGTGCTTGCTGGCAGTTTTGGAAACGCTGGGTAATAGTAGCATGAGAATCGGCACTTTGTTTATCATCCCAAACTGTGTTGAGACACAGATCAGGTCGGAAGCCAATGACTGTTGCCTACCTACGGAACCACAGAAAGACCAAACCCGTTTGAAATTACTTCCAGGAAGTCCAAGAAAAACCCAAAAAATATTAACCCGCTCTGATTGTTTTGTTTTTTTGGCGGCAATGTGGCCTTCCAGTTAGAAGGTTGTCGGTTCGAGGCTCGCCGGTGACCTTCCTGGAAGGAGTTTGCATGTTCTCCCTGTGCTTCTTGCGTTGGTTTTCTTCGGGTATTCCGGTTTCCCCCAACATGCGGTTAGGTTAATTGAATTGGAGATAGCCACCGGCAGACCACATGACTCCAAAAAAGGGAATAAGCCAAAACGAAGGTTAAAATACAAAATTCTTAGAGCACATTTCAGTATAAACCCTTCTGTAATCTCAGGCTGGGATGCGGGAAGCTGGATTACCGACAGCAGGCTCAGCAGATCGAGCTGAAGACTGGAGGCATGTCTGTTTCTCCACAGATCATTCCAGACATCCAGAACCTTGACCTGTATGAACAGGTACCTCGCAATCTTTCTTCAGTCAAGTCATGTAAACGAAACATGTTCTTTGCCGGCGATGCTCGAATCTTTGGTTTTAATTTTCAATTTATTTACTTTTGCAGGGTATTATCCTGTCCTCCTCCTGTCTAGAGAGGAATCTACCAGACATGTTTCATCTGTGGAGTGAGATTTTCAACAGGTTAGTGTGGTGTAGTGTGTTATATTTGGGAGTGTTCACATCATATTTCGTTAGATCACAATGAACCCTTCTGCGATTGCTCAGGTAGTAGCTTTGTTAAAAATAAACACAAGGAATTAAAAAAAAAAAAAGGACAAATACTCAACCACATCTTTGGTTGTTTCGGTAATGTTTTAGGTGACGTGCCATGTCAATAAATAGTGAACACGCTTAATGTGTGGTGTAGCATGTCTGCTAAACTGTGGAGCAGTTAAAACGCCTTGCCACAATTTTCAAAAGGAACTAACAACCATAATTTGTCACCTATTTTGGTTTGAATTTTGAGTATCTGTGTTTTTGTGCTTTCATCAAATGTGTTGTTATGCTCAGGCAAATATTCCCCAACAGTCTTGCTCTGAGCTCATTATCATGACTGAATTAATGGTTAATATTAGCATTCCTACAAAATGTGTTTAAGCTATGCACTATGTCTAGGGGTGTAACGGTTCACAGGGATGTATTGAACCGTTTCGGTACGGCCTGTTCAATTCGGGACACTTGCGTACCGTTTCGGTATTCGGTATTTTTATTAAATGATATAAATGTATTATCAGCGCGATATTAAGCGCAGCGCAACAATGTTCCTAGGCGAGTTTCCGCACGGACGCTATTGACTGACGAGCACGAGCGCGAGAATCATATCAAAAGCGAAAGAGAAGCCAGAGCTTGAAGACCCTCTCACCTCACTACGGTCTCGTGTTTGAGAACACTTTCGCTTCTCTGTTAAAACACATAACGGGGATAGACGAGTGGATAAATGTAAAGTTGTATGCCGACATTGTTCCACGGAGATAGTTTCCACACGGACGCTATTGAGTGACGAGCACGAGCGCGAGTAGGAAAATGGAATCATATCAAAAGCGAAAGAGAAGCCAGAGCTTGAAGACCCTCTCACCTCACTACGGTCTCGTGTTTGAGAACACTTTGGCTTCTCTGTTAAAATACATAACGGGGATAGACGAGTGGATAAATTTAAAGTTGTATGCCGACATTGTTCCACGGAGATCGGGCAGGCAACACATCTAACATTTTCTACTGCTGGAGATATTATAACCAGATCTGTGCTCTCTTCAGAAAATGTGGATAGGTAATCTATCCTAACTAGTTGCAGTATTTCATTTTTATTTAAAAAAATGTGTTTTTCTTAATAAAGAGTGCAATTTATTTAAAATATCACCCAAATGTGTCACTTTTATTTATTTTATGCAAGAATTCTATTGTGTATTGGCAGCTTTTCAAAATAAAGAATATGTAAGTTCTTATTGTTTTGTACCGAACCGAATGAACCGAACCGAACTCTCCAAGACACTGTACCGAACCGAATACGATTTTAGCGTACCGTTACACCCCTAACCATGTCCCCACTCCACTTAAATGTGTGCCACGTAGCTCCCCACGTGAATTGGAATTGCTAGTGTGGGTTTTCCCTCCAGGAGGTACGGTTTTCCCACGTGTCTTAACATGTGCCCTAGGCTAAGTACTGTTTTAACTATTGCCTGTGCCAAAAAAAACATTCTAGAACTAATCTTTACTAGGCTTCTCCTGTGCTTTTCATCTGCATAAAGCACTATATAAAAACATTTGACTTGACTATATCTCTTAAACACATTAAAATTAGGGAAAACAAATCAGTTTATTTTTATTTATTTTTTAAGAAATGCATGCAGATAAGTACAGTTGGTAGGTTTTAACTGAAAAATTCGATATGAGGGTTCTATACATGTTTGTATATAGAGACGAATAAAAAAAAAGGCCACTTGGAGATCCACCACTCTCAAGAGGAATCCTGTTTGGCTCACAATACGCGGTTGTAGCTTGACTTATTTTAAGTGCACCTATTGGTTTAAATGAGATGTCAATCAAAAGGCTAGAGGCCAGAGGAGATTGACACTCATATGCATCGGCGCTGAACTTCACATTGCACGGACAATTTGATTATTTGTTGGCTAATTTAATTTCACGTATGTTTATGAACAAATAAAGGCTAAAAACAGACATGAACTTTTTAGTTGCAGACGCCACACCCCTAAAATTGATACAAAGTGTGAATGCTCTACGAGAACTGCTCTGTTCCTGTAGCCGTGGGTGCAGGGGAGACATGGTGGGTGGGGGAGGACTTATACTTTGTCTGAAGTGTCTTTGATTAAGGTTTAAATGTAAGGTTTTACATATTTAAAATCCAGAAAGATTCAGCTGATTTTCTTTATGTGACTAGCTCATTTTCTATGATCTGAAGGTGTTTTTCTGTTTAATCCCTCAGCCCTCGTTTCGACGATGAGGAGCGTCTGAGGGTGTTGGTGATGATGTCAGCACAGGAACTCTCCAATGGCATCTCATACTCTGGTCACATGTATGCAATGACCCGTGCGGCTCGATCACTGACACCCACCGCAGACCTGCAGGAGACCTTCGCCGGGATGGAGCAGGTGAGGCTCCACACATCCTCAGAAAACATGGTCACAAAAGGGAGATTTTAAGCTCCAGGGTTGAACTTTTATCGTGTTTAAACTCAAGAATCTATGAAATTAAGACCTGGTTAACTCTGCTGGCCTAAAATGAATAAACTAATGAATCTTTGATGCTCTACAGATTTATTAGGAGCTTTATAAGGAAAATGTTCTAATTTTGTCATCAGTAGTGTTTACATTGAAAACAGGGGCTTAAACGGTTTTTTTTTCCTGCTATACACTGAGTGCGCAAAATTAACCCTTTTTAAAAAATGATTTTGCATACGCTTTTTAAAACTGCAACTCTGATAATAAGATGAGTTCATCCCAAAAACCTGTAAAAATACTTTTATGGCAAATTATGATGCCGATAATCTTAAAAAGGAAGCAGTGAAAACAAAGTGGTTTAAAAGCAATTTCGAGTAAAACACTTAAGACATTTCTGTGTTTAGAATGATCCGAGGAGGACAAAAGATTGGTATTTTGTGCTATGGCATAACTATGTATAGTAATAAAAAATGGGATGTAAGGTTGGTAAAAACTACCAAAATGACAACAGTAAAATGTTGAACAAAGGATGAAAAGCTAAATCACATGGTTTACTTCCATTTTCGGAAGTTTTTGAATTTTGTAGTACTTTGTTTTAAAAATGTTTAGTTTTTATGGTTTCTTTTTAAAAAGAAAAACCGTTAAAACGGTTAAATACACTTAATTAATTTGATTCCTGAGAGGTTGATTGTTTCCATTTAACATGAAGGAGTGCTTTAAAGAGTCATTGATTTAATTTCAGGTAAAGTTCATGAAAAGAATTGCTGAGTTGAGTGACATGACAGCGGTTATGAGAAAACTTCCACGGATAAAGAGACATCTGTTCAACCCTGAGAACATGAGGTAAAAAAAGCCCAGAGAAGTCATTGGAAATGACCTGAAACCTAGAAGTTTGACTATTTTTTTTTTTTTTTAAATCTCCCAGAAGCAGAAATGTGTGTAAAACTGATTGAAATCCATTTATTTGTGTCCTGCTAATCAAACGTACAACTTTAACATTGGTAAATCCATGCTAAACTAAATGACTAATCGCTAAGTCCCGCCCATTTTGGTAGCTGATGGAAAATAAAACCTAAGGCTGAGATTATTTTATTTATTTGAACAATGTCAGTTTTTTTGATTTATTAAATGGCAAGAATAAAACATTAAGGTAGAAATCTTGATCGTAGTAATTGTGTTCTTGCATGTGGTTAACGGACGTGATTTTGTTTTTTCAGATGTGCTTTAAATGCCACGCCACAGAAGATTTCAGATGCTGCACAACAGTTTGAGGGGTTCATGGGTAATATTGCAGGGAACAGGAAGGAGCGCAAAGCTGTCAGACCAAACATTGTGGAGGTGAGAATTTCACTAAAGGTTCTTTTAGTTGTAGTCAGCAGCTGCGTTTCCTTCCATGTATTGCAATGCGCATTATGGAATATTGCATAAAAAAAATGCTAGATGGAAATTTTCAAGATGCGTATGAATTTTGTAAGTTACAACTAAGTAGAATAAACTTTTTATCCGATAAGAAAAAAATGTGCATGGACTACAATGGAAACGCGTTTACAGAATAAATCCCAGCATACAGTGCAATGCGTTTTTCTGTCAGAACTGGGGCACGATGGGGCGCCATTAATGAAGTAACCCAACGGACCAATTTCATCGCATTACGTCTGGTCGTTATAAAATTTCTTACCCAAAGTCTGACATCTAAGTGGTTCAGGCTCATCAGCTCTCGGAGCTGTCTCAACCAGCTGCGTTCCCAAAAGGCAGTCTCCTGTATCCAAACGCAAGATGACATGACGGCTCATATTGTGTTTTGTCTACGTGTTCTAAGACGCAAGTAAGTTATTATATTTACAAATAAAGGATTTCTCCTAACGCACCAACTTCCATTTTTCTTTTGATATTTGAACTTGTTGGATGCCTAGTGTATTTATTATAACAGTATTATATAATAAACAATAAAAACACTTTTACTTACCGTTAAACAAAGAACCAGTGCATACGTAATTAAACACATCTGCCGAAACCCACTGACCACTCCCAAAAACCAAATAAAGCCATGGCCGTCAGTGGTATGACCTTCCATTTAAGCATCTTTTTTTCTTCCTCGTAGAAAGCGTTAGTTCCTGAATCTGAAGTCTCTGCAAGGCGCAAACTCATCTCAGTAAGATCTTTTATTCACTGATTCAGCATTCTTCTGTTTTTGTTCCGTTGTCGGCCTGAACTCTCCTTCTCCCACTCTTCAGGAGCCGCACTTCAAGCCCTGTCAGATGAAGACGTTCTTCCAGCTGCCCTTCAATGTGAACTTCATCAGCGAGTGCGTTCGGACTGTACCGTTCACGCACAGCGACTACGCCAGGTACAGGAAACACTTCCACCTCAGTTTAGTCGAGATTGCGCTCTTAGAAGTGAAATGTACAAATGCAGATCATGCAGCAAGAACCAGGATGCCTGAGTCCTCAGTATTAAAAAAAACTTGGTAAAATAACATTTATTTGTAGTACTAACTTTGTACCGAAGCCAACTTTTAAGTTCACCCACACACTCTACAACACGTGTCAAACTCAAGGCCAGATGTGGCCCGCCATTAATCTAATGTGGCCCGTGAAAGCTTAAAAGCAAACCCTACCATTCCCACAATGCCTACGGTAGCCACCACAGTGTTTCCACATCCATACTCACGAGTAAAACCGCAGAACTGCCAACTCTCGCACATTGAACGTAAGACTCACATACTTGAGTGATCTCTTACGCCACACCTGTGAAATGGGCAGAGCTAATAGTTTATCTGTGATCTGTTTCTTGAGTCTGATGATAAAAGATGATGATCGATATGCTATGACTTCAGTCTGTGAGGTTTTTTTGTTGTTGTTTTTTTGCTAAACAAATTACAAAAATGTTATTTTTCTTTATTTACTTAGACAGTTTGATCCATTAATGGAGCTATGTGGGTTTTCATAAGCTGACAAAAATCAAAAGGATTTATATTAGAACAACATGCATACAATTGTTTCTCTGCAACTGAATTGTCACTTGAATAAGTTATAAATAAAGAGTTATTTAACATTAAGGAGTGGTTATATTTATTTTACATTGCATTACAAAAACTTTCCAAGTGACCCTGTTCAAAAGTCTACATACCCTGGTGATTATACCCTGGTGACGCACACGAAAGGCTTTGGGTGGTTGGGAAAAGGGAATAATCCAAAGTAAACACAGTTGTATGACAGTAAATCGCTTCATCCAACCACTAACCACAAGTAGAAAAAGCTTTTGCCAATTGGCCAATTGTTATGTTTTTAAATTTCTACAAAAGTTCTGTTTAAATGTAGCACTTCACTGTGTGATCTTTGTCTCTCTTAGTCTGTGTATTCTAGGGAAGATGATGACCGCCAAGTTCCTGCATGGAGAGATCAGAGAAAAGGGTGGGGCTTATGGAGGCGGGGCTAGAATGGGGGGAGGTGGCTTGTTCTCCTTCTATTCCTACAGGTAAACATTAACATTCAGTCCGGCAGGCCTACATTTTTTCCCATTTTCAGGAACATAAAAGCCATTTAAAGCAATTTTGGTCACGTTCCTCATTGCGTTTCCGTCTGTAAGTGGGTGAAAAGCAATGACGGAAATTTAACATAAGGTTCTGTTTTTTATTCTCTTCACGGGATACAATCCAATTTTTGTGAAAGTCTCATCTTTCTCTTGTTCCACTTCTCAGAGATCCCAACTCCACACAAACGCTGTCAGCTTTCCGTGCTGGAGTGGATTGGGCGCGAGCGGGAAACTTTACCCAGCAGGACATCGACGAGGCCAAGCTCTCTGTTTTCTCGGCCGTCGATGCCCCCGTCGCACCATCAGATAAAGGTGCAGTTGGAATGAGCGGAGGGCCGTCTGTTACGATGCCGATTATTCCTTCATTACTTTCTCTGTAACATGTACGCTACCAAAGTTCACAGAAATGTTATTATTCTCTAAGTGTCTAAAACGTGAGCAATACAAAATAATCGGGCTGTTGGATTTTGGAGATATTTTGATTAAAAAGACCTGAAAAACTTTGAGGTTTTGTATCAGTTTCACCCTGTGTTTCTGCAGCTTCCGTCAAGAACATGGTTTGGCTTTATGGACTATTACTTAGTAGCTGACGCTTATATAATTTAACATCTATATTACTCTTGACAGTTTCATTTTAAGGAGACTCAGCTAATTTTTTTTTTACAATATTTCAGACTCAGAATATTAGAATAATACGAGAGAATAACAGAAGCTTTTTCTGAGACGACGCTGAATTAATTCTGAATGTTTGACTGGGTTCTGTGTTTGATCTCCAGGTTTAGGACTATTTATAAACGGCATCACACACGAGATGAAGCAAAATCACAGAGAGAGACTCTTCGCCGTCTCTGAACAGAATCTAATTGATGTCGCCGGCAGGTAACCAGACTCTTTATGTCATTCGTTAAAACTCAGTGCCAGGTCCAAAACAAAGACTTTCAGTCGTGTCGGGTTCAGCGTTGACATGTTTTGTTCGGAAACAATAGTAACCTTTTATTAATCGAAAAGAAATCGTATTCACCATTCAGAAGCTATAATTGTTCCTTTTTTTCCCAGGTCGATTATTTCAGACCGTGCTCTGTGAACATTTTTTTGGGGAGCATTGTGTGCTTTAATTTCAGTTGTTCATTTGATGTTAAATAAAAAGTCAAAGATAGTAGAAGCTTTTTTGAAGCTTCTAATTGGCCAATGTGACTAAGATTAAATCTGTTGTTGTGACAATTTTTTTGTAGCTCTAGCTCAGTCTTGGTAAATGAAAGACATGCTGGGTGGTTATCACTTATAACTCCCTTATACATCACTGACCCCTCCATAGCAACCAGAATGTTTACCATAGCAACCAATTTGGCATGTCACTATTTCAGCTAAGCAAATAATAGAGACATCGAGGTAGTTTAAATCACTCAAATTGTGGCAAGGGGAACTTTACATGACGTCACTCCTCCGTAGCAACCAAAAATTCTACCTTGGCAACCAGTCCATTTTACATAAGAAAATACTTTTAAACGGCACTTTTACAAGCCTTGTTTATTTCTGCTATATTATGTCATTATCACCATTATTTTAGTTGAAAGCTAAATGTTTCATCCTCTGATCTACACTCATATTTGTGGTAAGAAGTTTTTTTTTTGCTTCAGAAAAAGCATAGATTCCAATGTTGCACACTTTATATGACACACGAGGCAAATGTGTTGTTCGCTTTCGCAAAAAAAAATTGTGGCACATTTATGTATTTGGTAGACGCTTTTATCCAAAGTGAACCTTTGTGTCGCTAGCACGGTGCTCCAGACTGAGCCACAGGAAAGCTACAGGCCTTTAGACAAAAGTGAGCTTTTAAAAAACACTGTAGTTTTTTTTTGACCGCTTTATTCTACATCTTCCCTTGAGATAATAAATCTACAGATCCGCCGATGGAACTTTTAGCATTTATTTTTGTGTTTGAGTGTATTTTTATCAAGTCATCTCCACCTGGTGGAGGGTGATGGGTGACGACGATTAAAGTGAAACTATGTACGAGTAAATGATTATAATTTGTGTTTTGTGTTTCAGATATCTGGGTTTGGGTCAGCAGACGTGTGGAGTGACTATATTAGGCCCAGAGAATGAAAGCATTAGTAAAGATCCATCTTGGGTGGTTAAATAGGTCGTAATCCCCTCTCTCTCGTCAGGATTTTGATGATACGAGACACATTCACGCACAAATCTCTTCCGTTAAGCTGTATTCTTCAGCACTGGAGACTTCTCCATCAACCGAAGCACTGAACTTTCATCTTTTTATAGAAACTCTGCACTTCGCTCATGTGATATTTATGCTATGTGTAGAGTTAAAATAAACATAACTTGTTTAAATCCATTGTTTATATTTAATTCGTGAAAGAAGGAAACAGTGCTAAACATTGAGACTGAAGGGGTTTATTCATTAGAAGCGCGCACACACACGCTCACGCATGCACATCATGACAAACACACACTATTATAAAGAGCCCGCAACGAACACACAACACACTGTAGCAGCTTCTCAGCTCCACTAACAATCGCTGCAGATCATTTCTCAACACTTGGGTCACGTGGTGAAAATTTCTTTACTACAACAATGTTCAGAATTTTTTTTTTAGATAAACTTTGTAATCGATGGCCATTGAGCCAAACTGGAAATGATGTGGGGAACATTGGACACGACTGATCAAGTAATGGCTCTAAGCTTGAGACTCACTTATCGCTACACCGGGGAGCAGGACCTCTGAGCACCTTTTGCACAAATCCCTGGTAGTGACAAAGTTCCATGGTTGCCTACATTCAATTGAGCACCTTTGCGTTCACCACGTTCAGTCGATGCTTGTTCTGCTCAATTGATATCTTTGTGGTTCGTTTGTTCTTATTACAAATATAATGCCATCAATGTGTGAACAGAATTAGTGCAAGAGACTAGTTATGTCTAAAATACCATTTAACCTCAGAACAATCAGATTCATAATGTATTTAATTGGGGCTTAGTGCAAAATGAAAATAAGTGCATTAAGTTTAAAATTTAGTAGAAGATATTGCACAACATTGTGGACGGTTGAATGCTGCCGTGGTACAAAGTGACTTTTAGCAAGTATTGAGAAATTCTTTGGAGTGATTACATGAAATAAACTAAAGAAAGTGCAATAGTGGTTGAAGCCAGTGAATAAAAATAATCTCAGACTTTGACTAAGATAGGCTCTATTTGAATAAATACGTAGAACCTGCATACGGCATTCACAAACTGTGCCCCAGCGCTCAGTTCACAAAAAGTTGATTAGCTAATCGCTCGAGTTTATGGATTGTCAATCACAACACATTTTGAATAAGACTAAACGATGGATCATGATCGAGTGAGCTGTTTCATTAAGGATCTGTCTATTGTCTCGGTTTAATTGTCTCAACTGGGTGACCTACACTGTAAATGATGTACCCAAGCCCTCATCTTGAACGAAGGTATTACCCTGGTTGTTTTTCTTTTTCCTCCTGTTAAATGGCGGAGGAATCTTTCATCCTGAGCCGGACGAGGTGCTCAAGCTGTCCCGAGTCGGACACGTCGTAGCTGGTTTTGTATTTGGCCAGGATCTTCATGAGCGGGCGCAGACGCAGCCACCACTGCTCCTTTGGGATCCTATGACTAAATATAGACACAAAAATGAAAAGAAACAGAAAAAAAATGAGAATAGACCAGTCATGTATTTTTAATGTTGATGTCTCAACTAGAAATGGAGATCTGCACTCCCATTGGTGTCAAATATCTGATTTCAGTAGTGAATTTGATGTAAAACGATAAAATCCTCATTAAACAAATGTATTTACTCACATGAAGTCTGTCTCGTCCTTGAGCTGCACCACGGGCTGGAAGAGAAGAGCTCGACGACGCATACCCACCAAACATGCAGAGTCCTCACTGTTCGCAAACACACGACCTGCGGACAATCGCACATGCAACACTATTAAAACTACAGTATACGATGATAAAAGTACTAAATAAGATCCTTTACCTTCATCTGAGCCAAACCAGGAAAGCAAAAGAGGAAAAAAATGACATCACAACATGATGAGCATCTCTACACACTTCAGAATCCCTATGACGGCTGTCTGGTGTTGCTAGATGTCCCTTGCTTTTACAGATTACATCTATGTATCTTCTCCATACCTGCTTTATAGAACTCTTGCAGCTTCTTGGAGATCCACTGCATGGCCTTCGCTGCAATCTTGGTCCCAAAGTTCCTGTCAAAAGGTGAAGGGGCACCACCCTGCAGAGAACGCAATATTGATTAGTGGCTCCTGAGAAGGTTGATGATTGGTACTAACATTGTTTTGAGTCATTATTTTTTACACAAAGTTTAAGATTCAACGCATTTCTGGAGGTCCTAGTTCCTCGAGCTCATTGACCCGAGCCAGAGCTCTCTCTCTACTTCCTCCCCAACACATCACTTGGGGGGGTAAACCATGCCGAAGCCTCTGTCATAAAGTTCTTCACAGCTTTTGGGCTGAATCGATGGTGGATTGACTCCACAGATGGTCAGAGGAGCTTGAATCTCTTACAAACTCCAGGGGTGTACGCATTCAGAAGCCAGATAAAAACCTAGACCCCTGTGTGAACGTGTAAGTGCAGGTGTGGAAGAACCTGCTGCATGTGCCCCAAGACGTTCTTCCTGCAGTCAAACACTCCCTTGCCCTCCTCAGAGTAGAGCTGGTAGATGAAATCGGTGGTGTAGTTCTCACTGCTGTTCTCGTTCCTGAGGGAGAGACTCACGTTACCCTCATCCCCAATTATAAATTCAATAAATAATAGCGCATTACAGAAATAGTTCACCCAAAAATCAACTAATGAGATGAAAAGTTTCCCATTCTTCAAAGAATCTACATTAAGCGGAATGTTCATTTTTGGGTGAGCTCTCTCTTTGATGCTGTAAGTCAGAAGAATTGATGGTACCTGAGCACCAGGCCTCTCTGGATGGAGGTCTTCATCTTGTCCGTTAAATGTTCCACGTTCGACTGAAAAACAGAGCTCTGCTGTGAATTCCACTCCACATTGCTTCTAAAATAGCTCAGAGTTCTAAATGTAGCTCTCTGTTGGTGGGAAAGTGTGGAGAGAGAGGATGCAGTGACGTCCTGTTCTGTCTAATTCACTCATTTTACTTTTAAAAATTAAAAAAGGGGTTTTGGTCGTCATAGACATTAACTGTAAACACTGTTGTAAAAATAGCATGGCCAGCTTCTATCCAAAGCATCCGCCATATTACCTGGGGCACAACTGTTACAGAACTAAAGCAAAGTGGAGTTCTGAGTTTATTTATAATGTCTATGATGGTCGTCATTTAATCTGAGCCTTCTTCACACTCACATAAAATGTTCTCAGGCTCACTTCAGAGCTTTTCTTGATGCTAACTAGAACTAGACATTTTGTTCTAGTGTGTCCAGTGAAACCATCATAGACATTAATAAGCTTTCTGCCCACAAAAAGGATGAAAAAGAACACCACAAATAAATATACAACATTGAAAACAACTACATGAAGGATACACCATTTTATTTTACTTCACGTATCACATACTGTGAAACATTAATTAGTCAAATTATATTCATAGTTTCAGCAGAAGTCAATCTAAATCAAGTAAGTAGACTCTAAGAGTAAGGTTTAAGAACAAAAAATGCGGCTTTATTTGGCTTAAACATAAGAAATGCTATTAGCTAAACACAATTAGAACGCATGCCTTTCAGCAACTTTACTTAAAGAGTTAGTAACTTCCTGATTTTAATGTATTACCTGTTCTATCTCAGAAATCATCGAGAAAATAGGATTTGAAATATTGTTTTTCTGTTACAGATCTTTTCTCACCTGAAGGTCCCGTATGTCGAAGGGCTCCTCATAGATGTATGCAGCATCGGCTCCGGCTGCCAGCCCTCCTACGGTTGCCAGGTACCCACAATATCCCCCCATGGTCTCGATAATGAAGACCCGGCGCTTGGTGCCACTGGCAGACTGCTTGATACGGTCACACGTCTACCATACATACACAGTTTGTTACCATACATACACAGTTAGGGTTTAAGCAAGACGCAACATAAACACACTTCTGGAACGGTTGGTGTAAGAGACACAGGAGAACTCAAGACAAGGAACAAAGGTCCAACTTTAACTCAACTTCTTAAAGGAAAAAATGAAAAATATTATCTTGTGTTCTTCGTAAATATGCTTGTTTTTATGACGTTTATAGTTTTTAGAGGCTAAGTTTTTAAGGGATTGTGTTTGACAACTTTTAAGTTTCATCTTGATTTTTAGTGAGGAAACTGAGCCAACACTCCTTTTTGTGTTGGTTGGTTTTTCTGCTTTTCTGTTCCCCTCTTGTATATACTGCAAATATTTCCTGCTCTGCTCTGAAATGTTTCTCATTTGCTTGGGCTTTGAGCATCTTGAGATTGTCAGAATCAAATCATGAGCAGAGTTTATTGTTACATTACTAATTATTAATAGACATTTAGTCATAAAGTAGCCTGTTGTGTTAATTTTGGACCTGTTTCTAAGCGTTGGAGGACACAACACAGTAGCAGATAAATGCATGTGGTTCGAGAATCATTTAAATTGCAGTCGCGGAATGTGAGGCAGAACTTGATGTGTCGTTCCACCTACTCTTCAGTTCCACTGGTCTTTGTCGTTTTGAAACTGAGAACAACTGAGAATTTTACTGGGAGAAACGTCTGCACAATGAGAGAGAAGTTTAGTAAGCAATGATCTGTTACAGTTATCTGCACAATTTCAAGTAAAGTCGTTCTAAGAGTTTGTTTACTCTATGATTGTATTCCATGTGCAAAGTTTGTCAGACATCTTCCCCATGTTTCATTCTAAGAGCTTATGACCTTTATCACTGCCCCCTAGAGGCTGGATGATAGACACTTTGGCCTCATTTACACAGCGAGTCTTGATGCTCATTGCCGATTTGATCTTCTGTTTACACGTTCTGCCGCAATAAAACAAATTAATTTATTTGCATAACCTTATTTGGGGCAGATCCACCTCCCCAGCCAATGAAAATGCAGGGGAGGTGGGACATTTACTTCATTGACCAATGGAAGCGGAGAGAAAGCAGAACGACCAGCGGAGACTGAGGGACTCACCGTTCCACCGCTGCTCCCTCTGCTCATCTACAGCTATAACTAAACTTCATCGATGGTCTGTCTGCACCAATGAAGATCTGGGTGATGGTGTCTTACCTCCACTATGGCATTGAGAGAGGTGTCTGCGCCGATGCTGAGGTCAGTGCCGCACACATTATTACTGATGGTGGCGGGCACCATGCACATGGGCACACAGAACTCCTCATACCTGCTGCGGGCGTCCACCAGCTGCAGCAGACTCTCAAAAGCCTGCATCAGTGCACACGCGTCAGCAATACTGTTCGCTAACTAGTAGAGGAAGCAATGAGTCGTCCTTTCTGCTTGTTTGGACGTTAAGTGTTTAAAAAGAAGTGGATTTGATCACAGATGGAGCTGATGTCACTAACAGAGCAGCAGATGGAGCTCCAGGTTGAGATGTGGGCATGGCTGACGATGACGATGATGATAAGTGGATGAGGGAAGTTCTAAAGATTAAAGAAAAAACTGGAAAGTGTGTACACCTGCAGAACCCGATGAAGAGCAGCACAAGCGGAGGATAAACAGCACAAACGCACCGATGGAAACACAGGCGATGCCAGGCCAAGTCCAAAACAGCACAATTACGTCCAACTGCGTTTCGAAAATATTTCAGTTCAGCACTTCCTATATTTATGTGCATTTTTAGAAAACACATGTTTATTGTAAAATGAACAAAATGCACCAGCAGTTCTTCTAGATACACATGCACCCAGTTTTTGCAGAAGCTTGGAACATCTTGGAGAACTAACCTCAGATCTTCTGAGGATTTAGCTTTCCGGTGTCTCTGCTTCTGTTCCTGATGACAGTCTTTGACTTTGGATGTTTGTTTACTGACATTGTCTTGCTGCGGGATATATTTGAGACCAAGCACATGCCTCCCTGATGGATAAGTATCTTCTTGTATTTCACCATTAATCCTCACCAAATCTCCTACTCCACTTGAAGAAATAGAGCCCCAAATGTTCAAGGAACCTCCACCCTGCTTCAATGGTTCCTGTACCACTCTCCCTCCTTTTTACGAACTGTCTTCTGCTAGAGCCAAATATTTCACATTTTGACATGTGATCAATCTTTTTACTCCCTAGTTCGTATATTTTCATGAGCTTCTTGGTCTAGATAACTTCTGGCCAGACCACAGGCAGTAGATGAGTGTACCTGGATCCTGGACAACTTCCGTATTCAAAAAATAATTAGCTTCCACTGCGTCTACAATCTTCAATCTTGCCTACTACTCGGAACCCGAGTTTGCATGGAGATACCTTGTTGGTGTGACTACCTTGTGTCTAGTCGCTGTGCTCAATCTTGCCATTTTCTCAGCATCACTTCGCTTCCTCACATAGTTTAAGCTGTTTCTGTTTCAGTCCATGATTGTGTGTCAACCTATACCCATTTGGAATTATATAATCATACAAAATCCCTGACATGGTGCAGGTGTACCTTTAAGAATCAATGCTGATATGAAAACAAGAGGTAGTAATACCAAACATTGGTTTGCATCTTTTGCACAGTACTTTTTCTTTCATAAAATTTGTGAAAAGTACAGACAGAAAAAAAACATTAAATATGTTGTACTCTTTATACTCCTAATGCAAAATCCAAGACCTTCCTATTATTCATATCACTTGTATATAAATAATCTATTGTTTCCTGCTCAAACGTGTGTTGAACGAGGCCAGCGTCGGAAACACACACTAGCAGCAGACACACACACACACACACACACACACAGAGGTTACAGCAGCAGTGAGCAGGCGACAGGTTGTGCAGGGTGTGAGACACATGCGTTCATTCGTCTCCAGACACGCTGATTGAGTCTGCAGTGACCACTGACCTCATAAACCTCGTAACATCGCAGATTTCTCTTACTACTTCTCGATGCCAAATAAAACTCTATTTACAACTTTCTCTACTGAACTCTGTCTGCTTACACGCATCAGCTCAGATTTGTTATAAACAAAGTTTTAAAAAGAAAGAACTTGTTTAAAAAAGAAAACAGTAAGTAATATATTTTCTACTAGTACCTATATTAAATTAAATAGTGTGGCTTTATGGCATCATTCATGGTGATATGACTGTACTATTTCTTATTATTTGACGTTCAAGGAGTTAAAAATGTAAATATCTAAATGCTGCATCACATGCTGCTTTCTTAATTAATTTCCATTTCATTTCTTTCAGCATGAGCCAAAATAGACAGAAAACAAAATCTTTAGGAATTGACTCATTCATTCTCAGCACAGAAATCATGTTTAATTCAATAAATTCAATTCAGGAGGAAATCCCAGGACATTTTGATGACAAAAATTCTTTTGTGTCGAAAAATTAATCTTGCGTATTCACGCAATATGCAACTTTTTTAACACCGGGCAGCACTAGAATAAACAACAAAAGCAGATTCTTTGTTTAATTCATCATTTATACCTTTTTATATTTTTTTATATAGCATTAATACTGGTCATTTACCATTTTAGTGATTTTTGCACTTACAAAATGTACTATACATTATTGTATTTTTGCACAATTTCAGGTTTATTGTGGAATTATTCTGTAAGATAATAAAAAAATTCTTTGAAAAAAAAGAAACTGGGGGTATATTTAAATAAAAATTAAGCACTGTTTTAAGGTAAATTATTAAAGCACATTGAAAAGTAGTAAACAAAAATGCTCAAAAAGGCCCCAAACTCAAAAGGGATAAAGGAGTCATGAACTGAGAAACCCCAAAACTGCAAAAAATTCAAAAACATTTAAAATAATGTTTTTTATGAAGAAATGTTATGGTTTTTTAATGAGACCCCAAATGGATCGTTTAAAAGGTCAAGCAATTAACAAGTAGTACATTATTTTAACATAAACTACTGGGAACTAAAAGGCTATTGCAAGAATTCAAAATAAGTATGCAGATAAGTTGGTAAACATTCATTTTCATTAGTCAGAGAATTCTATATATATTTTTTGTGAATTGTTATTGTGTTTTTTAAGCACATTCTTGTAGTTTAAATGTATTCACAAGATAAAAGATGCCAGATGCTCACTCGTATCAGTCCCTCAAACTATAATAGTGCTAAACATGATGATAACGCTCTTATTTAATCACTATTAGAACACACGCTGTGTTGATGGAACTATTAAACATTTTAACTCGTCTCTAAAATGTAAAATGGCTCGTAACGTTAAGCATGAAACGATTCCGCCAAGCCACTAGGTCTTCCATCTAAAAAGCAAAGCTACCTGCACAGGGTTTCTATATCGCTCATGCAGTCCGACACTTAGGCATTTGGAGTGGTTTCCTGAGGTCGCCATCATCTGCTCTGACTTTCAGCGTATCTTTCTGACAGAAGTGCTCTCGGCAGATACACACAAACACTCTCACACACCCTCCCTGGAGTGTGTGTCGTCTTACGTCTGTGATGGCGTTGAGGGCTGTGTCTGCCCCGATGCTCAGGTCTGAGCCGGGGATGTTGTTGGACACGGTGGCGGGTACCATGACCATGGGTACACACAGCTCTGCGTGCTTGGCACGGGCTGCTTGCAGCTCCAGCAGCCCCAAATACGCCTGCGGTCAGAGCAAGGGCTTATGGGTCATCGCCCGCAATCATGAGTAATGCTAAGAGGGGGAGGGGCACGGAGCCATGCCCACTTTCATACTTGAACTGGAAGATACTGGATGTGTTCATGTAGCGTGTGACAGATGGACTATTTTTAACCCTTAAAAGAACCAAACAAAAATGTCCCTAACAACAAAAATGATACAGTATACATTGGAAAAATACTGCTTTAGACTTTATATTTCATTAAAACTGATGTTATTTATAATCTTTAATAAGGCTGAATCTGACTGAAAACTGTTGTAATAATAAGAACTCATTCAGCTGATTAGCCACAATCTTTTCAATAATTCTCTGATAAAATGTAGACTTAAAATGAGCCTGTAGTTGCACAAGCTTGAGAGATTTTGGAAAAGAACCAGAAAAAGTGAGGTATTTATAACTTCTATGAGGTCATTTTCTAGACTCTTAAGGACCGTTTTTAAGAGAGCTGTTGGTAGGGTACTAAGACTCCGTAGTCTCCTTAGAATATACCACTCATTATATTAAAGGTGCACGTTGAGGCTGGAGGCAGAAGGAGTCCATTTTCTGATTTTTCTGATCTTATAAATGAAGAATGACGATAAATGATCTTATAAATGAAAATTCATTGCATTTGCCCTCCGAAAGAAGTTCACTTGGAATAAGGTTCGGAGGTTTGTTAGCCTCTACTGATGCAAAGAGAGTTCAACTATTGATTAGGTTTGGTAAAAAAAAACCCTGCCTGACTTTACCTAGTTCAAGATTCTCTTTATAATTGTTGTAGTGAATGATAAGTTTAGTTCACCTCCACCTTCTTTCTGCATATTCTTTTCATATGTTGTACCATTGTTTGTTGTCTGCCAGGTTTCTTCTTGACCATCAGAGCTGCAATGACTGATCTATAATTTAATTTTTAAATTAAAATGCAACAAGAAAATGCATTCTGTTCATTTTATGTTATTTTTACTGCTGCCTAGAACAAAAAAAACAACAAATAATAAATATAAATAATAATAAATTAAACAATAATGGTAGGATCTTTTAAGGGTTAAAGTGAAACCTAATTAATGAATATTAAATATGTTTAGGTATGTTAAAGATTGTAATAAGCATCTGCTCTTGCTCATTTTATTTTAAATAGTCATCTGAACTGTTTATTCTAATTACCAGTTAGTGATTGATTTAATCAATTCACCTACAAATAAATCAGGAGATTAGTTTTGTTACAAATAACAATACTCACTGAAGCAAACTCAAATATGATTTTCTTATTCTGAAATATCTGTATTTTTTGCACATAACAAAAATGGATTGAATATTTTAAAATCAAGGGAACATACCTCGAATCCTCCGATCACCAGTAAAGCATTGATGTTGTGAATCCTCATCTGTTCGGCAATTTTATCAATGTGTTTTGCTGGAAGAGTCCTGGAAATGATGCGTCATCATATCAGAGAGCGTGGAGGAATAGTAAAGCTTTGTTTTAGAGGTGTGCATTGCCAAGAATTCAGGGATCTAGTCACAACTTTTGCAATTAAATGAGCGAGCCATTCAATTCATTGTCTTATAAAATGCATTTATTTTTTCCTTATTTCCCAATGACTCTCTAAAAATTCCCCCAGCAATCATGTTTCAGCTCCTACTATGACTCCCATCACCATTCAGTAAAAGAGTTCATCATGATTTTACTGATAATGAAATGTCAATTCAGGAATGACTTTAGCTTCGTCTCTCTACAGAGAAAACTGTTCCTCACAGTTCAAAACCCAACTGTAAAATTCAGATTCGTAGGGGTGTCCCAATTCCTAGGTGTAAATTTTTAGTCCATCCCCTTAGGTTGGGTCCCATTTCTAATCCTTGCCCTACCCCTCTTATTTTACACGTTAACGTTCACGATTATATTTTGGTGAATGGCAAAGACACCGTTCCTAGGGATGTCTGGGATATACTTCAACTTAAAGGGGTACTCCGGTCCATAAAAGTTATTTAAATCACAAAAACACAAGTTTAAGAGTAATTATGAACTAATATTACACAAAAGACTTGAGTATAGCACATTTTCTTTTGCTGCTCTGTTAGAACCATTTGGCTGACATACTGATTTATTGGGGTATATTTTCAGTTCCTCCTTTAACCCTCGGTTTCAAAGGCTGCTAAGGAGCAGGCAAAGGGGAGTCCTAAGGGGTAGGGGTGAGAGGATTCCACAAATGTTTTCCTAGGGGTTTATGTATGTGAAATATCCTCATTTCAGTTGACTCTTTTTGTTTAAAATATACACAGACCACCTTCGTCACCTTTCACCTAAGTTACAACTAGTGGCCAGTTCTAATCTAAATGAATGCACAGTAATGACAAAAACTGTGTTAATGCATCAACTTGACATCAACTTCCATTGGATCAATATTTTTACAAAACTCTACTTTGATTAATTGATCAAAATCCTTTGGGTGAACAATCGTACCTTTTTGTTCCCAGCAGTGATCCGCCCTGGCCTGTCCAGCCCCCCACATCCCCCCACTTGAATTCTTTTATCTGCAAGAGGAAGCACAGGCACCTTTATTAAATCACACCAGAATCTTAAACTTTTGAAACACCTTCATGAACAATTCCATTAAGATGATGTTCTATTCACATTTATTAAGTCATTGTGTAAAAATCTGGAGCTACTTTTCAAACACTTGACCTGTTTATACAGCAGAACATTCCCAGAGAAAAGCAGCGGGGAATGGATCTGAAACCTTACACTGGTTTAAATCAGGCACCGAGAACAAAGCCCAGGGCATTGTGGGAGAATAATGGGCTTAGTGTAATCATTGAGCTTTATCTCATTAGCAAAGGGATTGATTCCTGTGTAGAGTAGCAGCGTGTTTGTTACCAACTGAGCTCCAATGAAAACATTTCTATAGTTTCTCAGTATTTTGCATTGTTTGCTCAAATTTGTAACTAAGATTGTAGAATGTTTTAGAACTTTTTGGTAATATACTTGGCGGACTTATGTCTGGGAGCGCGGCCAAGAGGCTGGGTGCGAGTGCTCTGCTCATTCTCCAGTGAGAGCAATGGGTCTGTGCTGTGTTCCAAACACTCATTTGAGGACACACTGGAGCTAAGCACGTGACTCAGGTTTCAACTCGCACTGTTGTGGAAAAACTGTGTCCCAACCAGGACTGCAAAATGAAGACACAGAAACCAGCACGCTCATGCTTCAGAACGGCAAAGATACAGTGACCAAAAATTCCTTAGAAAAAGATCCAAATTTAGTTATTCAGGAAGGGATATGTGTGCCAGCGCTCTGCCGAAAGTGAGTTTCCCATCAGGCACCTCATCAAGCCGTTGTCCAAGAGTGTTCAAGATGCCAATGAAACAAATCTATACATACATTTGTTCAGAAAATGTTGGGGAATTTTTATCACCATAAATAGATGCAATACTTGGCAAAGCAGCAGAACAGAATGTGATTTATTTTTGTGAATCATGAGATTCTGGTGGTGAAAAACTTCCAAACTGCTCTTTAAATAACCGTAAATTCGCTCTCCATCTTCAGTTTCAGTCCACCTCTTGCTCTTTTTCTCTGAGATTATGGGTTATGTGGCCCTTGAGTGACCTGAAGTTTGGCTCCAAATATCTAAGAGTTATCAAGCCTGATTAAACAGAGCGTGGGTCTCTCTCTCTCTCTGCTTCTCCTCCAGTCTCTATACTATTGTATGTGTTCATAATAAAAGTGAAAATGCCCCCAAAACAATCTTTACAAACAAACATAACGAATGCCTTGACGTCAAGCTCTCATGCACCACATCCCACTTTCCAAAGTTGCTGTGCCTGTCTCCAGACAGACGAGAAACAGTATGAGGTTTGATTCACAGGGGTGTCAACTTTCTAATTTCTGATGTTAGTTCCATTTATTATTTTTGTCTTCAGAAGCTCCACTCGCTTTAGGACTAGGCTACACAAAGACCCCATTACAGCCGTTATTAGACATTTAAAGAGATATAAAAGAATATCACCTATTTTAAGTGTCTTTGTGAAGTGTTACCTGTCCTTTATAGAACCCTTCGAAGCCATCACTGACAGCAAACATCGTGTGTCCTTCAGTGATTCCCACCCTGATGGCCGAACGCACGGCTGCATTCATCCCTGCTGCCGGAGCACCGACGTTCAACACAGCCACGTTAAATGTGCTCTGGAGGGAAAAACACAGAATATCTTTGTGTTCAGCAGAATACTACTATACGTAAATCCAGCACTGAGCAGCTTTTGAACACTTCTGATCAGATTTTGAGGCTAAACGTTGACTTTGGCTTGTAAAAGTGCCATTTAAATGTATTTTTATTAGCAAAATAGAACATACAAATGTCTTTTCTTTAGCTGAGATAGTGATATGCCAAAGGAGTTGCTATGGTAAACAGTCAGGTTGCTGGTCATTACATAATATAATATTTCCAATGTTTATATCATTTGCCTGTGAGAGTTCAGAAAACTGGGTTGGCAAACAGTTTGATTGCTAGGAAGTGATGTCATATATATTTTTTTTATCTATTACTATAATTAGCGTAAACAATCCCCTTGTTCTCTATTATGTTTCAACTTGAAGACATTTTCTTAGCCATTTCCCATTTAGGTTAATTATAGTCAGTGTTAACCACTTTTAGAGCATGGGGTTCAAATACTTTTGCACAGTGGTTGGTATGTTCTTGCGCAGACTGATAACCTTCAGAGGCGTGGTCTGCTTAAAGTTAATATGAGGTTCTCAGTTTGAATTTAGTGATTTCCGAGAATTCCTTTAGTGGTACCAGTCTGAAAAGATAAAGCTACCCGAGTTGGACCAGTTATATCTTGGCAAAGTTTGTTGGCTGTAGCTAGAGTGGTCTAGGAGGAGATATGTCTAGAATTTTTATTTTGAATGTTATTAACAAACATTGACGGCTTAATGGATTGATAAAGTCTGGAAAATCTGCATGTGCATTAAGTTTACTGCACTACTTCTATTTTTCTAATCTCCATGTACATACACGACCATGGCCGTCCTGCGTCCATCATTACAGGCACAAGAAAAAAATAAAATGCACAGATTAGCCCCCAGAGAGCGAAAGAGCCATCCTCAGAGTAAATCTTGTTTTCATGTGGACTTACATTTGGAAGCTCAGCATCGATTTTACGGTGAGACAAGAGCTTGTAGGTGTTTAGGTTGTTTTCGAAACTTCTGAAACACAAAAAAAGACAAAGGAAAACAATGATATTTCTAGTTGTGATTAAACTATCTGACTTGAGTGTTCATTACCTGCCGCGCAGCTTTACAGCTTCTTCAAATCTCTTTTCATCCATTGCCTTCTGGACTTCTTGCGTCTGATGCAACACAAGCATCAAAAAAACATTAGAAACGACTAATGGTCTCATCTGTCTCCAGTTCTGACTGTCTTTACAAATAAAATGCCCCAAGGACAATCAAACTATGATAGCTTTCTGGTAGAAAAATTAAAAATTATTGAAAAACAGACTTCTAAACAAAGTGTTCCAGTTTTATTGTCCAAACCCTCTTATTGTCCATAACTCTGCTCTCATAAAACCACATAAAGGGGTATATTTGCGTAATTCTAGACGATTAGCTCCCCACCATCTGAACGCACTCCATCAGAGGCACCCTGACAGCCTGGTTCCCGCACAGAGACACAACACAGGCTGGGGTCCCAGGGGAAGCCTCTAACAGCGCCAGCACAGCTTCGACACCCATACGACTCGCCTGAGTGGGATGAGAAACGAGATGCTTGGATTCATCTGCAGGATACATTTTTAGATAAAGCCACACAATTACAGTCACACAGTCTGCAAATATAGTTAAATCTCACAGTTTTGGTTATGCACATGGGAAACTCCTCTAATACTGATTGTTCTTTGGTAAATAGACCCTAGATACAGAAATCCCCTGTTCTGATTGGTTACCAAGCTCAAAGATATCCGATTGCACAAGAATCTACAAAGAGCTGCACCTTCCATCAGTGAAGAAATAAGGTACAGACAATACAGGACAAGTTCCAAATATTGGATTTACTGTATGATTTACATAGTTTGTGGGTAGCCAGCCATTGTGAGGTTTACCAACAATCATTGAAAAATAAATGTAAACATATAAACTTAAGCTTTTATTAATTACAATATTCTTATATTAAATAAGTATTACTTAGATTTGATCTATGTTTGCCGTAACCCCATCCCCTTGTTCTAAACTGTGGCTCGAGCCTTCACTAGGAACAGAGAGCTACACAGCCCTTCCCTTTAAATGAAAAGAGAATTGGGACACCCCTTCACGTCACATGAATGCACAAAATGACAAAGGGCTAAGGTGAAACTAAAGTCTACATCATTGTTACCTTTATTATCAGTTTAATGTTTGTGTTCAGCTACTACAGTTTCTGAAGTAGAGTGTTACACTTTTTGGGAGCAAATTAATGAACTCTCTCTACGTGTAAAAAAATAAATCTACGTGTTAGTTTAACTCTAGAAGGACTGCAGCCGTACAAACTAGAGTTAAATCAACACTACTTTTTGCTGTGTATATTTTTATAAGTGCAGTGTTTTTGGATCATTTTTACAGGCACAACCATTATTCTCGGTTTATCAACATTACTCTAATGGAATACATGGGGTTCACTATACACAAATGCTTTATAGAACAAATCATTTAAAATGATCTTTAAATGACAATAACTATAATACCACCCATCAATATTCTATAATGTCATGCTAACACATCTTTATTTATACTGTGTTCATTTTCAATCTCATGCTAATGTCAAGGACTTTGTTTGCGTTACCAGAATACGATCGAAGGCAGAAGGTGTTCCTCCTCTCTGAACGTGGCCAAGGATTGTCACCCGAGTGTCGAAACCCAAGCGGCTGACAACCAGCTGAGGAGAAACAACCACACATTCTTCATTAACAAACAAACAATGACATACAGATACGGCAAGATTGTGAAATGCCAGGATTTTAGGGAAGCTAGCTTGAAATATCAAAGGGGTCATGAACCACTTTTTTTTTCTTTGACTTTATTCATTTCAAGTCACTATTACAGAGGTGTCCATTACAGGGGATTCTCCCTTTAACACAACTTTTTTCAAAGTCAATCAGTAGAAGTTGATTAATGTAGGCTATGTTTTGCCAAAGTGAAATTTTCTTTGCTTGGAAAGAAAACGTGACAACATCATGTTTATGTTGAGCTTAAAGAATCATAACAAAAACGACAGTACACCACTTTTTGAGCACTGGAAACCACTACATATACTTCATAAAGATACCACTCCATACCCGGTCACCTTTGTTCTGTGTATCCAGAAAAAGCGTACTATAAGACAAAAAAGGAGTTTTTAAACATTCAAAACAAATTTCAGAAAGTTTCAGAAGCATGCAAACTCTGACATGGGTGTTGCAGTGTTTCCCCTAGGATCATGGCCTTGGGAAGGGGGGGGAGGCTGTGGTGTTATGGGTGGTGCGGCAAAACACTCACACAAACACTTAATAGTGTTTATATGTTTCTTTTAATTGCAGTATACCAATATATTATAATGTCTGAACAATTACTGTACAATAACCAAACAACTGTACACTGAACTAAACACTAAACATCAGATTTATTTTAATATGTTAATTATTCACAAAGTGTGCAGCTTTTGTCACTGCAGTGTATCTTTCTGCGCTTCTGAAAGAACATCTCCAGAGCATCTTGGTATGGATAGTCTGAAACTTCTGGCCCATTTATTGAGATCCGCATGCAGGCTGCAAGATGGTCCCCTTGCAGCCTATTGCGAATGTCTGTTTTGACCTGTAAATACATTAACTGTTAGGCTTTAAAAGTGATAACTGATAGTAACAACAGTAAAAATCAACTTAACATAGTGATAGTTTAAAGCAGGAAATGCCATTGTATAACTAACTAGCTAGCTATTAATTAAGCAATTTATTTATCAATTCGTTCATTCATGCTTGTGTGTATTTACTTACTTACCAAGATCAGTCTTGTACAGCCAGGGGGAGTATTTCGCCTCTGACAGCCAAGCTGGGTCAAAACCTGTCGTTCTGTGGTGGCTAGACTTTTGCTGCTTGTCAGGGCAAGACATGCAGCACTTGGGCTCTTTTCTGTACTTTGATTCGGAGTAGGAAAGCTACACCGGCTGCTGCTCGCAGCAGAACACGTGCTGTCATCGTCACCACCTTGGGAGCGTTTAAAAAAAGCGGATATTTTTGCCTGCTGCGACATACTCTCCGACGCGCGGTCTCTCTCTGTCCGCTGATGGGTGTGTGTGTGTGCGCGCATCGGAGCGGAACTCCGCGGTGCGCGCGCATCGGGGCGGAACTCCGCCGTGCGCGATACGGAGGACAATTGTAAACGCACAAATGTTGAGACAGAAATTACATGCCATCGTATAAATAACATAATGCTATTTAGTTTAATAAAAGAAAAAAGCAAAGACCTGTTATATATAAATTACTTCTATCGTTATTCGACGAAAATAAAATAAAATTAACTTGACCTTCAAGGGGGGCGGGGGGTGCTGTTGGGGGGGCGGGGCGCCCCCCTAATATAATGGTAAGGGAAACACTGGCTTAGCATAGATCATTGAATTCGATTAGTGATGTTGCTCTAATACACAAGAAATTATCAGCTTAAACACTTTTATTTAAGCCTTAGGGTCAATATAAACTCAAAACTGACTTAAACACAAAGTGAAACTTAAAATTGTAATTAACACCAGCACAAGCTGAAAACTTCAAAAGAATTCCTCAAATAAACGGCACAAAGCTGAAAGTTTTTGTTTGAAAACTTCTGCTTTTTCAGGTCTGGCTGATAATGAAGAGAAGTCAGATATTCAGGCCATCATTGAGTCGACCCCAGAGCTGGACATGGAGCTTGGATACAAAGGTGCAAGGTAATCAACATGCCGTGAAATCAACTCTGACTCTGAAACATGTTTATTCAGTAAATATTGACACTTTTGAGTAGTATGTAAAAAAAATAATAATAGTTGCATGTTTATCCTTGAAAACACTGCCTCATTTTTACACCTTTGTTCTTAAATCAAAGCTACTAACTCAAAAAAACATAAATGAAAACGCGAATGCAAAAAAAGTTTAGAGAAAATGTAAACGAAACCGTAAATGCAAAAATAAGTTTTGAGTGATGAAAAGCAGTTTTGCAAACGGAAATGAAGAACTGCAAGTAAAAATGATCCTCAACAAAAATTTTGATCAGCATTTCGGGCGACTTTTGTGTTTGCAATTCAGTTTTTTGTTTGCGCTTCAGTTTTTATCTCGTTAGGAGTTTTGAGCCCTATAGTTCCCTTTTTAATGAATAGACCCACCCATGAAGCTAGGTCATCAGCCAGAGACGAGCAGTAAATCAGCCAGAGCCCCGAGTAAACATCAAGTATTAATTCAACATTAAATCAACAAGTCCTATTTCACTCGTGCCATACACACAGCTCCACCTTCACTCTCGATGGCATTATGCGTCAAACCAAGGGAAAGCCACAGCTAGCAAAACAGTAGCAAAAACCATTTACTTAGGATGAATACAAGGATTAAAAGAGGACGATTTCAAAAGTGTTTATATTTACAATTAAACCTATTCTGAAAAGTTAATTTTAATGAGGAGCAAGCCAGTGTTTGGAAGAGCACATGTGTTTGTCATCTCTATTTTGTAAATACTGGATTTTGTAAAAAGTGTACAAAATAAAGATGTACAACTCTATATATTCCAGTTAATGGATGAATTATACAAATAAAAAAAGCAATTGTTTATATATATTGTTTTATTACGTTTACCTAAACTGTAGGTTTAGTTTTGAGGTAACCGATATGGGTTTACGACCATGGATTTGTTAAATTAAAGGGATGTTGTGATCTATTTGTTTTGAAGTTCTCCGACTCGAGGGATTGAGAACATGGCTTTCGACCGCAACACAGAGTCTCTCTTTGAGGAAGTGTCTTCGGCCGGCACAGGGCTGATCGGAGATGTGGATGAAGGTGCAGATCTGCTGGGTATGTTTCCACAAATTGATTTCTTGAAATAGACTCGTCCTAGAGACTGATCTCAATCGCTGTTAATGTAACTCATGTTGCTTTGCATGTTGAACTGACCCAGATTTCTCTCTCCATGTCCCGTTACCGTCCTGCTCTCCCTCTAACCGCAGTGGAGTACTCCGGTGTGTATGACATGCTGACATTGCTTTGTTTCTTTTTCACTTAGGATCCAAATCATACTCTTCAATTCATATTAATGCATTAATTGTGTGTTTTGTAAATGAGCTGTATCTGGATAAGATCTCACTCAATCTGCTAACGCTAACAGTTTTGGCCCTGATTACAAGCGGCATTTCATGGTGTACTTACAGTTGGAGACAATAATATTAGCCTGTAAGAACCATAGCTAGTTGTGAGGGGAAATAGCATCGAACAGAATTACAAAGAGATTTGAACTTAGCAAGATGCCATTCAACTAATCATGGCATTTATCGAAAACCCACTCGCAAACTCCAATCAACACAGCATGAAACATTTTTTACCAGAAAGGTCTGAGGATGTTCTGATTCAAATTTGGTGAGAATCGGACAAACTGTGTGAAGACGTAGGTTTTTGATCTAATTCAATATGGCGCTGAGGACTGTCGGTCAACTATGGTATCAGCCAAGATGGTATTTCCATCAATTTTCTACATTTGTTTATATGCTCTGACCATAAGGTGGCGTTGGCTTGAGAATTGTTGAGTCCTCTCGGGGCATGGTGTCAATCCTTCATGCCAACTTTTAGTATTTTATGGTAAAGCATTTACAAAATACACAGATTTTTGATACACCATAATTCAAAATGGCCGACAAGGTGAAATTAGACAGCTGTGTCTCGATTCAGAAGTGTGCATCCTCCCGAGTACGCATTTTAAGGTCACAACGGTGCGCCAAGGCCGTCTCATTTCAGCAAAACTAGAAGGGTCCTTAAAATTTTACCAAGGGGTTAATGCAGCCTTCGGAGGATCCTCCCAAGCCGCAGCCTTAACGTTTGGGTAGGAAGGACCCTCTGGAGGCCTTTAGATCCTGGATTGGGACACAGCCGACATGTTTCAAGTCCTGAACGCAAAATATTTTATGATTTAGGGACAAACGGCTTGGGAGAAATAGGCCAATTTTATATATCTCCGAAACACTAGGTGGCACAGCGCTGAAACACTACATGCAGCTTCAGACCATGGTTTATACAATATACACTGAGTTTGGTGTAAATAGGGTTAAGTGTTGCAGAGTTATAACTGTATGATAATTTTTTGCGAGTTTGCAAGTTCGTTAATTTCTCTAAAATGTTCAAAATACTGCGAATAACTTTATAACTGCCCTGGGAGAAAAATTAAGCTTCTTCACAAATTGTCCTGAGCTGTTTTTGTGCCATCATTGTTATAACCAAACCCGTCACAGATTCTGTGTGGATCCGTTTCAAGCATGTTTCAGAATGTTGGTGCGGGTCTTTCTTTCTTCTTTCGGTTTTTCTATGACCTTGTAACTCTCACCTCACAGCTTTCCATTCCTGTTTCACTCTCCATGTGTCTGTCTCTCTGTCGAACACACGCAGTGCATGTGCTTTCACACCCGAGTGTGTCCGGTAAGACCCTCCATACTGCCATCTAACCTGTTACACAGCGAACACACACCTCATCTCGAGCATTTCAACAGTGTTTCTACATCACTGCCAGCGAAAGAACTAGAAATCCTCTACGACAGTCCAAAAACAGTCTGTAAATATTCAGTTTGAGTCACTTTTAGCTGATTACTGCACATCTGTGACACCCAGAAGGGGAAACAAAAAAGGTCTTGAAAAAATCTTCTCTGTGGAGTTGTGATTTGAGAAATTTGGAAATAAAACTCAATTCTAAACAAGGCCATAACAAGATCTGCAAAACTGCAGCGCTCTGGATATTTACCAAAGTTTACCACAAGGAGGCAGAAGAGACTCACAGCTTGTGACTGCAGTTCATGAAAAATTAAAAAAGTTCCAGGACTTGGGTAGAAAGATGTGATTATTAAATAAACAATGATTTGGGTGTTGCCTGAATTCAGCTTTCCTGTGGTTCAGTCAGTAGAGCATTGCGCCAACAATGCAAAGGTTATGGGTTCAAACCCCAGGGAAAGCAAGAACTTACCAAATGTGTTAATTCCTTGAAATGTCAGTCACTTTGGATAAATGTGTCGGCTAAATTCGTAAATGCAATAATAGGAAAGTCCACATTGTTTTATTGCTATCACTTGTAAATGGTCAACATTCAAACGTTTGCAAAACTCGTGCAAAATTAACGGCATTTTAAGGAGTTTTTGGAGATTGAAACTACTTATGACTTTTTCGGCAATGCCTCTGAGCATTTCAGACAGCTTTCGTGCTCGACTCAGGCAAAATGATGAAAAACTTTTCCATCCACTCGTCTTTCAAAACGTCGATTTTTCTTCGCTTTAATGGAGACGTGTGATTTCTGGCGGAAACATGCGCAGAGAGGAAACGTTACAATAGTAATTATGTAAGTGGAGAAATCAGGAACACGACTTAATCCCATGATTTTTATTAAATCCTAATTAATATTTTAATTTGTTTAAATTTATATTTAAACTTTCAGTACTTGTACAGTTTTATCCTCCTCACAGACGAGGCACTTTACCGTACAGTTGTGCTCATAAGTTTACACACCAAACAATTATTTGATTTCTTGAGCATTCTTGAACACACAAGCAATATTCCTACTCTTAGTTTGTTGCTCTTTTTAAATCACAATGAAACCAGAAAATTTACAAATGATCAATAATTTAATCATTAGTAATCCCCATTTAACATCAATGACAGCCTGACGTCTCTTGAGGTAGTTGTTGTTGAGGTTCTTTAACTTCTCTGTTCGTAAAGTAGCCCATCCTTTTTGGCAAAAAGCCTATTGTAAATTATAGCATGAACAGCACGTTTGCGTTCTCCCCAAAGTGGTTCAATGATATTGAGCTCGACAATAGAACCTTCACTTTTGTTCTGGTGGAACCAATGACGAGTGGCTGCGTTCATCTTCCATCAATGACCAAGTTTCCTGAGCCTTTGGAAATCACACATCCTCAAAACATCAGTGACCCACCTCTGTGCTTCACAATGTTGTTCAAATATCTCAAACTCATGAGCACAAATGTACAATTTCCTTGAGGAAGTTCCTCAATTTATGAGGTTGCGGTTGAACGATTATGTTTAAATCATAATACAACCCTTACAACTTAATAAAATATATAAACATCGGAAACATCTGTGACATAAACTCTGATAGGTAAACACTGAAGGTATTAGTATGCACTAATCTAACAGGGTTGGAAGAGTGTCAAACAAAAACTGGTTAAATTAATACTTTTTTTGTCACTCAATTTAGAATCAAAATTTGAATGCAATGATATGCAAATCACTGCAACCAGACGGGCACTATGTCAAGAGCATTAATGTTCTTAGAAGCCATGTTTCTCTCATGCACTGCGCAGGCATGAGCCGAGAGGTGGATAATCTCATTCAGGAAAACGTGCAGCTGCTTGAGACGAAGTGAGTGCTTTAGATTTTCTCTCTCTTGTTTCCTGGGGGGCTCTGTGGCTGACGGTGCTTTGTTTACTTCAGAAATGCTTTGAACGTGGTGAAGAATGATCTGATCGCCCGTGTGGATGAGCTCACCTGTGAGAAGGAGGTTCTTCAGGAGGAGCTGGATGCTCTTTCCAAGGCCAAAGTCAAACTGGAGGAGAAAAGCAAGGAGCTGGAGGAGGAGCTCAAAAAGTTAGTCTTCTGTCGCTTCAGATGAAAGGGATAGAGGAGGGATTTTATTAACGAACGTGCTTTTGTTCTTTTTAATGCACAGAGTGAAAGCTGAGACAGAGATGGTCAAACAGAACATTACTAAAGATGAAGACGAGGTGTGGATTACACTTTAAGTATCTTTTTTTAAAGATTATTTATTTTGTAATATAAGGTCAAGTGAGGAATGCAGCAGAGGACACCACGGCACCTTTCTAACAGGAACTTTCCTCTCCGAGAAAACTACAAAGGAATGTATGGTGTCCTCTTACATTAGCGGGAACTTAGCCAGAGCCTGGTATGATTGGCTGATACTAGGAACAATTTGCATGTTTCCACAGCAACACAACTGGCTAGTCGGGAAGACACTTCACTTGTTTTCTTTCTTAAAAAAATCAGTCAAAGCTTCATTCAAGAGTTGTTTTTTTCTGTTCTTTTCTCAGAGCGACGTCCCCACGGCTCAGAGGAGGAGGTTCACGCGGGTCGAGATGGCGCGAGTTCTCATGGAGAGAAACCAGTACAAGGAGAGACTGATGGAGCTGCAGGAAGCTGTCAGGTGGACCGAGATGATCCGGTATGATGTCGCTTTTAATTATTTGTTATGTATTGTGTTACATTTTTATGACATCATTAACAGCTCCCTAGCAACCAAACGGTTTACCCTAGCAACCAAATTTTCTGAACTCTATCTCAGCTTCGGTAAATGATAAAGAACTGGGGTTTGATTTATATAACTTATAGTGACAAAAGAAACATTATATTATGTCACTGACCCCTCCATAGCAACCTGACTGTGTACCTTAGCAACCACTATCTTAGCTAATGAAAGTCATAGCGACATTAGGGTAGGTTTAAATCACTCATAGTGGCATGGGGAGCTTTGCATGATGTCAGTGACTTTTCCATAGCAACCAACAAGTCTACCTTGGCGACCATGCCATTTTTCATATAAAAATACATTTAAAAGGCTAACATCAGTGTTTGTGTTACCGTTTTATTTATACATCTCTCTGACTCGAGTTACATATTTATTTAGGATTATTTTATTTAGCATCTTTTACATTTAGTTACGAATCAAATGATAAGCATCATTTAGTCAGAGCAAGTAGGCTCATGAATATCACTTCCATATCTAGACTCGGAGTGCTTTCAGCTTTTCCACAGCGATATTGTTTTGTTTTTTTCCAGCGCCTCAAGAGAAAATTCAGAGGTTGCAGAGAAGAAGAGGTCGAGCATCAGGCAGTTGTAAGATCCTGAAAGCCCACGGATGCACCCACGAGGAAACGCAGCAGTCACACATCCATCTCTCTGTGTTCTGTTCCAGCTTCAGTCGTCTCTTCAGTTCCTCCAGCTCCTCATCCTCCAACAACACGTCCAGAGGTTTACCGTCCAACGTCAAGTATAATCCGCCCAGCATCATGAAGAAGAGCAACACCTTCTCCCAGTTCCCCAGAGAGAAGTCCAAAGCGTTCGACTTCCTCAAAGAAGAGTAAGTCTTTTATTTCATTTGCTAGTTTTGTGAACAACAAACACTCACTGGCCACTTTATTAGGTACACCTTGCTAGTACCAATCTGGACCCCCTCCTGCCTCAACAAAGAGAGGAAATGTGTAATCATCAAGATACTAAAGCTAATCTCTGTAAATGAACAGGGGAACAGAACTTTCAGTTATATCACTTAAATCTAAAAGAAATATGATGAACGCTGCGGGATCCTATGTTTATCTGATGAGAGGATTCCTTGTACTTCTGCTCAGGGTGGACTCGAGTGGGTCTCTGTCCCGACGGGAGCAGAAGAGGGTTCAGTACCAGCATGTGAAAGCCCACGTGCAGAAAGAGGATGGCAGGGTCACTGCACACGGCTGGAGTCTCCCGGGAAAATACAAGGTAAGAGGATTACATTTTTTTTATATATATATATATATTTAATTTTTAAACTTTTTACATTTGAAGTTAAAGTTAGATTAAAGTTTTATTTGTTTTTATTTTTTTAAGGAATATTTTTGCACTTTTTAAAGCTGACATTATTAATTTTCATGAAAACGAATGGTCACAGTGTTTTACTTTTTTAAACAATTTATTATGTTCTTTTTATATTACATTTTTCCATTAAATGAAAGGTAAGAGGTTATTTAATTGTTATTTTTATTCTTTTTTTCTTTTTACATGAGAATTCTAGGTAAGAGGTTTTTTTTTATTTAATTTATTTTACTTTTAACTTTTTCATTTTTTTTATGTAAAAGTTTTCATGTAAACAAAAGCAATTTATTTACTCTTTTTTATTAAATTTAAAGATGATTTTATTTTAGAAGCCCATTACAATGTAAGTCTTTTATTTTTTAAGTCTTTTATTTTTTTCTTATATTAGTGCAATGTAGATGTTCTGTTTTGTATATTTTGATTTTAAAACATTTACATCTAATATGTAAAAATAATTTCTTATTTAGCTGAATGAAAATACAAGCTACGTGTCTGTTATTGTATTCTAATTGAAAAAGAAACATTGTTTAACCTTTTCAACGTGTAACGAAAGGTTGTAAATGGTGCTTTCAGGTACTAATACTGAAATTAGAAAGTGTTTGGAAGAACCATCTGCTGTTTAGATTCTGATCCTCACCGGTGATGTCACACATGTGTTTTTGCATTCTCCTCAGGCTGCTAATGGTGCTCATGCAGAGAACAAAATCAACCTCCCTGTCCCTGTGTGTCTCAAGCCGCTGGAGCAGAAAGATGCTTCCATGAAGGTGAGAACATGAAGGAACCTGAAGCAATACTCTCATCATTGCACCGTTCAAATACACTTTTTTAAACATATATTTCACGAGATCTTTGTTTCTGGTTCGCAGCTCTTGTGTGCAGCTGGTGTGAATCTCTCCGGTGGACGGCCGTGTGACAGAGACTCTGGGGAGGAAACAGACAACCCCAAACAGAGCAAAGGCTCTCAAGGCAGCTTGCATCAGCCCGAGCAGGAGCCGAAGGTAAGCGTCAAAAGATCCAGAGCAAAGAAAAACACAAGTGCTCATGTTGGTGTCACTGGCTTTAAGGACACCCCCTGATTACATCATCCAGTGTTTGCCGTACCGTTAAACTATACTGCCACCCTTCCTCAGGAAGTGTAACAATATATCATGGCACATTATATCATGATACAAAATTGTTACAATGCGTGGAGTTTCTGGAGTAAAGGGTTTCTAGTCACTTCTGAAACTTCTTTACCCTTAAAATATGTTTACTAGTATTATCCTTCATTAACGTTTTACACGAGAAACATAAAACAATCTCTCTCTATCTCTTCAAATAGGGAACGTAATGCAATCGTCAGCACTGCCCCTAGTGGATAAAGGATATTAAATGCTGTCACACAAATATTGTAAAGATGAGAGGATTCTTGAGGATCTCACACAGATGTGTGTGGCTGTGTGCTTGCAGGAGCATGAGCATGAGCAGACAGTCACAGCGGAGATGTCCAGCCGGGTTTGGATCTGTACGAGCACACACTCCTCCACGAAGGTGATGATCATGGATGTGACGCGACCGGACGACCTGCTGGACAGTTTTTATGTCTGTAACTCCTGTGTGCTGGTCATCGCCAGTGTCCCAGGTCAGGGTCCATTTCTCGTTCTTTTTTTGGCTGTCGGCAGTGTTGAATCTTTAGCTGTATTTTAATATATATTCTTACAAAGAGTTTCATTTAAATAGTTTTAAAAAAAACTGAATCCTGGGATAGAGGGGAATCAGGGATGGAGGTTTCATTGAACACTGGAATCACTTATATCTCTTTGCAAGCTGGGACTTGTTGGCAAAGAGTAGAAGGAAAAGTGGGGGGCAGCGATGCTTCCCTTCTGTCTGTTTTGCAGTTGGTGGGGTTATCAAATCATTCAGATCTCGACTGGGAAGTTAGTGATGTTTGATGTTCGTGTCGGGTCCTTCAAGCGTTCAGGTGTTTTTACAAATGCAATGCTTAATACTAATTTTAACAATGGCACAAATCGCCTGTTGGTTTGGTACAGAGGTTTTAAATTATTTTTTTTATATAATTTGCAGAAGACAAATTGAGAAAATAAAGAAGACATATTACATTTAACGCAACAAAGAAATCCACTGATTTTGCGGCAAACATCCCTCTTTGTTTTGACTAGTTGTTGCTTATGTTGGGAAAAATTTGGGAATCACAAAAGAAAGAAACTTTGGCTTTAGTTACTGTTAGATAGCGGTGCAGTTCACCAGTATCCTTAACATGTCACCCATCAGCCAACCTTTCAATTATATCTGTATTCTGCAATCTTGACACACTTTCTTGGGAAGCTTTCAACCACCGCCATATTCTTCACCGCCCCATGTCCTCAACCAAGCCAATCACTCACGAGACTAACTTGAATTAACTTGGATTACTATCAATAATGGGAGCATTTCTTGGATCAAAGTAGTCAGAGAAGAAGCCCCCTTTTTCCAATAAGTCAGTTTACTTTATTAATAAAACAAATTAACAAATGAAAAAACGAACTTACAAATGCACCGAATAAAGGGCCCAAAGTATTTAAAGTCTGAGATTTTTCTGACCATTTGATTATTTCTGTTATGAAGTGATGTAACTTGGGGGCATGACTTTCAGGAGTCTTGGAGACAGACTTTCCCGCAGGGGAGGAGATTCCTCAGGACCTGGAGGCGGAGCCAGATGCACTATTGGCCAGCAGCAGCTCTCAGAATAGCGAGGGCGTGTTGAGTGACGTGTCTTCTGTGGGATGCAACATGGAAGATTCCGGCTCAGGATCTCAGACGGGCAGCACAGCAGCCAATGAGGGCTCAGCGGAGCAGAGTCCTGCACGAGGAAGTGGTAAAGTAGAACGACACTTTTGTGCACATTAATGGCGTTTTAACGCATTCACGAAACACTGAGAGGTGCATATTAACAGAATCAGGTGACGTCTCATCATCTGGAACCTCAAGGATGAGCGATCCAACGTACGTTTGTTTTTATAACAGGAAGTGCCCAAAAACCCTCAATAAATGAACCGTCACGGTCTTCAGCGGACAGAAACCATTGTATATGATCACAACAAACGTGTTGTGAAGTTTTGAATCAGTTTATTTGTTCCAGATCTGTCCAGAGCTCCCAGTGAAGATGGTCTGGCAGCAGAGGAGGCTCTGGAGGCAACTGAGGAAGACCAGGAGAGTCCAGGACAGGACTGCAGCCAGCAGGGAATCTACACGGAGCATGTGTTCACAGATCCGATGAGAACCGAGGCTTCTGGAGCTACAACCGGCAATGGGAACCAGAGGTGAACGATTCACAGACCATTTACAGTTTGATTTGGATAGAAACTCATGCTTTGTTTGTTTTGCTCCAGGGAGTCTGGTAAAGACAGGGATGATGTGAACTCAGCGGGTGGAAAGATGGATCTAGCAATGGAAGAGACCCAGCGGATGAGCAGCGCTCTTCCCACCATGTGGCTGGGGGCTCAGAACGGCTGGTGAGATGAATTCAGAATGGGTTTTAGATTCATAAAAAGAGTCGGTTCTGTACAGCTGAACAAAAACAGAAGTTCTCTATTGCTTAAATAACTGTATACGAAATACAAATCACATGGTATTAGAAAATGAATGTTTTAGTGAAACAACCACGTGTTTGAATAAACCACATGCAGCCAAAACAAATCCAAACACTAATGAGTCCAAGTCAAGTCCGAATACTAACGAGTCCAAGTATAGTCTGAATCTGAATACTAATGAGTCCCTATCAAATCTGAACCCAAACATTAATCATTCGAAGGGAAATCAGAGTCCGAACACTAACGAGTCCAAAGCAAATCCAAGTCCGAACACTAACGAGTCCAAAGCAAATCCAAGTCCGAACACTAACGAGTCCAAAACAAATCCGAGTCCGAACACTAACGAGTCCAAAGCAAATCCCAGTCCGAACACTAACGAGTCCAAAGCAAATCCCAGTTCCAACACTAACGAGTCCAAAGCAAATCCCAGTCCGAACACTAACGAGTCCAAAGCAAATCCAAGTCCGAACACTAACGAGTCCAAAGCAAATCCGAGTCCGAACACTAACGAGTCCAAGTAAAGTCTGAATCTGAATACTAATGAGTCCAAAGCAAATCTGAACCCAAACATTAATCATTCGAAGGGAAATCAGAGTCCAAACACTCACAATCCCAACCGAGTCTGGCCACTAAAGAGTCCAAGTCAACTCAAAGTCCAAACACTAATCGGTCCAAGTCAAGTCCAAGTCCTAACACAAACGAGTTTAAGTCAAGTCCAAGTCAAATCTGAATATTAACGAGTCCAAGTCAACTCAAAGTCCAAACACTAATCGGTCAAAGTCAAGTCCGAACACTAACGAGTCCAAAACAAATCAGAGTCCAAACACTAACGAGTCCAAGTCAACTCAAAGTCCAAACACTAATCGGTCTCCAAGTCAAGTTCAAATCCTAACACTAACGAGTTTAAGTCAAGTCCAAGTCCGAACGCTAATGAGTCCAAGTCAAGTCCAAGTCAAATCTGAATATTAACGAGTCCAAGTCAAATCTGAGTCCAAACACTGCAAAGGAGTTGAAGTCATGGCCAATTAAAATCTGACTAATAGCTTTTTAATCGTTCTTGAGTTTCTTTCCTGTGGTTCGTCTTTTTTTTCTGTGCAGTTTTCTGAAATATTTTTCTTATTATTTAACCTTTAAATACACATATCGTACAAAAAAGTCATGCTAAAGCGATGGAATTTTCAAGCACAGTGGATACAGATTTTTTAAAAACACTTTTTCTCACGCAAAAACTGATCCCTGCATACATGACTAATTGTCCTCGTACATAACAGCCCTCCAAATAACTACAATAGCTTTAGCAAACCTGACCTTTGGACGTCTTGAAGGTTATTCTTTGCTTATTTTGCCTTGTGTTCTGTTCTTGTGCAGCTTATATGTGCACTCGTCTGTCGCTCGGTGGAGGAAGTGTCTGCATGCTGTCAAACTGAAGGACTCCATTTTAAATATTGTGTAAGTTCAAGGGTTAAATCTTTTTCTAGAACATAATAAATTATTCATTAATCATTTGTTTCGCTGCGCAGGCATGTGAAAGGCCGGGTGTTGGTGGCTCTGGCTGATGGCACTCTGGCTATTTTCCATAGAGGCCTTGGTAAGACATCATACTGTCAAATATTCATTCCAGAAGGAATGTTAAATCCCTATCGCCTGTACGTTCACAGACAGCCAGTGGGATTTAACAAACTACCACCTCCTGGACCTCGGCCGGCCTCACCACTCCATCCGCTGCATGACTGTCGTTCATGATAAAGTCTGGTGCGGCTACAAGAACAAGATCTACATCATTCAGCCCAAAGCTATGAAAATAGAGGTTTGGAAAATCATCTTAAATTAATCAAGTGCTTACAGGGACTCAAATCTGAGGAGGATTGAATTCCCAACCCTTGGTTGTGGTCAATTAGAATTATATTCAGGCCACACCCCTTTTCAGTCAGACTGAGTGGCAAAAGAAGGGTTAATGGGCGAGGGTTAATACAGAATATTGCAGATATTCTGATAATTACATATTTAATTTAAAAGAATTGAACTTGTCTGTGATGCAGACAACTAGATAAAAATTGGGCAAGAAATAGGATTTCCTGACATTTATACGTTCCTGATTTTACAACATATTGTATTCGACATGCTACAAAACTAAAAACAAGTTCAGAGCTAATAAAGTCTAGCAAAAGTGAAATGTTTAAAAACATTACAAATCACCATAGTGCTAGCGTTAGCAAGCTATTTAAAAGTGGATTTTTGTGCAGGTTTTTATTCGAATGCTTTGTTGTTTCTTTAAATACATCTCTGAACATTCCGGGCGTATGTTGATAGGCATCACACTTTCAGAGAATGAATGATCTCCAGCACAGAGATGGCTAGTGGGTGCATCTAACCTAGAGAGAAACAAATCTCTTTCTTTCTCCTTCATAGACGTGATTGACGGGTGAGTCAGCTCCGCCTCTTTTTCGTTAACTTTTATATTTAATCTTTAAACAGAAGTCTTTTGATGCTCATCCAAGGAAAGAGAGTCAGGTGCGTCAGCTGGCCTGGGTGGGCGATGGGATCTGGGTCTCCATCCGACTTGACTCGACGCTGCGCCTCTTCCATGCGCACACCTTCCAGCATCTGCAGGATGTCGACATCGAGCCATACGTCAGTAAAATGCTAGGTGAGAGTGCCCTCAGAAAAGTTTTCAGTTTTTTGTGATTTTGGAATCCTTTGGAGGTTGTGGACGTGCTCTTGTCTCCTACAGGAACAGGAAAGCTGGGCTTCTCTTTCGTGAGGATCACAGCTCTCATGGTTTCCTGTAACCGGCTGTGGGTTGGAACAGGAAATGGCGTCATCATCTCCATCCCGCTATCAGACTGTAAGCCTTACGGATGCACTGCATTAGGGGTTGAGTCGTTCTCTCTGTAACTCCTCTTGTCTCTTCCTTTCCCTGCCGCCGGCTGTATGTTCTTCTCTGTTCACCCTCACTCTCCCTCTACCTCTCCCTGTCCATTTCCCTCCACCTTCCTGTACCTCCTTCCCCTTCCTCTCTGTTTCCTTCCCACTCCCTATCCCTCCCCCTTCTAATCCCTCCATCCGCCTTACTCTCCCTGTACCTCTCCATGCCCATGTCCCTCCACCTTCCTGTACCTCTTCCCCCCCCCCTTTCTCTCCCTGTACCTCTCCCTGATTATTCCAGCAGCCAATAAGACAGTGGGAGCGATCGCTTGTCGTCCGGGTGGAGCGGTGCGTGTCTACGGGGATGAAGCTGTGGATGGAGGCGTCTCCGGCTCGTTCGTCCCTTACTGCTCCATGGCTCATGCTCAGCTCTGCTTCCACGGCCACAGGGACGCCGTGAAATTCTTTGCTACTGTTCCAGGTACGATTTATTTACTGAAGTACTTGAAATACAAAACAGAACGTAACTTTATTTATTGGCATGCATTAAACACTAGAACCTAACGAATTAAAATGTATTTCACAAAAAAAGAAAGCACACATCATATTTAACACAAACGTTATCATTCATTCATTTCACTCATTCCCTTTTTGGGGTCACGGGGGTCTGCCGGTGCCCATCTCCAGCTCCCATCAGGCGAGAGGCGGGGTACACCCTGGACAGGTCGCTAGTCCATCGGAGAAAACAATGTTATTAATTAAAACATGTTAACTGGCGTTATTTATTACAAAGATTTTAACAGAAAGCACAGATTTATTGGTTGATAAACAATGAATACAAACCAGAACTTAATGAATTCAAACTCATTTTTAGTTTATAAATTGGTTAAAATAACTCATTTTTATGAATTAGTAGAAGCAGAAAAGGCACTCACGTGTTTCCCATCGCAGACAGCAGTGGCAAGGGGGTAGAAATAGATCCGGTACACACTTTCCCGGGGGATTTCAAGCTTTCTGTACAATGCTGGATTTACACTTTGCCGAAAACATATATAATATAATTTATGTATATAAAACACATTTTTATTATTAACAACATTATTCCATATTCTTGAGGTGTCCATTAAGTTTTGGCTTCTTCAAAATGATCAGTTCAGGCATTATTATTATTATTATTATTATTATTATTATTATTATTATTATTATTATTATTATTATTATTATTAGGTTTTTTTTACATAGTTTTTAAATAAAACAAATGATAGACAGATGTTTCTGGGAGGAGCCTAAAAAAGAAAGTTTTATTCTGCGGAATGTTTATTGCTCTTCAGGTCAGGTTCTTGTCCCTGGAGCTGAAGAGTCGAGTGACGGCCACAGCATGCTGATCATGAGCGGAGGGGAGGGATACATCGACTTCAGACTCGGTGAGAGCCGCAGAACTCACCAATGTTTACTGGTGAAATAAATGCCCTTCACCTGCTGCAAAGGCAATGCTGGTTAGAGAAGCAGCTGCAAATGGGGGTGGAAGGCATGGCATTGTCTCCAGGGGTGTTCCTCAAGCTTTTTTGTACTTCAGACTGTTTTCTTTCACGGCCCTAAAGGTGTAGCAGATGATTACAGAAAAAAAGATTGCTCTTCATAGTTCAGAAGGAGAACTGAGCTTGTTTTTACTAATTTTACGGCTTATTTTGCATCACAAGCCGTGTATTTGGTAATTTTTCAAACAAAACACTTTAAGTGTGTTTAACTGGTCTTCAGCAAGGATTACATGGAATTAATTACATTTTTTTCTTCTGTTAATTTTCGACGTTGCGAACAATTGTGCACTGGAAATTTGGATGGAATTTGGATTATCCTCTTTATTGAAGTTTTATGAGTCAATAATAACTTTTGTCATCATGCAGGACAGTTCTGAGCTTCAGACACACAAACAAAAATGGAAAATATTAAATACTAAAAATTGATGTTTAAATTGATTTATATGCATAAATAAAATGGTTGAAGAGAGGTAAACATCGGCCATGACTCCTCTGAGCTTATAATGCTGCTGGGGTTACAACGAAGAGTTCATGACTTGAACTGAGACTTTTTCCGGGGATTTCCAAGAAGTCTGAGAACAAATGATATACATTATGGTATTTAAAGATAGCACCCAACTCTCCTCTTCAGAATCTTGGACCAGCAGAGTCCAGTGTTTGGGATTCCAACTGAGGGGCGCGTAACTTCAAAACTTCATTTTATTCTTTTTCCTTTTTAAAATGTTATATCAGTAACTTTTTTAAATCAAGTAATAACCCCATGCTATTTTGCATATCGGTGGAAACAGATAACACTTGTACATCAGTGTCTCTCCTGTGTTATGCATTGCTTTATATTCCGGCTGAATATAAAGCTGATATAAATCATTCCTGATTTACTATAAATCAAATCTGCAGGTGGAGAAATGTTGTATAATAATTGTCTTTTTCTCTCAGGTGATGAGGATGTTGGTGTGGGACGAGATGAGGATGAAGAGTCTACAGAACCCACGCTGAAACTACAGTCAGCTCCTGTCAAACCCGAGCGCAGTTACCTCATCGTCTGGCAGGTGGCGCTAGGAGGAGAGTGAAGGAAAATGTAACGGAGAACTCTAACCCACACACTCTTATTTTCCTTCTTTTACAGCATTTCTAATTAATATAGATATTATTATTATTATTAACATGTTAATGTTGTGTCTTAATACAGTATGGGTTCTTTAACATTCGTTAATGTTGTTTTTATACGAATCTGGCATTGACCGGTCAGAGATCACGTGTTGAAATGAAGGGACAGAACGATGACTTGAATGAAGCCCGTCCATCACTAAACCCAGAGACACTGGTGCTCAAAAGTTTGTGATATCATGTGACTTTCAATGCCTTTGAAATGATTACATTTATGCATTTATTTGATGAGAAATACAGCAAAAACCTATTAATGCATTAATATGACTGATAATGCTAACGTGGATCTGAAGAAGGGATCATTGGAGTAGTAGTAGCATCACTTAAAGGGTGACTGATGTAGAGCTGAACATCTGACGGGACCTGATGGTTTAGGATGAAAATACACACTATTTTACAAACAAAACATTTGCGAAATTGATTTATAATTTAGAATAAATGGAAATAATTTACATTTAGAAATGAACAACCGAAGGATCCTATGAATTAATTGATTAATATAACGATGGTGAAATTAGCATTCAGCTTTGAATTTTTGAGGGGCTGTTCTTAAACGAGTCTTCAAAGCGAATCATAATTTTGAAGAGCAAATCATTCATTAATAGATAAAAATGTGAAAAAATTTGGCCTTTTTCAATTTTCCCTATGTGAGATAATGATCTGCTTATATGGTTGCTAGGGTAAACAATATGGTTGCTATGGATGGCTTTTTAATCGTTTAAGCACTGCAAGCGATATAAAATATTTCCTGTGTCTCTACAAGTTTCTTTAGCTGAAATATAGATCTACTGATCTGGTTACTAGGGTAAACCGTTTGTTGCTATGGAGGGTTCTGTCATGAAATATAATGTTCCTATTGTTACTAAAAGGGATTTAAAATGGCTCAACAATTTTCCTTAGCTGACCTAAGGATCTACTGATATGGTTGCTAGGCTATGCAATTTGGTTGCTATGGAGGGTGCAGTAGTAGAGTAAGCGTAGAGCAGTGTATACTTAACATTTAATTTGATTAAATGTTATTTTTCAATACTTTAGAAGGTTTTCATCATATAATAAGAACAATGCCATATTTTTGATCAAATTAAAAGTCTTTGTTTCAAACTTTTGACAACCAGCCTCTGTTAAAAAAGTTTACATGGTGAAACTGATTTATTTGAATTAAATCTTTACGTTTGACGTGTTTTTTTTATTCACAGAAGGGATCTGTGTTTTCTCTGTTAGTTGATGAATATAGAGACTATTTTTGCATTCCTAACGGCGAGGATCTGGCAACGGTGTGTTTGCACCTCAGTGTGTGTTAGTGGCTCGGATGAATCCTGTATCATTCCTATCCTGAGATCCAGAGCTCTAGGGGGCCGTTGTTTTCTCACTTTAGAGCTTGCTGGCACTTTACAGAGATACCGAAATTCCTGGAAGGGCACCTTAGAGCCGTTGAGAGGGTCTGGCCTTTTACCAAAGGATTAAACATAGAACAAATCAATAGCTAGCTCTTATTTAGCATCGCCAAGGCAGCGAATGTTTGTCGTTCTCTTGAAGAATCACACAACAGACGAAACAACGCTCTTTAAAATGTGACAGGGATTGTACGATAAACTCAGAGGTTAAACTCTATACGCTTCAGCACTAACCGTCTTTTTTGGTTTTGTATTTCGTCCGATTAACACTTTTAGCGTATTGTGAAAAACGTGACTCTTCTATGTGAGCGCAGGAATGCGTCCGGTCACACTTTAAGGGAATATTTCCATCCATTGCACCAAGTATTTATTTTCTCCACGTGAACTCAGAATGTACTTTTTATGAGCGTTTGTGAGCGTAGACGGGGTTTAGTTTTAGCTAATGCTACGGCTAATGTCGACGAGTGCCCTGGCTGTATGGAAGCTTTAGAAATTCACATTTAAAAACAAGTTTGTAATTTTTGAAATATACAAAAATGTAATATTGGATTTAACCTGCATTAAAGGTACACTGTGACACAGATGTGCTCATAAGTTTACACACCCTGGGAAATCATTTCTTGGGCCTATTTCAGAAAGCATGATTACACAATAGTGGCTGGGTTAAGTCATTTACCAGTAAACAACTGTGTTTACACTTAAACATTACTTTCTACACTCACCGGCCACTTTATTAGGTACACCTGTCCAACTGCTTGTTAACGCAAGCTTCTAATCAGCCAATCACACGGCAGCGACTAGACATGGTCCAGACCCTCTGCTGCAGTTTGAACCGAGCACCAGAAACTGGATTTAAGTGACTTTCAACGTAGTACGGTTGTCTGAGTATTGCAGAAACTACTGCTCAACTAGGATTTCCCATCGCTAGGGTTTACAGAGAATGGTCCGAAAAAGAGAAAATATCCAGTGAGCGGAAGTTCTGTGGAAGCAAATGTGTCCCTGAGAACTGCTGGTTGCTGACCATCTCCATCCCGTAAGGTGTACCTATCAAAGTGGCCAGTGATTGTAAATTAGGTGATGGCGCCGTCAACAAAACAGCCCAGCTGGAAGAAACCATGGTTGTAAACCTCTACTTCCACGATTGTTTGCACTGTGAAATTGGTGAATTACTGGACTACAATTGAACTGAACGGATAAAGCCGTTCAAAACTCTTGTATTTTTCTTGTAGCTTTGTAACTTCATGGGCCAAGCTTCCATACAGCTCACACAGAACGCATTTCACAGCTCTTTTTCTTTACCTTGGATGCCAACTGTGTTTACTGCTGTCGCACCTAAAAAATCATCGCTGTTTAGCACGAGGAACGTACACATTTGCAGAAAAGTGAATCCCGAAAGACATGTTTTCATGGAAAAAACCCAAATGCGTTCTGAGTGAAAGGCCTCGGAGACGCTGATGAACAACTGTACGAAGCTATGCATGTTTTATAGGTTTACTGTTTCTGTCTTTATCTCCACCTTTTTGGGTGGGTGTGTGTGTCGTTTGCGTTTGTGAACTCTGCGTGTGAATGAGCGAATCTTGCTGGATGTGCTGTGTGGGGCTTTCACAGCTCATCGATACTGTGGATTTATTGTGGAACGTTTGATAAAACTGCATCATAGCCTTATTTTTAAACTCAATTAAACTCAATTTCATGGGAAACTCTGTGTCTGTGGTTTTTTTCTTCAGCGTTGGTTTATCGTTTGAAAATAAACGGTGATCGATCTGTTGTCGTCTAGTTTTGCGGATGATGCTATGATGTATTTTCTCTCAGTGAATTCCAGCATGGTTCTGTGCAAAGAGTTCTGTTTTTAACGTCGTATCCCATTAAATAATCAAAGTGTAAGAAATTGGGAACAACAGCGATTGAATGTGACCAAGCCAGGTCTGCGGATGCTGCTGCACACAGCTAAAAGAGTGAACAACAACTACACCACTGTTCAGGGATGGCTCAGTCTGAGCCCTCACTTAAACCCAGTTGAGCATCTCTAGAGAAACCTCGGAATGGCTGTTCACCAAAGTTCACCATCCATTCTGACAGAAATGAGGTTTTCCCAAATCTAGGTGTGAAAAGCCTGTTGCCCTTTCCCCAAAAATCTTGCGGTTTTGTTTATATCGAGCGAATGAAGTTAAAGTTGAGAATGAAGACCTACAATGTAGTAATCTAAGAGAAACCCACAAGGGTACTGGGAAAACTGGACAAACTCCACTCAGGGAGGGACCATGGCCCTTTTACTGTAATTAAGGGGAAATGGTGCCTGATTTTCTGACATCAGCACGAAATAATAATAATAAAAAAAGAAAGAAATATTAATTATATAAAAGGTTATTATTCTTAGTCACAATAACACTTAGTGAAAATTAGAAATTTAATAAACCTAAAATTGTAATCAAATGCTAAACGAATTTAAAGTAAGTAACCTAACAGAACATTTAAAAAATATATATATATAAATGTGTAACGTGTCTCAAGAAATGGCCAAAATATCAGACGATTCTCAATTTCGATAATCAATGATAAGCAGGTGTCTTAGCGCCCTGACCTCCAGGAAGTGACGTCATTTAAAAGGAAATAGCGCAGCCGTCCGAAGGTAAAACAAAAACTTTTCAAATTGTTTTTTCAGTAATAAACAGGTGGCTTGAAATAATATGATAATTGGTTGTCACAATATAGATCAGGGAAGTCATTATTTGTATATATTCACATTCCTTTTGAGGTAAGGTGAACATTGATCCTCTGTTGTACAAAATTAATATTTGCAGCTTGATTGAAGTTTAGATTATATTTGAAGTAGCTGTATAAAACTGAGTACAACTAGATTTGAGTTCTGTAAAATAAATAATAAAGCTCTTTCGTAAGCTTTTAGTGAATTTATGTCGTTACACTCCTCTGTAATCCATAAAAAGGGCCTCGGTTGCCAAAGGTTGGCTGAAGTGTAGGTGGAAATTTCGGACGTCCCACATGTAAGTGAATTATACTTTGAATTGATCAAAATATCCTATTTTAATCGTGTTTTAACTCGTATTACTTAACTCAAATGACAAAGTTTAAAATTAATCCCAAGATTTTTGCTTTTGCTCTAATACTTAACGCTGATTGGTTGTTTAGCGATGACGTAAAGTCGGAAGCCCCCCCGCCCCCTTTTTCTCTAAATTACTTTAAATTCAACTCGTTTTTCCCCTTTCTGTAGAATACTTAACATATAATGCAGAGGGAAAATTTCTTTTAGTTGGTTTAATTGTCGTTCTCAATTTATGTGAAGGACATGTGGACTGAATAAATAAAACCGTTATTTTGGAGCGTGACATCTTTCACCAGCAGGTGGCAGCCCTGGTCTATCCACGCAGCATCATAGCATCAAAGCAGAATATTACGAGAACAGAGAAGGAGAGCTGCAGCGCTTACATAACTGAGGCAGATGCTCTCTGAGGCTCTCCTCTGTCGGTGTCTCTTCGCCTACACACTCCAGACCCTTTGAGGACACAGTTAAATCCCAAATCTTCGATTTTGTTGCAGTGGTGTGTTAGCTGAGTCTCTTTTATTGTTGCTTGAGACTAACATTGTACACATAGCGCCATAGTAACACCATGTGCAAGTTCCCTGACAAACAGATATCCTCAATTACACGCCATATAAATATTGCAGACATTCAAATCTTTCAGTTTACCACCTGCTTCCCTATTTATACTTTGATGAGGAATCCACGAGAAACGTTGGGTTTGATTTCATAATGTCTGCAGCACTTTCAGAGTTATTTAACAGCTTCGCTTTATAAGCTCAAGGTTAGAAAGTACCCAGTGTGTGCATGAGTATCATAATCTTTTAATGTGATTTAGACTCTGCTAAGACCTTGCACGCTCAGAGTGGACATACAGTCCTTGTGCTCCCTTGTCAAAATACTCTGAAGTGTACTTTTAAAAGAGCGCTTAAGTCATAAATAATAACACACTGTTGATACAGAACAAGGCTGCATTTGTTTGCTGATATTTGATTGCCAACAATGATTGCATTGAATCTCTCCAAAAAGCAATCAACCTCCAGCAAAGAAAAAAAGAAAAGATTTTTATTAATTTGATTTGATTCCAGCTCTAGTATACCTACGGTTGTGCTCATACGTTTACACAAGTTTTCCGATTTCTTGCCCATTTTTCTGAAAATATGAACAACACAAAAGCATTTTTTCCATTTATAGTTTGTGGTTGGGTGTTTACTCTTGACAGCCACTTTCCAAATGGCCCTGATCAAAAGTTTACACACCCTGGGGATTTTTGGCCTGATACAAAAGGCTTCCCAAGTTTCTGGCTCCAAATAGACCCTCACCTGTCAAAGGATCTAAGGGAAAAGGTGGATATACTGCACAAAACAGCTAAGGGATGTAAAAAGATCTCCAAGGAATTGGAAATGCATTGATTCTGGTGAAACCAACTAGAGTTTCTGCTACAACTGCCAGAAAAATTGTGAGGGATGCAAAGAAAATCCTTCAAATAACTTCAGCTGAAATACTGGACTCTCTGAAAAAATGTACAATACGGAAATGGACAATAAGAAGACACTTGAAGAAAAATGAGACCAACAGTATGGAAACAAACTTCATGAAGTACACCCGCAAATAAATACTCCATGTCACAAACCAGAAACACGGAAAGAACCAAGAATAACTCACAGTTTCCTTCTGCCAGTGCCGGACCATAGTCAAACATCTATCTGTAGAGTGCCCCATAAAAACTCGAAACTTCAAGGACATTTTTAGAACCCCAAATGCAATCCTGAACTTAATCTTCTCTAGCCATGAAATGACCCGGTCGTCGTCTTGGCTTTAAACTACCAAACAAACAAACAATACCCCAAACATCTCAAAGACAAGTTCCAAACTTCTGGAACAAAATTATTTGGAGAAAGAGACCATCGACATGAACAGAACACCATCCCAACAGTGAAGCACAGAGGTGGGTCACTGATGTTTTGGGGATGTTTAAGCTCCAAAGGCTCAGGAAACTTGATAAGAATTGATGGCAGATGAAGGCAGCTTGTTCTCAAAGGATCCTGGAAGAAAATGTGGCTCATCAGCCTGAAGCTGCTCATGGGACGTTACTGGACATTCCAACACGACAATGATCCAAAACACAAGGCCACGCCCACTCGTCATCGGTTCCACTTGAACAAAAGTGAAGGTTCTGGAGCGGATCTCCGTCTCCTGAGCTCAATATCACTGAAGAACTCATGCAAGAATTTACAAGAGCCGGAGAAGATCCAACTGCTTTACCAACAGAGAAGATAAAGAACCTCATCCACAACTACCTCAAGAGACTGTCATTGAGACTGACAGGGGGGGGGGTTGTTTGATAATAAAAGATTTCCACAAACGCTGAGCAGGAAAAGCACAATGAATCTGCAGAATTTAATGAGATATACATCGTTTTGTTTAAACACGTTCTCCATATCACTTTAGAACATCATAAAGAAATGTTTTCATCAAAACTAACAAAATAAAAACGTTATTTCCTCTTGGGGCACAACCATGGTTTCAAGAAGGAGCTTCACGATTCGACAGCGGCACATTTGCTCCTCTTTTTCTGGAGGGTGTAAATATGCGGCGTTGCTGAGCGTTCAAACAGCTTTCCGTCACATGAGCAGAGCAAGGGTCAGAGGTCAGCAGCAGCATGGCTGACGTCCAATCAGACGCCTGGGTTTCCCTGCGGCTCAGTCAGGAATTAGGAATAACCGCAGCTGCATGGAAACCCGGTATCATGAGGAGTTTGAGGGGTGGTGACGTGCTTCCCATGATTCCTCAGGAGACAGTGCTAAACTTAGCATCTGCGCTAGTGGCCATGTGCTTGTATTTGGGGAAGGGGGTGTCTGCGAGGGAGCGAGGGAGAGAGAGGTTTGTTCATTGCATCGGCATCTCTATATTTATACGCAGCCGCGGCTCAAGTGTCCGCCGATGCTTTGTTTATCATCACTTGCGCGGCTGTCCCGTGGCTATTCTTACTCACTTTTGTGCTCAGAGTTGTTTTTTCACTCGGTTTTGTTTAACAACAAACTTTGAGATCTCTGCTGGTTTTGTAAAGCAAAGAAAATGTGGCAGTTTGTAGTTTTTTCTAGGGCTGTGTTTCATTCTGTATCAAATAGATATTGGGCCTACATACACTGACCGGCCACTTTATTAGGTACACCAACTGCCCCAATCCTCCGTGGCATGGATTCAGCAAAGTACTGGAAACATTCCTCAGAGAGTTTGCTCCATTGAGAGGTCTCCCGTTTCTACTGCTCTACCGGATTGAGATCTGGTGACTGTGGAGGAGATTTGAGTACAGTGAACTCATTGTCATGTTCAAGAAACCAGTCTGAGATGATTCATGGAGCGTTCTGCTGCTGGAAGTATCATCAGAAGATGGTCATAAAGTGATGGAGATGGTCAGAGCAATACTCAGGGAGGCTGTGGTGCTGACACGATTCTCAATTGGTACTAAAGTGTGCCAAGAAAACACCCCCCACACCATTACAGCACCACCACCAGCCTGAACTATTGATACAAGGCAGGATGGATCCATGCTTTCATGTTGTCAAAGCCAAATCCTGACCGTAGTATTTGAATGTTTGGTGAGTCTGTGCGAAATACTCTTAGCTGCAGGAGTGACTCCTGGTGTGGTCTTGGGCTGGTGGAGCCTCAAGGTTCGACCCCTTGAGCGTTCAGAGAAGCTCTTCCACAGGCCACCATTGTAAGGCCTTTAAACATCAGGCTTGATTTTACGTTTATCTACGCTTTTTGCAGAAGCTTTTATCCCAAGCGACTTACATTTCAAGCAATTAACACATTCCATCAGTTCTTGCGCCCCCTGGGGTTAGAACTAATGACTGAGCCGCAGGAAACGAAAATTCATTTAGAAAAAATACTTATTAGTGATGCTTTTTACATCAACAACGTCATTTTTTTTCGCTCCTTGATCGATTTGTATTTATTTTTCTTTTTTTTCCCCCAGCCAGCTGAAACACATCTGACCAATCACAATACAGCTTGTTGCTAAGGCTACCAGAACTAGTAAACATTCTAAATGGCAGAACGATTAATCAGGGGATACAAACAGGGCAATTGTATGACCAAAGAGAGACTGGAGCAGGATCTGTGGAGGAGAATTGCTAAGGATCTTCAGTACGACAGGAAACTTATCGAATGGAAAACGTAACGAATACTTTTTTAGCCGGTCAACTACTGTCATGCGTTTGGCTAAAGGTGTCGAAATGCTAAAACAAAGCATGAGCTGTTTATCAAGCGTCAACAAGCTGCTTGATTACCAACTGTCACAAATGTTTGATATTAAAGAGACGCCTGTAATCACCGCTAGACGAGGAATCCCTTCTTGTTTCGCGTAATTCCTTCAAACTGTGTTGCATTTTCAACTCGTTAATTCACGTAGGAAATATTCGCCTTTTCATATTGTTACTTCATTCATTCTCAATGTGAAATGCCCTTTACTTTTGCCTTCTAGTCTCTTCTAACCATATCTTTTCTTTTTAGGACCATTCTTTGTGAACCATACAGATGGTTTTGTGTGAAAATCCCAGTAGATCAGTAGTTTCTGAAATACCCAGACCCTGTCTGGCAGCATCAACCATTCCACGTTGTTTCTTTCGTTCTTCTCCGTTGCTTGGTTTGAACTGCAGATGCCTAAATACTTGCTGCCGTGTGATTGGCTAATTCGAAAATTACGAGCATTGCGATTGGACGGGTGTACCTAATAAAGTGTCCGGTAAGTATAGTTTATTGAATTACGCAACAGGATCCAGGGGTAGTGTGTCACAGCAGCCAAAAACACTCCTAAAACACAGATGCTCGTAATTAAAAGTCTGCTTTTTGAAATAAAAGTATCTTTTCATTCCATTTCGGTTTCTGCTCAGCCGGGGACTCAAATACTTGAGTGCGCCTCATTTGGTTCAACATTAGCTCAGATTCTTCAGACGGTCTGCAGCAGTCAGAGATCAGGGATCCGTCGATGTCCTGCTGCTCTCTTTGCAGGGTTCTCCCTCTGTTTCCTTCCGATGCAAAGTGTTGTGTCTGAAGGTTCCTGGGGCCTCTGACGGCTTTAATGATTCAGGCTTTTTAATATCCCCGCACTGCAGTCCTCCAAACTTAGAGAGAGTATATGTGCGTGTGCTCAGCATGTTTTTTTTGCTCGCCTCACAAAGGCCCTCCTAAATTTATCCTGACAGTCTCTGGGGAAATGCCTTGAGAACAGTGCTTAGTTCCACAAAGGGGCTTGCGGGGCACACAACTAGATCAAGAGCTGCCCAGACATTTCTCCTGAGTTGAACCAGCTCCGGGAGTTTGCAGAGATTGTGACGGTCACTCACAGAGAAATGTAGTAGTGTATTACACAAGCAGCCACCTCCCTCTTTCCCTCCCGATGCATTACAGGAAGTGACTGATGCTGCAGTTCCTCGCCTGGCCACTCGAGGCATAAATTGTGCTAAAACACATACAAGGCCTTGCTCCAGCAGGGTACGCAGAATTCCTTTGAAACTGATCACTTTATTTTTTTAAAATGATGTAACAAACATGTTTTCCACTTTGTTGCTAGGGTTGTAGTTAGCTTCCTGGTTGCTATGGTTTCTTATATATTTACGTTAGTAGTTTTAAGGATGTTTGAGAGCGTAGTAACCCTTCACTGTATGGTTGCTAGGGTACTTTGAATGGTTGCTAGGGTGGGCAATTTGTTTGTAAACAAAATTTGGTTTTGACTTTAAAGGAAATTGCGTATGCCAGGCATGATGTACTTGCAGAATGGAAGCTATCTGGGTTATACCAAATAATGTTATGTTGCTTATGAACACAAATTCAAAATTTTTTGAGATTTAATGATCAATAGCTCACCTCTGGCTGCTTTTTATGTTTCTAGGGTTTTCTGAGTGTTCTGCAGGGCATCAGTGTTTGGTTGCTAAGGTATTTGAACAATTGCTAGGTAGGTCCTTTTATGTTTCTTATGTTTTCTGAGTGTTCTGCAGAGCATTACTGTTTGGTTGCTAGGGTGTTATGAGTAATTGCAGGGATGTTTCTGTTATACGTCAGGATTTCTGAGAACTGTTTTGTTACGTTTATTAGGTTTGTCTTCTGTGCGGTTGCTAGGGTGCTCCGAATAGGTTTTAGGAAGTTTCTACTGTATTTCTTAGGCTTTGATTTCCTGTGTGATTTATCAAGCGTCACTGTTTGGTTGCTAGGGTGCCCTTAGTAGTTCCTAAGAAGTTTTTTACTACGTTTCTACGGTTTGGTTTTTATGTTTGTAGCGCATCACTCTGCGGTTGCTAGGGTATTGTTGCTAGGTTGTTTCGACTGGTTGTGTTGCACATCCTGGCTCTCTGCACCCTTTGTCCAATTACGATTAAGCACACTTCCATGGCTGTCTACACCCAATTGGAGCCTCTTCTGTGGTACAAATGTTGGCTCCCTAGAAAGAACTTCAATTAGATTTCTATACATTTTTATCGAACTTGAAACTTTGTTCAGATAGCAGCGCAGTAGCAGACTTCATATAAAGCATGCCGGACCGGTTACTCAACACGCTTTACCCTGAAGGGAAGGCTTTGTTGAAATCCTCTCACAGTGGTGTGAGCAACAGCAGCTACCAATGCTGGTAGCAAGGTTCAGAATGTGCTCGCCGGAGTGAAACGTGTGTCATAAATACATGTGACTCTAAAACCAGTCACATGTTTCTTCTGGACGTCCTCGCTAAACCTCTCGCATTGTGCCCTGCAGGAGAATGTAATGTAAAGGTCTCGACCCCTTCGAGAAAGCATCTGAGTTACAGCAGGACCTTGGGTTCACTCCTGTCCTTCAGCAGAGCGCTATTATGAGCACAAGAGAATCCTGGAGGAAGGTTAAGCAGCGCCTGTACACACTGAGTGCAGGTGAAAGAACAAAACACTGGGAATAAAGACCATTCTGTAAAAGAACCGAGTCTTGGGTTGTTGTTAAATCAAGCGCATGGATATAAGTGTATTGTGTATGCACCAGCTGCATGGTGCTGTGACTAATACTCTATGGCTGCCAAATGAAGCAGTAGGGCATTTAGTTCCCAATTATTTTTGTCACGCAATGAATTTTTGTGTTCAACTGTCCTTCAAACAAAATCAAATTAGTTCCAACCACAAAGCCCTCCCTCCTCTCTTCGCTTCAGGTCCGTGGGACTACAGAAAACAATGACAATAATAACAGAAACTTCTTTAAAAGGTTTACCCAGCTCTTAATATTTAGTGTACCCCCCCCCGCCTGAAGTCTCTTGAGGTAGTTGGGGATGAGGTTCTTTATCTTCTCTGTTGGTAAAGCAGCATGTTCTTCTTGGATTATTCTAAATTCTTGCATGTATGGCACGTTTGGGTTCTCCCCAGAGTTCTTCAGTGATATTGAGCTCAGGAGACTGAGATCCGCTCCGGAACCTTCACTTTTGTTCTGGTGGAACCAGAGTGGACTTGATCTTGTGTGTTTGGATGTTCAGTTTCCTGAGCCCGCACATCCTCAAAACATCAGTGACCTGCTTCACAGAGGGAATGGTGTTCCGTTCATGTTGACTCTTCTCCAAATGTAGCGTTTATAGAGGTCAAAAAGTTGAATATTGGTCTCATTGCTCCAAATAGCGGAATAATTGCAAGCAGGCTAATTTGTGGTATTTGCGTTGTAGTGGCTTTCTTCTGGGAAATAGGTGGCTAAAAGGATGGTTACCTTCTGTTTCTCTGCTCTGTTCCGTTCTGGTGTATCAGTCGTGGAAGATAGAGAGAGATGGAACTTCAAGGACACGCCCTTATATACGCCATCTTCCCACAGGATGCACTTCAGCCCATGAGATACAGCGACGCACTAGCAGAACTGGCTAACATCGTAGTTTCATCGTTGATATTAAGATTAATTGCAATGTTTATATTTTTAATAAATCCTTTCATGTGGAAGCCAAATGGCAGTTCTCTGGGACTTGTAGGATGGATACAGATTTTTATGTAATTATTAATAGTTAACTTTGAAGATTAGATCAATAAAAATTCTGTATATTGTAAATCTGTAACTCTGTCTTGTCAACCGTTGCTGCTTGAAGTCTCTAAAAGTTACAAAGGAAGCCTCTGCAACTCCATTTGGGCCTCCACAACCCACGTGAGGAACATATCATGGTGCTGCGTTTATACTTTTGTATGTTTTTTTTTTCTTTAAATGCATATGAACTGCCACTTTCCCATTTATTTGAGTTATCATTAATGTATAATGCTTAGCAAGATTAAATCTTAACAGGCTCCGCCCCCTGTGTGGGAATCATTTAAAGTGTGCTTTTGTCATGGATTTCACCGTGAAGAGATCTATTAGGAAAGCTGTCAGAGCTCCTGGTGCCGTCGGCTGGGTGCAGGATTTGTTTGGGGACTGAGGGACAGGTGCGCTGGGAAACATTTTGTGTAATTTATGACTTGAACGCTGCACCTGTGCTCGCGCTATCCTGTTTCATGGATCAGCGTGTTCGCTTTTCCTTCGTATCCCCATCGGCCTCCTCCTCCTCCACCTCCTCTCCCGTGCGTCACAGCTCGAGTAAACAGAACACTCCTCACCTGCTTTGTACAGAGTGAGTGGGATGGAAGCGGTGAGTGCGTGCTCCCTCTGATCGAGACTCATGCTTCATTAGCCTGGAGTCAGAAGCAGTCCTTCAGAACTCACTGACCGCTCACAGCATCTGCTGCTCACCTCTCTGTTTTCTTCAGGAAGAGTTCAGAGAGTCGAGCTGTTTTTCAGCCTGATGACTGGTCAGGTTTTTCAGGAAACACTCAAGGGCATCACTAATAACTTGAAATCTTCCCGTCGAAAATATGGAATTTGATTTCAGAGTGTTATGTGAATGCTATGGTGATTAGGTGAACAAGTGAAGGGGGCGGGGGGGTTCCTTGCTTGATGGTTGTGCTGCTGACCTGTGACAAAACGATACAATTATTTATTGACAATGCTTTTTTTTTTAAATTATTATTCAGGAAAAAAAAGAGATTATTTTACGTTATTTAAACCAACCCTCATGTCTCTATCATATACCAAAGTTGAGATAGAGTTCAGAAACTTTGGTTGCTAGGGTAAACAGTTTGGTTGCTATGGAGATTTATTGAAATTTTTGCTATGATAAACATAATCAAATCCAATATTCTTGTTGCATTATTTTTCATTGACCTTTTAATTATGTCAATGGTAAATATTTGACCCTGTCAAGAGCCTGGGGTTCAAATACTTTTGCTGACGGATTGGTTTGCCCTTGCACAGACTGGTAAAAACAAGGTTAAAGGGAGTTGCTGTACAATACCAATAACAAAGGCAAATTTGCCTCTCGTAAATACCCTAAACATTACATGTGCTGAAGAAGAATGGCCATCTGGCGCCCCCTTCAGGTCGGAGCGTCCTGACGGTCACTCTGCGCGTCGACAGTTGTCCATGAAGTGCCTGTAATCATACCGTGTGATGCTGAGCGTTCTGGATCTGTGTCAGCATTGTTCTGTCTTTCAAAGCTGCTGTTTTCAGCACCCTGGACAGCAGCCAAACAAAAGCAGAGCTTTGAGCAAATCTACGAGATGCTGTGATTGGTCAGCGCCTGAAAGGATCTGTTAACTGCGTCACATTCTGCTGCTTGTGATTGGTTAGATCCTGTTCAATAAGGTTTTATACTTGAAAGAGACATTTTCCTGTTGTTCTGTGATTGGTCAGATTCTTTCCTGTTACTGTTCTGTGATTGGTCAGATTCTTTCCTGTTGCTGTTCTGTGATTGGTCAGATTCTTTCCTGTTACTGTTCGGTGATTGGTCAGATTCGTTCCTGTTGCTGTTCTGTGATTGGTCAGATTCTTTCCTCTTGCTGTTCTGTGATTGGTCAGATTCTTTCCTGTTGCTGTTCTGTGATTGGTCAGATTTTGAGAATATCTGTGAAGTGTGATTCTGTGTGAACAGGTTCCTCAAAAAGGTGTTTCTCCTCATGCGTATTTAACTTGATAACTAATTATAGTTTCTAATTATAAACATGTTTTCCTTGATTACTGGTCAGTTGTGTAAACAGATAACAAATGCCACTGTGTTCATTTAGAAGGGATGGTGTTATTAGTAATTAAATTATATTTGACTGCACACTGATCAAAAAAAGCTCAAGAGTGGAATACAAATGTAAAAGTGTTTTGCTTACGGTTAGATGCTTTATTATCCCTTCACAGAGTTTACTTTGAAGCGACTTTAACTTTCGGTTAATAATCTGACAGCTGAATGAAACCCTGCCCTTCGACACTTTCAGGAATCAGAGCTCCTGGGACACGCTCTGAACTGCTGCAGGATTGTGTCTGGCTCATATTTCTTTGCGTTTAGTTGTTTTTTTTAGGTTTGTCAGCAGACAGGCCTGACTTCCTTGAGGTTGCTCTGAATTAAATATGAGGAGTCTTGTGGAAAAGTTTCTGCAGGATGAGCAATTGTCAAGAGACATCTCTCGTGTGAACCTGAAATTCACTTCAGCTTTCTGGACTTTAATTGATTCTATTTGTGGAGAAAGCACAGCGTTATGCTGACTGTAACAGATGGGATTTGAGGGTTGAGTGAGATATAACTGTTATTTAGGAATATTTGCGTGTTCTATTTCCAATCTACATGGACACCAATGTAATCTAACATGTCCTCTGTGTGTTTTGTCAATTTTTGTCAATTATTAATGGTGATGTAACCCCTGTGGACAATGCTTTATATGTATATGGACCAGTTTTAATGGATTGTTTATTATTTTTGTGTATTTTGAAGTAGTGAAGTGCAGTTTCCAAAAATCTGTGATGGGTGTTGTTGTATTGATTCAGAGTTAGTCTGTTTGTTGTGTTTGATGGTATAAATTATTCTATGGTGCAGTTCACTTATTAACCACCGGTGTCACTAATATCAACCACTTCTTGGATCAATTTTTATTCAATCAATCTTTTGAAACAGATATAAACTACATTTTAGAAACTTACTCAGTGGGAAGAACAGGTTTCATGGAGTAAGTGTTAGCTCCTGGAGAGAGGGCGAGGAAACTGTATCATGACCTGTTGTGTTGCAGATTTAATGAACTCTTCAGGGTCTCTCTCTCTCTCTCTCTCTCTCTCTCTCTCTCTCTCTCTCTCTCTCTCTTCCTCTCTTGCTGTTCTGGGGCTGAGAGCTGATATGGACTCTCAGGTTCCCTGCTGTGTTGGGCGCTCATGATGGCTTCGGTCCTTCTGCATCTCCTCATGTTCTCTGGCCAGTGCCCTCGCTCTCTGCTAATGAACTCCCATGACATGAAAATAAACAACCAAAAACAGCTCGAGGGAGGAGCTCGAGGGTAGCACACCGAACACTTTTAATTCATTTGTTCGATGAACACAATTTAAGGTTTGAGCTTGTATCCGTCGTGCATTTCCCAAAGCAGAGTTGGTACATTCCCACTTGACGCCAACAACTGCAGTTTCATAGAAAAGCACAAGGGATCCCAGTGATCCCAGTGGATAAAAGCATCTGCTAAATGCAAATGTAATTAATACTGCACAAAACAAGAACAAATTTTAGATTTTAGATCTAGCTATTTTTAAGGAATAACAAAAAATTTTAATGGATATGTATTAATAATAAATTACTAACAGCAAACCAAAAAGAAAAAAACCATCAATAATAAACAACAAAAATATATATTTTAACACGATTCAATCTGCAAAACGTGTCCAGAGATCCCCTTAAATAGGCAGAATGTGTTAAAATATCCTGGGGCTTAATTATAGTTTAAATAAGTATAACAAACGCATCTGATTAAACGTTAGCTTGTACATTTAGCGATTGTAAAAGATATTATATAATACTTTCTGATCTCATAGCTCACACTTACATAATAAAACCATTTCCTGTGGCTCACGGTTTATTTTCCCTCCAGGGAGGTCAGCGCTAAATCTCCCCGACACCAACAATAGAAGAAATGAACATTGGAGCTTATGCTAAACTGGTTTTTCACTAATAGTGTACGTAGACGACATTAGCAGCGTATAGCATCTCTTTACCATACTTAGATACAGGGAAAGCTGACCCTAATCCCGTACTATAGCATGTCTGTGGGTCAGAATGGACAATCTTCTTTTCATCAGGCTCCGATTCACCTGTGCTTAGTGCTGAGCTTTCCCTTAATTAGAACTACACTACTATTTATAAAGCTGCAAATCCTCAGGCTCCGCCCACCCGTTAACCTTTGTAACCCTGGAAGATTAGGACACTTGCTAATTGTCTTTTATGTGTAGGATGAACAAAACCAGCTTTGAGCAAAGACTAGTTCATGGCTCTGAAAACAATAAAATAAACTCTTTGCAACACGGTTTTATTTAACTCTAGCGAATACATTCTGTGTGTCTTGGCCAGTGCTGGATTAGTTACGACACGTTCAATCTATATTTGTTTGTTAATTTGACTTTTCTTGCTCTTTCTTTGGAATGCAACTTAAGTAAAAATCAATAAGCGAGATAATAATGATAATACCGTCAACAATAATAATAAATATAGCAACCAGTAGGCAAAACGTGAGCAGAAGACCCATCAAAATGAAAACCTCAATAACATCGACTCAAGGCATGGTAAAATAGAACAAATCGAATTGAGAGCTATTTAAAATTTTATGATTTTTGACCATTAGGTGGCGCTCTTACTAACTTCTGTTTAGTAGTCAGCCTTGGTGCTGATGACTCCCAACAAATTTGGTGTCAATTTGGCAGATACACAGCTTCGGAAACCACTTGACGCGACGGCATCACAATCGTCATGGCGCTTACCAAAAACCGTAACTGCAATCAACACGCTACGAACAACTTTTTGCCAGCAAGGTCTAAGGATGTTTTGATTCAATTTTGATGAGAATCGCACGAACGGTCTGGGTTTACATTAGATTCAGCCAATTCAAATGCAGTAGTTGAATTTTATATCTATTTTCTCAGCTCGACCTAAGGAACAAAACTGGATTTTTGACAATAGGCTAAAGCTAGCAAAAGTTATTAACATTTTTCTAAATTTGTTTATATTGTTTGGTTGCGCTGGCGTAAAATTTGTCCCTTCAGGGCATAGAGGCAAATATGCACAACTTTCATAATTTTACAGTAAAGCATGTTTGGAATACAGCAGATATTTTGTTTTGTTTTGGTCATAATTCAAAATGGCCGACACAGTAAAAATGGATTAGGTTCGACTCGGCTTGATGCTCCAAACATGCTCAAACCATTTTTATGAATTGTGGTCAAACGGTTTGGGAAATAGTGGCTGAAATGCCGGTTTTTTAATATCTCCGGACCACTAGGGGTCAGATCGACTAAACACTAGAAGCAGGCACAGATCATAGGTGTTACAACCTAGACAAAGTTTGGTGTACATTGGCTAAAGCGTTGCGAAATAGCCTTACAACCATTTTGGCGAGTTTTGCGTAAGCATCATTCGCTAATAATTTGATAACGAATCGAAAATTCTAGAAATAACTTTTGTTCGGTATAGTCAGTAGATGATATGCACCGAATTTTGTGAAGTTTCGACAAATGGCAAACGGAGTTAGCAAAAGTATGTTCATTTATACGACCTACGGTTCAAAAGTTATTAGCATAAACATGGGTGAAACTTTGGCCTCATGGTGGCGCTAGACGGTTTGGTTTGGAGACTTCAAATTTGGTCAGCTTATAGGGCAGAGGCTTGGCAGTAACTGGGCCAAATTTCATAAGTTTCTTGCGAGCGGTTCTCACCCATTGACTTCGCTACGTAAGTGGAAGGAGAAGAATAGGAAGAAACGGAACAAACACAATAGGTGCCTTCGCAGTTTTGCTGCCTGGCCCCTAATTTAAGCTGCAAGCAGCGATCAAAGGGCCCAAGCACCTCAGGTACCCATCACTCCTTGGACAATTTGTCGCACAAACTTTTTGTAGCTCGTATTTTCCAACAAAAGGGTTCCAAATATAATACAACAGCAGAGAATGGGATTTTACACGGCCACTATCTTAATCATTCTGGTGAAGGCAGAGCGTCAGAGACGTCTGTTTTTTAGTTTTTTATGTGGATTTTATACACTCTTTAAATGTTGAATGTGCAATAAGAATAGCATGTAGTACCAGTTGCTTAGTAATAAGATGTATTTATGGAGTAATTTCAAGTATAAAGTTCCCGGGACAGAAATGGCGCTCTTTCGGTGGAATGGCGCTCTGTTTTGATCTGTTTATTTCCTGGTGATTCAAGTATAAACGTGGATCAAATGAAAATGCAGACTGAAACCTTTGACTCCCGGCACACTGCTGCAGGTTAACCGGGACTGGGATTGAATATTTTTAACCAGTGTTTACAGAGCACGTAGAGGAGTCACCGGGACAAACTCCTAATTAATCCAGTTATGCCGGTAAGCCTCCTGAACCACAGACTGAACCCGGCGAGCTGCTCTGCGCTCGAAGCTTCATCTGGAGAGTCAGAGATGCGATGGTGACTCTTTATATCGATAAAGCTCTGGGATTTGCAGACTTTGGGGAGTGCAGCAGCAGAAAATTTAAGAAACAGCGCACAGTGCTTTCATGAAAAATAATGTAAACCAAGAATGTTTTCAGAAATATAAAATAATACAAAAGTGTCATGTGTAAGCTCCACTAATTCTACCAAACAGCAGCTAATGATCATCAATTCCAATGAACTGAAACTGATACAGCTGTGGAGGAGGCACCAAGAGGCTACCAAAGTGAGGTTGAGAAAGCTTCTGCATACACAGGGTCTCTCCCAGACAACTATTTCAAGCTCTTCAGAGAAACGCTGAGGATTGTAGACGGGCATCAAGCTAGTTACTCTTGTAAAACCAGCCGTCCGGCAGAGCAACCAGCTCAGGACTGGAGAAACCAGGTGCACCCATCTACTTCATGGAGGAGTCATGGTCAAAAAGCCATGCCGATCCATTATTCAGTACCATTAGGGAACCTTGTGATAGGCTCCAAATGTATTCTGCAGCAGGTCAATGACCCCAAACGTACAGCCAAGAACGAGATGAACAATGTGAGAAGCTTCTGGAGACGTTTGGAACAGCTCCTTCAGAAAATCTGTGTAAGTGTTCCTAGAAGAAAGGCAAGGGGTGGGTCACACACAGGTTTATGGGGACATATCAAGATATTTGGTATTTTGTTCTTGTGTGAAGGGTCACAGGGTTCTCTTTAGGCAAAAGGCCACCGTAGGGTTTTATCCAATCACCGTCCTCGACTGAACACGAAGCAGAATCAATGCTCTCATGCCGCAGAGCGCTGGGACTTTTGTTGAATTTGCAGAAGTGTCTGGAGTTGCCAGCAGAATCAGAGAGCAGCGTTGAGCTCCAAAAAATGATGCAGCACTTTTAGAGGACGTGCCTTTTTTTCTCTTCTAAAATGTTTCAGCAGTGCGGCACTGGAGGAGAACTCTTAAAAGGGGTGTTTCACGTTTGGCACCATTTTTAGGTCATGAATGCAAGATACGTTTTCACCGCCCAGTTTATGCACCCTGCGGTTTCAGAATGCATGGGGAACACTGGGATGGGATCACCTCCATTTCCAGATCTACCTTTTCAAGAAGTCTAGGCTTTGCTCAGCCACTCAAGATATTCACAAAGTTGTCTTGAAGCCACTCCTTTCAAATCTTAGCTGTGTGCTTAAGGTCGTTGTCTTGCTGATAGACAAACCACCTCCCCACCTCTGGAACAGAAATGAACATTGTTGCAATAGTTTCCCAGTAAACATCCCCAGGAGTCTTATTTCTAAAAGAGTGCGTAGAATCCTGACTAAAACAAAACGTACGTCAGAAAGGAGAAATTTGCATACTCAACAAAAAAAAACTGACAAAATCAGATTTATAGAACTGTTTATACGACAGCTGCAAGCAATTTTCCTTTTTTAAATCACAGACGGGACGCATCTGTGCGCAGTTCAGTGCGTAGGGGTTTCCGCCCCAAACACGCCTCGCCACACCATATATAGTCAATTCAAAGCAGCTCATGAATATTCATGTATAGTTAGACAAACTTTCCCTGCCGTATTTGGGAGTTGTGAATTGGAGGTTGAAAAAAGAGGGAAAAGGCACATTTTTCCAAAACAGAAATTGAAATTCTTGTTGGAGAGATGTAGGATTGTGCTGGACACAGTTTAGTACAAAAATCGAAGAGAACTGCTATCGGCTTATTAGTCACACGTCATCATCATAGTCACAGAATACACCTTCTCTCCGTATTTGTAATGCCGACAGTCACCTTTAAGAAGGAACTTTTATATTTCTTTGATGCTGTGAAATGTATAAAAACGCTGTAAATCTTTTAGAGACTGCAGAAGAGCTTTAACTATTCTTGTACTCCTAGTCCCGATAACTTTTGCTCATTTAGGTTTAGTTCTTTATTCTTTCTTGTATGCTCAGTTTGTGTCTGCATGTACAATACCTCACATGTGTACTTGGTCTTTAGTCTGTAAAGAGCATTTGTTTATGCATTTGTTTAAATTAAAAAGTAACGCCAACAGTGCCGTCCTGTAACTTTTAGACACAAGGGTCAAGGAAGTCTTTATATGTTTAGCGATCACAATTATTCTTGACACGTTGTCAACTTAACATTACTAGTATCGTCTTATCTCACCCAAATTGTTTTTCCATGGTATTTTTTTCCAACCGCATTTGTAGCTTCACTTGTAAAATTCACAGTCATTTTAGAGCCTTATGCATGACATTTTCAAGATTGGTTTGATAGAAGGTGTTACGTATAATTTATAAAGCATGTTAGACACATCTTTTGAACAAATTCATCTACTTTTGAATTTAAGGTGAATGGTCGACATTTCCACTAGATGTCACTAAGTACGCCAAAGAAGTTTACGTATGCATATTTTGTATTCTACATAAGGATAAGCAAACTTTAATGGCAAGTTGTGTTTTTATAAATGCCCTTTTATAAATATGCACTTTTTGGGGCAAATTTGTACATACAAAACGTTTATAAATGAGGCCCAGAGCATGCTGCTGCCACCACCATGCTTCACTGTAGGGGATGAGCAGAACTTTCCTCTCAACATGATGATGTTCACTACAAAGAGAGCCTTTTGGGAAATTCAATGGCTTTGCTAAGAAGTTCCTTTGTAGTTTTCACATTTAAACCTTTGGATAAAAAAAAAACTACCAGTATAGGTTTCTGAAGTTCCTACATTTTCTCCACTTTGCATTTCTGCGTTCTGTTTGCAGAGGTCTGAGCGCTTCAGAAAAGCACCATCCAGCACGTTTGTTTGAGTCGACATTGAGGTTAATTGTTATTTTATAGTTCAGTTTTGTCACTCAAAAGTCACATGATATAATTGAACCGAAGAGGGATTTCTAAATGTGTTTTTCCTGAAGCAAATGACAGAGTTCACCTTTAACAAGGACGTTATTAGCTCTGTGCCACTGGTGTCACCAGAGGACTAAAAGCAGTCAAGCAAAGACCAAAGATAGATTGACACTCACCGTAATCACCCGGCTCCTGAAAGCCCTGAATCCTGCTACCGGCCCTTTAAACTCCAGACGATCGATGCCCCTGATGAGCAGATTCCTCAAATGCACACCAAGGACGTTTGCTGCAGCCATGTGCTTTAACTATCTGCTTGTGATGGTGTTAATAAATTTTGAAATTCTAGTCTTGAAAATGTGTGCATGAAATTAAGATTCTGGGATGTTACCAGTGCGAGGCAAACACCTCACAATAGTGGAGTATTTCATTACCACCAGCATCAAAACATCCCTTCACAAATCACTGGTTGATGAGAAATTTCTGTATTTTTATTTTAAATATAAACAATCACACAGTGATATTTGAGAAGTGAAATAAAGTTAATATGATTTATGGAAAGTGAGCAAGAATTATTTAACCAAAGCTAGGCATGTGCGTACATTTAGGCACCCTTATCATTTTTATTGATTTCAACACCTTTAACACTAATTAGAACTCAAAGGTGGTAACCTCTGTGACCCTTGACCTCCATTTACAGGTGATTCCAATCACAAGAACGAGTTTTATAGACGACAATAGTGTCATCTCTGAAGAGTGGCAATATGGGAGCCTCAAAAGCTCTCAGATGAGCTGAAAACAGTTATTGTTGAACCTCTGTGTTGGAGATTTAAGCTCTCAGTTCCAACTGTGTGGAATTGGAAGACCAGAAGCACTGTTTTAGTTGAGGCCTGGAGGATAAACTCTCAGACAATCAGAGGCGCATGATGGTGAGAACAGGCACAGACAACCCACAGACCAGCTGTGCATCTTTCAATTATTTCAAGATGCTGCATTCAATGAGTATTGCGGAAAAAGCCCTTTTGAAAGCACACGCCACAAACGGTGTCACTGGAGGTTCTGGAAAAACAGTGTCCGGTAATGGGGGCCATTGACTCCCCCTCATTCTTCAATACTGGTGGCAGCATCAATGCTTTTGTGCCCGCCCCTGTGCTTTTGTGTCTGCTTTTGGTGTGATGGTTCTTTCTCTGTTGTTGGGAAAATGACTTCCAGTTCGAATGAATCGAACCAAACAAGTCAGATGTGAAAGCACCATTACCGCACAAATACCGTACCCTCTTGAGGATGTTTTGAGCATATGTTCAAATTAAGAATCTTACTATGGTAAAGGTTGTCTAGCTTTTCTATGGTGTGTATATGTTCACATGCTGTTTTAAAGGGTTTGCTTTAAAGTGAAACGTTACATTTGTTAAGAAAATTCAACTAAATATTTGTTTTCTATTTTTTTCCGACTAATAAATAAAGCAGCTTGTTAACACAGTGAAATAAAAAAAACTTTGATCAGGATTTTAAAAGCATCTTTTGGTGGATAACATGTCCACATATGACTAAACATTTGTTTGTGGATAAGGGAATCTTTTCACGGAGATGAGGGAAATCACAGGCGCCAGGGCAGACTTCAGTTTTAATGAACAATCCAGTTTTTTCAGTTCTCTGGTTCATTTTGGTTGAATGGATATTTGTATTTTGGTGTCTGTGCTGTTCTGTTACTACAAAGTGTTTTCATAAAAGTCCCAGTTGCCATTTCCTGTTTCCTATGTGTTCTCCGCATAATAGATGGATTTGATGGCAGCCCCGACGACTTGTTTTGCTCTCTGCTTTTAAAAGTGAATCATGTTGTGAAGCACAAATATTTAACGACTCTGAGCTGTTTGGTTTGTTCGTTTGCTTAATGTTATTTCTGCAAACACTTCTGGAATGAGCGCCGATGAGAATTTGAAGTCTTCTCCTCAGCCCTTATTAGCACCGTGTTTGTTTTGGTAAATTACACAGTGTTTACTTGCCTTTAAATAACCAGACTCACTAAAATATAGAGCTTTTGTGATTCGTCTTATTTTAGCTTTAAATCAGCAGTTTTAGTTCAGAAAACGTCCTGTTTATTTTTGAGATTGCTAGCATTGCGCTAGTGCGGCTAACATTAGCTCTGGTCAAGCAGGTTCTCTTGTAAAGTTGGCTTCTGTGTAAAAGAAATTCTTCATTTATCCTCCGAATGGAACCCTTCAAAATCTTCATTTCTGTTTAAACTTTATCAGTTTATGAGATGATAGCGAGGACATTTCTGCTAGTTGCTAGCTAGCGGCTACTTAGTCAGGATGTTTGCAACTTCTGCTTCAAATTAAGTGCTTTCTAGCAAAGCTAGACAAAAAGAGCATTTTTGGGGGAAACATATTCATTATCAGATTGGTATTCCACATTAACTTGCTCTTATAAATTTATCAAACTACACAAATTAGCATTTATTGGTGGAATAAATGAGTGAGTGCTGGATTTCTACGTACCGGTATATGTTTCATATGTTTCATAATTGTGTGATTAGTTGTGATGTATACTTTTATATTGTTATCTGACAATTATGATGATGATGATGATGATGATGATGATGGCCTTTATTTGTCACATACACTGTTACATGTAGCGAAATGGGACCCCTCTGGCCACAGACATAGACAGGGTGGGAACAGGCCAGTGTTGAGAGGTAGCATATTTAGAGAGAAACAGAGAAAATGGATATACATTAGGTAAATTAGCTTAAAAAAAGAGCCTTTCCGCAATTAAATATATTTAATTATACAAATATTTAAATATTAAAAAACAACAAATTTTTAGCTTCATATCTGAGATATGGCCCCCAAGAGAAAGAAGTTGAGATGGAACAGAGACTCTCTTGTACAATTAGCTGAACCCAACACAATCGCTATGTGTAGCATTCTATTTTCCCTTCTATTGGACTGTAGCTCCACCCCTTTTTTTGCTCTTTGTAGCTTTCGTCATCTGTTAAGGCCTCTACACAACGATCCAAATTTCAGTTGGATTCTCAGCAGGGTTCTTTTCGTCAGGGCCAAGGAAATATTGATGCAATGATGCTCCCTGCCTGAAGATGGCGATTACGGTACAATAGAGACACTAGGGAAAACAGAAAAGAAGATGAACAAATCAAAGAATACATAGAAAATAAATCCTGGACATCGAGCGGTTTGTTCTGTTGGTGGTGATCACAGGGTGCTGTTTCCTGTAGGAAGTCGCTAGGAAAATGTGTGTTGAGCGCCATCTAGCGGCTCTTTTACATTGCAGCCAGCTTTTATTGGTCGGTCCCCTTGCCAAAAATGGATTCGATTTGGTAGTGCAAAAATCTTTTTTGTTGGCATCACTCATTTGGCCAGATGTGGGAGCTCCCGTTGATGCTTGTTTGTAGCTCCACCCCTCTGTTGCTCTGTTTAGCCCCTCCTCTCTTTTGGTCTCCTCCCCTCAAGATTTTTTAAGATCCACTAATTTATATTATAAATAGTCAAAAGTTTTGGGCTTAAAAACCACTTTTATTCTCACGGGAGGAGGAATGTTGCCTACTCTACATGACACAATGATCCATTTGGTAAACCCTGATATAAACTAAATGTGATTTTGATGCTCGAGTTACGTTACGTTGCTTTTGGTAATATTTTTTTTTTTTTTTTTTTTTTGCTTTTATCTTCGACACATTTTATTAGTTTGTGCTTCCCCCTGGATTTGAACTCACAACGTTTGCATTTCCTGACAGGAAAGCCATATCATTCCATGAAATACCTTCTGAGACCCAGTGACTGACATCACAAGTGATTTCTCCATCGAGGAGCGTTGGTGCATCTGTTTGGGTCAATGAACGAACAGTGACCGGCTTTTCACTGCATGAACTAAATGCTTTTTTTTGGCTTTTAGCTTGCTCCCAGCTGAGCTGTCCGCTGAGTGGAGCAGAGAGAGTGGGTCGACAAAATATATGATTTCTATTTACGTTTAAATAAATCGCTGAACCTTTCCAGATAACGCACAGGAGAGCTTCATTCGAGTAAATTATTACCAGCGAACATCGCCTGTGTTTGCATTGCAAATGTTTGATAGGCGTGATCCAGCTCCTGTTGATTTTTCCTCCTGTCCATCTCCAGAATTATCCCTGTGAGCAGCGACAGATGGATGGAGCGAGGGATGCATGGGTTTGCTGAGGAAACTCAAGGAAGAGTGCACATGCTGTAAATTTTGAGCCCATGTTCCACAGCTTTGTGTGTGTTTTTTTCGGGCTCTGATAAGATAATGGAACACTTTCTGATTTATTCACGGCAGATACTTTGACCTTTAGCTGATTAGCGAATGACTTTCACTTCCCTGGTCGCTTTTTACCAACCATTTCTCACCAGTTTGACAAGGGAACGTTGCGATAAAAGTAAAGATTTTGCGAAAGTGAAAAACCAAACCTTTCCTTTAGGGTTTGATCAGATGTTTACTTTCACTAGATCCTCAAATGTGGAGTATTTGGAGATCAATCCTAACTGGAAAACAAAGTGAAGCAGATCGGAACAATCCTGGTGGTGTGTAAGGAAGGTGTCAGCTTGATTTTACTGGTTGACGTGAGTTTACTCAGCCGTCTTTGGTTGACACGAGTTCATGTTTGCTGTTTGTTTATCGGGTACTGGTGATATGGAAGTCAAGGGTGGGAGTCATCCAGTGTTTTAACAGCTCCACCAATAGAGAGAGAGACTGTGATGGCTTGCCATAGAGTTTGGACTTTCACCTCGAGATATATTTGGGATGTCGTTTTGTTCTTGTCGTTTATTGCATTTCATTGACTTTTAACCACTTGATCGGTGAAGAGCCTTTATTAGTAAACATTAAACAGTGGCTGGAAAATAAACGTTTTATGTCCTAAAAATATCGCTTGGATATTATGTTCCGTATGTTTATTTAATTACTGGTGGATTAATTAAACATTTTGAACGTGTCTTGTGCTAACTGATCTTGCTAGAGCAGTCTATGTTGTTCCAAAACCAAAGTTAATGGAGGGTAAGGCGTTCATGTGGTTGCCAAGGTGCTGGCAAATTAATTGGAAATTAATTGGTATTGGTTGCCAGGGTGTTTCTAAGCAGTTACAAAGGTATTCCAAACTACAGATAATGGTGGCTATGGTGTACAAGTGGTTGCCAGGGTGTTGTAATGTTGTTACAAATTAATTTGAAATGAGTTGTATTGGTTGATATGGCGAAAAGGTGGTTGCTAAGGTTTTGCTAAGCACTTCCAAAACTACTGATAATGGTGGCTATGGTGTACAAGTGGTTGCCAGGGTGTTGCTATTATAACCAATTAATTGAATTGTTTGCTAGTTCGAATAGGTGGTTGCCAAGGTGTTGCTAACTAGTTCCCAAGTTGTTCTGAACCTGCCTAGCAACACCCTGGCAACCAGCTATGCACCATAGCAACCTTTAAAAATGACTCTGAATAGCCTTTGAACTGACTAGCTACACCACAGTTTACCTTTGTTCTAATGGTTTACTTTTTAAGTCCAAATCATTTTGACTTCCATTGAACAGCAAAGCCACTAACAAGGCATTGACCATATCAACCATTAAAATGTTTACTGATTTCCTTTAGTACAGCATAGCAACACCCTGGCAACCACCTGTACACCATTGCCAGCCGTAATATTACTTTTAAATGCCTTTGGAACTGCTTAGCAACACCCTGACAACCATCCATTCACCATATCAACGTATACAATTCATTTCGAATTCATTGTAACAACATAGCAACACCTTGGCAACGACCTGTACACTATAGCCACCATTAAAATTAGATTTGAATACCTTTGGGATGGCTTAGCAACATACAAATACCCTGGCAACCCCTCTACACCAATGTGTCAATTAAATTTCATTCTTCATAGCAACTCCCTAGCAACCCTCTATGCAGAATTGGCAACCATTTAAACCAAGCACGACCTGCTTAGAAACACCTTGGTTACCACAACTTGCCATGACTGAAGAATATCCTCCATTTTTGCTCAGGTTGAACGTCAGTCCCTTTCCTGCTTGTTTTCAAAACCCTGCCGTGCTAAAACGACGCTTTACTGCCAAAAACTCTCTTTGCATACTGACCTCCGCAAGCAGAGCTGCCAAAATGGCTTCAATAATTCATCTCTGACTGCGCTCTCAGCTGTTTACCCATCCCAGCATCCCTCAGTGCCTCACCATCTTCAATTTGTAATGTCTGTTGAGCTGTGGAAAGTAAACATGGTGCATTTTTGGGGCCTAGGGAATGCTCCGCGAACTCAATAAGCCTCTAAAAATAAAAGACAAAAATGTTTGTTCCGTCAAGTATTTGAACCCCAACTGATTCTGAGCGTTACTCGCAGAATAAAAAAAAATTATCAGAGTACGCATTAAATAAAAGAAATATAAACAATTCAATTCATACCTTGTAATGCAGTTCAATATTTTCACATCAAGCCACTGTAAATATTACTTTAAACTAGAAATGAGTGCCAAAAATTCACAGCATTTCCTCAGGAGGCCAACATTTCCTACTCTACAAATGTTCCAGTACTTGTACTCTACAAGTTTCCCAGGAATCAAAACCAACTTTTCACCTCGTAAAAAAACATCAAAATAAAGCATTGAGCCTGAAAACCTCCCATGCTCCCAGAGCCTCTGAAAAACAATCTTTTCAATAACCAGGTGTCCTTCCAAAGATTGAAATTAAATCAATGCGCAAAACTGGATTATTGCATTAAAATTTGTGAATAAAGCACCATCCAGGAGAACCAAATGGTCCCTTCCTCATAAACAGGCATATCATCTTGCTTGATGGGAGCTTTACAACGACCAAAACAACGAGTTCCCACCGGAAAACACACTGCCATTGGGATTTATTCAGTAAATGCGTTTCCATCGTAGTTTATAAAAGACACTAATATTCTCTTCAGTTGTCTGCATCCTTTGGCACATTTTCGAAATCTTGACTCTTCCATGCAGGGTTTTTTTCATGCAGTTTTCCAAAATGTGCATAAAAAAGGTGTTTGCTGTTCTCTATAAAATGCTATTAAACTTGTTTTGCTAATATTGCATTAAAAGCAGGTTCTCTCATTTAGAACATAGAACATGTGCATGAGGTGTTTGTGAAAAAGGAGAAAGAAAAGGGAATTGAATCAAAAGAGCAAAGCTAGAGAGAACAAAAATACCAGACTGAAATGAAAAGTACCTTTATTTCCATTAGAAACTTCTAGATGATTTTGGAAATGAAATGGTCAAATTGTTTGTTTTTTGCTGTGTTCACTTTCATTTCTGTGTAGTAAAATCAGAGATGTGCTTTCCCAAAGGTCGTGTGCTTCTTCTCTCTTTTCAGAACATCAGCGTTCTGTTCGCTTATAGTGCATTTCCCACCGATGCACATGGAGCTCTTATGTAATCAAGGTTTCAAGCGTTACGGGACGTGACCGCTCACACTGTGCTGCTCATAAATTCTCTAATGCAGCTAATACTCTACTTAAGTACAGAACTATTGCAACAACAGCAGGAAAATAAAGATAAACAGAGGTGGCCTTTCAGCTTTCTTGACTCTGAGGTAGTCACACGTTTACGTCACGGTTAGATTTGTTGGATCAATAGTTTACTGACCCCGTGTCATCAATCTCTTGGAGATAAATCAGCAGCGGTGACCTTCTGAGCGCGTAGAACTGCATTCATCGATGAGCTCCCCCAGATGCATTTTATGAAAGGGTTTCGAAGTCAAGACCAATCATGCTACATAGCACAAAGTACAGTGTTGATTTAACTCCCACGGAATTGGTTTTAACACTTTTTGTGGGTTTATACAAAAGAACACTTTCAAAACAGTTGACTTGTTTTTACACACATATAGTGAATGTTCATTAAATCCCAAAAAGTGTTAAATTAACACCAGGACAGTGCATTGAACACTTTTATGAGTAAATAATCACTCTGGAACAACATTTTAAGGAGTTATTTTGACACTAAATATGTTCAAATGTGCATTATACATATAGTGTAATATATAAATAAAAACAACACTTTTTAATGAACTGAAAACACACTTTTTTTCCTACTGCTTTTTATTTAGAAAATGCATTTGTGTCTGGATTGAGCCGAAGATGCTTTTTTTTTTAGAGAAACGGTGGCTATTCGACGGTTTTTCAGCCAAAAAATCCTCCACAGAGGCTCACGTTTCCAGGGAGCCACCAGCAGAAACAAGTAAATGACAAATATGAAGATATTTTTGTTAAAGAAGTTCTGCGGTGACTCAGTTGTGGACGTCAGCTGATTCTTCCATGTAACGCATTTTAACATAAGTTTAATAAACAATTCAAACATAATTGAAATAACGTCTGGTTTTATTTCAGGAGTAGAAACATACAAATCGTATGCGTAATTGTACAAATCGAGGCTGTCCCTACGAATCCTTCGAACCGTCTGCAAAAACGTAACATCAGTGTCTTACAGGTGGCGCCCTTGAGCAGGTAGGTGCCCTTGAACCTGTAATTATCAGCGTATATCAACACTTTCTGTTGCTTAGAGAGAAGGCGATGATTTGTGGATGGCGCATCACTTTCGGGGGAGGGGAAGTCGGGGCCTTGACGTAACCATTTGACGTTGTCAATGGCGCGAATAAGACCAGTTTATAAAAGTTTTTGTGTTTGAACCTGCAGCGATGGAAATGCACAGCATAATGCACTTTTCATTCAGTTCTATGGGATTTGGGGTGGGGTGGGGGGGGGGTTTGCTAAACGTCTGCTAGATTCTTCTGGATACCATGTCTCTGCCAGCTTGAACACTGGCTGGCTGTGTGCAAGAGAAGGCAGGTGAGACCCGTTGGGTTTGGAAACTTCTCTGTGAGCGCCGTCTGTCTCTCAGCAGCTGCTGGGCGGGTGCAGGAAGCCCCCGTCTCTTCTTTGAGAGTACAATAATGATTACAGCAAACAACACGCGCTGACAGGTTCCTTCAGCAGGTCACCTAGTGTCCCGATTCATGAGTGGGGAACGGGCCAATCAGAACGAGGGGTGGAGATTTCCTACCCAGCAACTGCTGAGTGTTGTTTGTCATTGGCCGACGGATCTCGGGTGGCCGTGTGTGCGTCCAAACGCCTCATTGACTCTGTTTTCATGAGCTCTTGGTCTCCGTGCATGACTGGAGAGGGTTTCATGAGTAGTGCAAAGGTGATGAGCTTTCAATTAGTGCTTTTTAAGCTAAACTATTGAGGATCTAGAAGTTTAAAGTTGGTTATTCCCCGTCAGTTTGTTAACGTTCTGTTATTTTTGGCTCATTGGGACACAGGGCATCAGTTCAGCACATTCGATTGAGGAAAGCAGAGTTCATCTGGAAGCTTTTTGTATGTTAAGGAAAGCTTGCTTGCCTTTGAGAGCATTGTTCCTCACTGAATGTGATTTTTTTTGAGATTCAAAACATTGAAATCTGTCTAGAAATGCTGTTAAACGAAGGCCTACATAACTGCCATCATTGCATTGATTCTGACGATCAGATCTCAGATGAAAATAACTTTTTTTTCCGGGTGTTTTCACCATAAATGTGTCAACCCCCCCCCCCCCCCCAAATTTAGAGTTTTCATGTAGATCTCCATGTGTATAACCCTTTCACTTGTCCACACTCACCGGCCACTTTATTAGGTACACCTATCCAACCGTATTACAAGCCAATCACACGGCAGCAATTCGATGCATTTAGGCAGGTAGACATGATCAAGACGATCCGAGCACCAGAAAGGGGATTTAAGGGACTTTGAACGTGTCATGGTTTTTGTTCGCCTTTGAGCTCCCTTTAAGATTTTCACACAGAACCATCTCTAGAGTTTACGAAGAGCGGTTCGATATCCAGTGAGCAGCAGTTCTGTGGGAGCAAATACCTTGTTAATGGTCAGACTGGTTCGAGCTGATGGAAAGGCAGCAGTAATTCCAGTTACCACTTCTGCGGAACATTCAGATGCTAGCGTCAGGATTTGGTGTCAAACACACAAAGCGTGGATCCCTCCTGCCTTGTATTGACGGTTCAGGCTGGTGGTGGTGGTGTAATGGTGTGGGGGGTGTTTGATCCTTTTGTTAAGTTCGTATCTTTGTGATACTCTTCTATTGTTTATATTATATTGCTGAAGCTGGATTTTCTAACAGAAGAGTTCATATTTAGAACATTATTTCTTTTTTTTTTTTAAAAAGAGTCTGGAGCTATATTTTGTTACCAGTTTTTACAGATTTCATTTTATGACAGAAGTTTATATCTTTATTAAGTTTCAATCATAATAATCTATATATTAGGCAAACGGATAGAGGAAAATCTTCTTTGAGCGCTAGGATTTGTAATATTTCTTGGAAATGTAACCATATAAGTTTACACCCCTGTAACAAACTATTGTGATCTCACTGACCAAAGTTCCTTTTCTAATTCTTGCCCAGAAAATATAGATTTTTTTTTCTTTTTGTAAATTGTCGTCGAGTTTTTGGAGTGATTTGGCTCCTCAATGTTTGATCTGAATTTTGGACTCCATCTCAAAGATATTATTAATTATTTTGAATGAATTGATGAAAGACGGATGACCTTTTTGATTTTAACTGGCGAATTCTATTTAGACAATCCAAAAATTCAACACAAACTGCTCCTCTTGCTTGTGGAATCCAATGTTTTCATTTCTTCACTTTGCTTGGTTAAAAATTAACAAAAATATTATGAAAATCGTTTTTTTCTGTTTTGTAATTTGCACCATATTGTCTCTAAGGTTATTATTTTAGATTCTTTTAATCGTTTGTGTAAAATACTCATTGTTTTGTCCTGTTTGTTGCTGCATATTGATAATTGTACTTTTTTGGTGTTTATTGGCAATAAAATAAAAGTTGCTGACCATCTTCTGATGGTACTTCCAGCAGGAGAACGCTCCATGAATCATTTCAGACTGGTTTCTTGAACATGACGATGAGTTCACTGTACTCAAATTTTTCCCAGTCACCAGATCTCCATCCAGTAGAGCAGCTTTGGGATGTGTTGGAGCGGGAGATTGGCATCATGGATGTGCAGCCGACAAATCTGCAGCAACTGCGTGAAGCAAACTCTCTGAGGAATCTACGCCACGAAGGATTAAGGCAAACAGGGTCCGACCTGGTACTAGGAAGCTATTCCTAATAAAGTGGCCTGTTAGTGTATTTGTATGCTTTAGAGAATCGCAGAAACACAAGGGATGGTTTATTTCACTGATAGTGACAAGGGGACGACTTTATATAATGTATTAATTAAATTAAAAGTGAAGAACTTTGAAAGGGACATTACTACGATTGGGCAGCTGTGAATTTTGAAGTAGAATTTACGTTGTTTCTCTTCATACGATGTGAAATATGAGGCAAACATGTGTTTCGTTCACTCCCTCAACCCCATCCCCCAGTTTTTGCCTTACATCATAACTGAAAATGATCCTTTATGTAATCACATCTAGTGTGTGAAATACAAGGCGTTCTCTTTCCCCGACGCTCGTATTGAGAGCGCGCACACGCACACACACACTCTTTTAGCCGTGGGTGTGTTAGCAGGCACCTCTCCCTCCAGTCCAAACACACATTTCTCTGCTCAATCCCAGCATTCTTCTTATTATTAGCCTGGTGGGGCATTTGTGTCAACAGGAAGTGGGTGCTGGTGCTTCTTCTTGCCTGAGGTCGAAGACGTGGGGGTTATTTGTGAGCACTGTGTTTGCGTAAGGGGTGCAGGTGCTGGCTCAAATACGCACAGATGGTGTGTTTCTGTTTGTCGTGTCAGGCCGGTCCGCTCGGGTGTGTGCTGGGGATGCCGTGTGTCTGTGATTGTGTAATGATGGGATGAGCAGAGCTTGGGTTTCTCCGGGCAGATGTGGAACTGGACGTTTGAGGCCCCCGTGTAACTCACTCAGCTCATACGACTACTTTTGATGAGGAGAAGTGTTTATTATCTTTGATTTCCTTGTGCTTACCGTCCATCTCGATCCCCCCAGGTCACCGGTGTTTTTCCGTAGCCGTCAGTGGTTTATTAATGAACCGATTGTGTCTGATTTCACACAATGATTACCCAGGCACTTTCTTCTGGGCCCTGCTGCGAAATTTACCCCTTTAGCAACTTCACTGACTGTTTCAACTTTTACTTGTGACTAAAAGTATGTTAAAATTAATAGAAATGCTCATCTAGAGACTTAATAAAGGTTGGGAGTTAAGCGAAATAAATGAAATGTAAAATTAAGAAAAAGAGATACAAAAAAAAAACGTACTGAAATTATTGATAAATTATTCTTTGTTTTCATCTTTGTCAAAATTAAAACATTTTTATTTTATTTTGCATATTGATTTATACGTATATAGATTTATTTATATATAATAGGGAGTGGGGAGTTGTATAATCACAAGCTATGAAATTCGTGTTCAATTAAACGTAATTGAGTGTTTAATTTTTCATTTAAATCATTTATGAAATACATAATACTACTTTATGTCTAGTAAAATATTTCTTGAGGGGTGCGTGCCAAGGGCAAGAATGTTAGGGGAAACACTACCAATTGAGCACAATGTTTAAAGTCGGAAGAAAGCGCTATAGCCCTATATGGGATTTCTGTGAATTTGACAGCGAGACCAAAGCAAGAGTATTGTGCTGGAGTCTGAAATCTCAATGTACTTTTATGAAGCTTACATAGAGATGCTAAAACAGGATGTTATCCTTAGACCTCCTTTTCGTGGCTCTCCTGGCATGGCAAGATAACATTTATTACATTTATTATTCAAGGATTTTGACTAATTTCAATTTCAGATAGCTACAACTGTCCTAGTTTCATTTGAGATTGTGCCTAGTGATAACTGATGTGTTGAACATGTCAAGAATGTTTTTTCAACTATTCGTAATGTACATCAAACTCTTTAAGTAATCACTGTTTCTATCTAGGGGCGGTACGGTGGAGCAGTGGGTAGCACTGTGGCCTTCCAGTTAGAATGCTCGCCGGTGACCTTCCTGGAAGGAGTTTGCATGTTCTCCCTGTGCTTGTGTGGGTTTCCTCCAGGTTCTCCGGTTGTCTGTGAGGAAAGAGCATGAAGTGTTTGGTTTTGGAGAAGCGTGGCCTGTGGTGTTGAGAGTGAATGTGTTTGTGTTGCACGTTATAATTATTCAACTATAATTAAATGCAATGGACAGTTGCTATAAAAAGATCTGATACATAAAGCGATTAAAAAGGCACAAGATCAGTCCTTGTTTTTAGACATGACTCACAAATGCGCTTTTATTAAATATACGCCACGACTGTGGGCTCAGGCAACAAATGGACTAATGTCTGCTTGATAAGTTTGTCAGCTGCGATTCCATTTGCATGTGTATCTGTATCTCAGCACATGTTGATTGTGAACCTTCTTTCGTGCCACAATATCTGCAGCTGTTTGATTATGCTCCCACTGTTAACAATGATCACCAAACACTGTCGCGAAGCACCTGAGCAATCCTCCACTTCTACACTGCTTTCTGAGGCACAGTGAATAGTTTGTGAGAAAATTAGCAGCATTTAAGGCATGCCTCTTTTTATGCAAATCTACTCCCTGCTATCTTAATGCACGACTGACCCCGCCCATTTTCCCTGGATTTTTCAAAGTGAGTCTGCTTTTCAGAGATTGTTAAGTCAAGCGTCATCGGACCAGGACCTCCAGGGTTCACTGGGCCAGATATATCCCTAGGAGATATGGCTGGGTTGAGAATCAGCGCCTCCAGACCGGAAGCCACGGTTGTAGCCAGACAAAAGCAAACAACCTCCCTCTGATTTGGTAGAGGAAAAGTGGAGGAGTTTTGTTCATGAGCAAAGGGACTGTGGAATGGGAGATGGATCGGTGCAGCAGAAGTAATGCAGGTGTCCTGGATGCTCTGTTAGAGATAGGGAGTGGAGCTCAGTCACTCTACAGCAAGGTGTCTCAGGGATCTCTCTCTGGGGAGGTGTTCCAGGCACGCTCCTCTTGTTGTAGAGAGCATCCCCTGCTTAGTGGAAGAAGAAAAGCTAAATTCAGACACATCTCCAGCTTCATGTCATACCACATTGCCTTCCAGAACTTTTGGTATTTTCTTTGGGAGGCAGTTTTGTAACATCACGATGCTCCAATCAGGTCAAATTATGCAGATGATTGTTCTCCTCCCATACACTTTGAGGCACTTCTGAAGTGATTCATCGTGGGCAGAAGCGGTTCACATTCTCCTCTTGATCTGAGCGTCCGAGCGTCCAGGGTTCACAGCCTCTTGGTGACGGCCGCTGCTCTCCTCCTCGTCCCGATGGCTATTTTGGCCAAAGGCTGAGCACGTCATTATCATCCACTCTCTGTCTTCTGTTATCCTCCATCTGCCGTGATGGAATTTCTTCTGCACAAAGACTCATTTCCAGGGTCGTGGCTCTTAACAAGTGCCACATTGGAACCAGTTTTCCCACTCACTCAGCCATGATCTCACACAAAGGCTGCTGTAATTACAGTACGAATCCGAAAACCAGTCCAACCCTTTTAATGATGCTCTGCTTTCGATGGAGAATTTCACCAGAGGATCTCATCCGCTGAAACCGACTATACACCAGCAAAGACATGTTTCCACACTGTCTTCAGTGTCAGGGAAGCGATTTCATTAACTGCATTTGTTGATTTAAATCAGCAGCTATCGACAATAAAGTAAAGAAACCTCATCATCGGCTTCTTAACTAATTTTTTTATTTATGTCATTGAATGCTTAATAAACGGAAAGAGCAGTTGAAGAACGGACAGGAAGTCCAAGTTTTGTCCAAGACAAAGAACCCCAAGCTCTTATGTACAAATCAGTGCGGCCCATTTAAATGCCTGGCACCAGTGGCTTAGTGGTAGAGTCTCACCACTCGTAGATCAGAGCCCCGTGTTTGGTTCAAGCCCGAGTGCGTTTGCCAGAGCTGTCTCCCTCTTTTCATTCCTCAATGTCCAGTAAAATAGCAAATAAAAATCCAATAATTCAATAAATATTCCACAATTTAAAATACATATTTAAGATGGCCATTAAAAGTCAAAGGGAACTAAATGGTCTGCACGCAAACTTTGATGTTGACTTGTGCTGGTACAATGTTTATACGAGTAACGTAAACAAATGACCCATGTCTCTATGGTTCAGAGATAGATATCGTTGCTATGGTAATCAGTCTAAGGTATTTGTCTATGAATTTGGTTGCTAGGGTAAACATAACGAATTTGAAGTTGTTACTATGGTTAACGTAACCAAAGCCCATTTCTCTACCAGGCTTTATCTCGAAGATATTTTCAGTTCCCTTTCTTATTCTTTCTCAGTAGTAATTAGTTAATAGTGACCTTTGACCCCATGTTAAGTCAATGGAAGAGTTCCCAGCATTCTCAGCGATTTCCCACAATTCCTTTAGTGGTACCAGTCAGAAAAGATATGCCAATCTGAGTCAGAACAGTTAGTTTGGTGGCTGCAGCTTGAACGTCCAGGGGCCTGTACCATGAAGCCGGATTAGCTGGCTAGCCAGGTAAGTTTAGGATTAGTTTGCACCAATGCTGGGTTTTAGGTACCATGAAAGAAACTCGGCTTCAGTTGGTGTTCATTGCCATGGTAACTTGCGCTGCACGGCTAACCTGCTCCGGGGCAGGTTAAGTTCTGGATTCGAGTTCTCAAAACGAAATTTGACCAATCAGTAGAGAACATTTAAGTGACGCAACTAATTTCTAGTGTCTGTTGCAATGGCTTGTCCTTTTCTGAGAAATCCCGTGGATATTTCCACGCAAATTGTTCGAAGAGCGCTTCGCAGAGAAAGAGTTTTTAGGGACAGACAAGATCCCATTGCCTTCCCTGATAGTTACTTGTATGAAAGATACAGATTTTAAAAATAATTTAAAATTATTTTAACTGTTAACAGTAGTTCAGCAGTGAAAGCATATTGAAATCCAGTAATTGAAAAGTAGTTAGTAACACTACAACTTTAGTGATCATTCTTCATTTGTCCGGTCGAATGCTTTTAACAATTACACTGTTATTGTAAAGTGTTAGCATAATTTTTACGGGCGTGCAAATACATAAACTAATGTTACATATACATAATTAGACCTTGATGTATAAAATATGTATTTAATTTACGCATTAACGCTATCCGCAGTCTTTCTCCAACAGTCTTCTCTCGCTTTGGCAGCAGACACGGTATTACTGCGCGCTTGTAAAACGTGCTTAAATTCATTGTATTTCTGCTTTATAATAGTTTACTCCTCAGCGGAGAAATATAAGGACCTCCCTCTCTCCATGTCGAACGCAATTGGTTGTTCTGTGGCACGTCACTCTTTTATGTGCATGCGCGCCCCTCAAGTAATCAAAGCTTAAGGATCAAAGCCTGGGTTAACAAAGAAAGTTGATGAGCTTCATCATGGTACCAATAATGCCTCATTGCATCGGTTTGGATTTGTCAACCCAAAACTAATCCTGTAACTCTGAGTTTGTTCATCTACGTTCATGGTACAGGCCCCAGGAGGAGATGCTTGAATGGTCTAGGAGTGAAGGTTGTGGTTGGTTCGCAGGCAGCCAATCAGAATTTAGAAGACTCCTCTCTGATTGGCTGGAATTGTGTCAGTTTGTAACTGTTTGTTTCGGATGATTCAGGGCGTTGTTGCGAGATCGTCTGCACACATGCACAAACAGATTTACGCACAAAATTGATTTTTAAGGAAAAATGTCTTTTTGTGCTCTAAAAATACAACTTTTTTTGCTCAGAAATGTGGCTTTAATGTAACTTTAATGTAGAACTGAAATTCTACATTTTTTCAGAAAGAAAGATTGCTCGTAATCTATTGAAAGTGTTGATCATAAGAATACAAATCTGGACGTATTGGATATTTTCTGTTGGTGTTCCAGCTCCATCGAGTCTTTCTTAAAGGACCTTACAGAGTTCTTTTCCCATCTGTTAATCTCCTTCCCTCGCTCCTTTCATTTCCGGTGCGTCTTCTACCAGTAATCTTGCTTTCCCTGAAGCGCCTCTCTGCTCACGCAGCGCAAAATCAATATGGACACGAGCTGTTTCTGGCTCCATTAATAAATGACAGTAAAAGCCTGGATTTCAGTCTGATGCATTGTGGGCCAGTGTTCTTGACGTTCTCATTTCCAAATTTCTCTTTTTTTTAAAACATTTAATTCATAAACAGCGTCCAAATAAAGTTTACATTTTCAGTCCCTAGCACTCATCATCCTGATTGGCTTAATCTGTACCAAGCTATGACATGGAATCACCCCTTTACCTTGCTGTAGTATATCCCTAATAGAAAGAACACCCCCGAAGCATATCGTTTCCATCATCATGTCTTTTCATGTCTCTTCCTCAAAACTTGTCGGATTTTGTCATATTTGCTTTAAATAAAATAAGAATACTCTGAGAGAAAGTTTTGAGAATATTTAACAAAAGCAGCAGCATTATTTAGCTGAAACATGGGACATGATATAGACAGAAGCAGGTCAAAGAGGGAAAGAGAAACTTAAGAGAAGCAGGGAAACGGAATGAGGGAGGGGAAGCAGATTGAAGAAAAAGAACCTCTCTGAGAGGGAGAGCAGGGAGCCAAAGAGACCCCACCCGATCAGTGCTTTGGTTAGCTAACTCATGTTAAAGCTAAATAAAGCCTTTAAACAGGGTTTCAGAGTCTAGTTTAGAATTAATATCCTATAACACATCTGATTAATTGTAACATGTATGAACAGCTATTGTGTTAAAAACTACAAACTGACTGTGAGGAAGCCTCAGGTTGCCAAATACTTGAGATCTCTTTCAAAACTACTATTAAAGTTTTGTTGCCAGTGATTAAATAAATGATTTTTTTTGTATTTATCTCTTTATAGTACATTTTACCTTTAAAAACAAAGAAAATGTAGAATGATTAAATTGGCTGATGGTAAGGTTTATGTGTGTGAGATACGCTAATAGTTCATTTTGATTGTTCTTAAGCATGTCATTTTTCAAGAGCATGTATTGAGGAAAGTCTCGGATTATTAATGAACTGTGTGTGTGTTTATTTAACGTACTGAGGTACTGTTTATAAAGCATATATTTGTCACTTATTCAAATGCATCAAACACCCAAAATCATCCTTAAACTTTACTATAGTGTGCACAGCTGCACACAGAAGGGAGTTACCGTAATTTATGATAAAATGAAAGTTGTGTCACATGGACCTAATCAAATCTCTCATATGTTACTTGAAACAGCTTCAAATGGGTTCTGAGGATGAAAGAAAGAGAAGGTTGCGGAGGAATTAAAGGCGGAATCTATAAAGTGACGACAGTCTGTATCAACCGAACAGATGTGGAGCTCTGAGACGGAAGATGTTTACTGATCTCCGGATTAAAAAAGAGATTTGATGGCATGCGCTATTGGATTATCCTCCTCTCACGACTCCTGCATTTACTGATCCCAGAGCATCACCGCCATGCATTCTCCCGTGTCGCATTGGGGAGGGGTGGGGGGGTTCTCATTCGTCATCCACTGTTTGATCTATATATAGCCTCATATTGCGTAACACGTGTGTCGGTGGTGAATCAATGGAGGATCTCCCGACATTCACCGGGGGTTACGTGGATGTGTGTGGAATATGAAAAGGCTTTCAGGGTTTGAGATGAGAATTCAATTGTTGGGCACTCAGTGTGCTTCCAATGCCTTTGAGCGGTCTGCAGGGCACTCAGAGAGCCTCGTGCCAGGTTTCGTATTCCAGCATCTGATAAACAAACTATTGTGTTTGCATCAAGTGAAAGAACTCTGTTTTACACAAGCCCACGGAGTGTTCAGAGACTGTAGGGGCGTTGATCATGCCAAAGGGCATATCAAATGTGATCTTTGTGAAACCAAAGGTTCGCTATAAACTCAAATATACTGGATCGACTGAAGCAAGTCCACGGATGATTGACAGGCACAGGAACTCAACTCTTTAACAATCGACTTGAAGCATGCTGACGTTTGCCCAAGCCCTGGAATGTGCTCTTTCCATTCAGATCCACTGCATCAGTGCAAAGCTATTCCTGCACAGAACATCTGGGTTAAAAGTGTGTGAAGTCATCCTAGTAACAACTTATAGTTTTGTATGACATCACAGACTACTCCCCAGGAACCAAACTGTTTACCCTAGCAACTGAATCCTTGGAATTATCTGTCAGCTTTGAAAAATATTTGACAAATATGTAACATAGGGTCAAAAAAAGAACATTATATTTTGTATCTGACCGCAACATAGCAACTAGATTGGTTACCATAGCAACCAATTTGGCATGGTTCTCTCAACTTTGGAAAATCATAGAGACAAGAGGGTTGGTTTATTTCACTCATAATGACATGGGGGACATTATAATATGTCAGTGACCCTACCATAGCAAGCAGACTGTTTATTTTGCCATGGGAGACATTTCATTGTGTCCTTGGCCCTTCTATAAAGTGGGATATCTCTATCTCAGCTTAGGACAATCCTAGAGATGTGGGGGTTGGTTTATTTTACTCATAATGACATTGTAGCTAATGGCGAGAGAGACCAAACACACGTGCTCTGGTTTTTACGCTGCACGGGGTGTGTTTATTAAAGTAGGTGCATCATATAATAATTAAAACAGGGAGTCAGTTGTTCTTGGGAGTCCATCTCTCTCAGATTAGCTCGATGGTGTCTGGATTCCTGGGCTGGAGGCACAGGATCCCAGCGTCTGGCTCCGTCCACGGTCCAAGGGCTCCGAGCTGATTGGGACCTCTTCACTGCGTCGACTCTAGCCGGAATATGGGTGTCCCAATGCCCAGCACACAGGTCCGGTAGGTCCGGCAACCACTGTTTACCATAGCAACCAATTTGGTTACTCTTTATCTCATCTTATAAAAATCTTACAGACACAAGGCTTGGTTTATTTTCCTCGTTGTGATATTGGCATCACTTGCAAAACGTTTTAAACTGAATTTTACAAATATTATTTTTTGTAAATATTCATGCAGGTGAAAGAGTTAAAAACTTTGGAAGCATCGAGCTCCATCCCCCTCTGAAGCACTGAACTTATTTTTCTGTATCCGTTCAAATGTCTTCAATGTTCACGTGTTATGATTAATCCGACCTCGTAACAAACTTCTTATGTTTACTCCCGAACTGTAAGTCGCTTTGGATAAAATGTAAATGTAGCTTGTGGTGTAGTGGTCTGCAAGCTGGATGTACAGAATGCACAGGGTTTAATTCCTGATCTCTCTCTCTCTCTCTCTCTCTCTCTCTCTCCCCTTATTCATTTCTTTCACTCTCTACTTTCCTGTGCAAAAATAATAAAGGATGAGGGCAAAATCATTGTTTCTACCATGACTTTTGCATAAATGAAGGGGAAATGTTTGTAAACAAACACACAGCGCTCCACCCGACCACAACGGCAGAGAATGGTTGGGATGACGTTTAACAAAGCATTTCTGGCATGCGCCTGTCTCACATCGACAGTTTGACAGATTCTCAGCCTGTCTTCTACTGGTTGTAGATCATCAGTCACAACGATAAAAATAGAGTCTTGATTGTTGCATTGCTGACTGTCTTTGAGGCATCATCTGTTCCCATGGCGATCACTCTCATCCGTTTCCCTCATCTGGAGTCTTTCCGGTCCTGTTGATTGTATTTCCATTAATCAGCTTAGCGGCGATGGAACGGGAGGTTGTTTAAAGGTTTACTTCAGGCTAAAATGAGTAATCTGTCCTCAACAACCGTCTCCGTTTGAGAACCTTTTGTTGTGCTTTCAGATGAAGCAGACGTCCAACCAAACACAAGAAAGGCTTGACAAGAATACCCAAATAGTCTGAGTACCTTACTTGCTCATTGGAGATGGTTTCATGTCACCCGTGTGAAAGAGAACATTTCCTGCACAATGTGTATCTTTGGACCAAACCTGGTTCTGATAAAGACGAGACCCAATCACAAACTAGATGTGGTACTTGTCTAGCACATCTGTAGTTCACCTGTAGGGCGAAACATGACCCGGGTCTGCTAGAAGGTTATTAACTTTAGCCAGCCATGGCCCCCATGTGGCCCTAGTCTGGAATCCGACTTAGTCCTTTAACCCTGCTCCATTAAGGTACTTGTTCCTCATTTCTCATAAACTGCGAGAACAGACCAACCACTGTCCAAAAGAAAGGGGTTAGATTGCTCTAGAAGGGGTTAAATATTCACCATTGACTTATAACGGCCGTTGAAAATACAGGGCAAAAGGCAACAGAAATATCTACATTATGAACCATCATAGAAAAATGTGGATTGGATTAGGACAGCCCCCTAGCAACCAAACTGTTTAACCTAGCGACCAAATTTTCTGAACACTATCTCAGCTTTGGTGTATGATAGAGACATGGGAGTTGGTTTAAATAATGTTACAATATAGTGACAAAGGCCCCGTTATATTCTACAACTGACTCCTCCATAGCAACCAGCCTGTTGACCGTAGCAACCAATTCGGGATATCTCTATCTCAGCTTTTGAAAATCATACAAATATGGGGGTTGGTTTATTTCACTCATAGGGACATACAGAACATTATATTATATCACTGACTCCTCCATGGCAACCAAGCTGTTTACCATAGCAACCAACTTGGCACATCTCAGAAATTATTGAGAAATGGAGGTTGGATTGTGTCACTCGTTGTGACATTGACTTTTAAACAAAGCCAACATCAAAGTTTGTGTGGGAATCTCGTTTAACAGAATACAGAAGTCTGTGTTAAATTCTAGAGAGAGGGTGACTATTGAATTATTTATTTTTTTGGATTAAATGCATTTCTTCAAAACACTTTAATACCTTGTTTTTAGGTGGCAAATGATGTGACAGATGATGGGTGGCATCTGAATGGCATAAATGAGCAAGTGACAGAGGGACTGTTGTCTATCTCTCTCTCTCTCTCTCTCTCTCTCTCTCTCTCTCTCTCTCATGAAAGGTCAGTTTATTCCCAGTCCATGTCCTTGGCGGTGCATGATTAGTGCCCAGAGGACAGAGGCAAAAAATGTAAACGAATAAAAAACATGATCCTACACTTGAATGTCAGATGGACGGAGTGAAGGAGAGGCAGACTTATCATCTGTGAGAGAAGTAGTTGCCATGGTGATGGTGACATCAGCACTTTTGAGCGAGAGTGTGTTGCTGAGAATCTCACACTGCGCACAACACAGACAGGAAGTGGCCATGTTTGAAACTCTGGTGATGCTATGAGACCAGTTCCATGTCCCCCTCTTAGACCGTCCATTGTGTTTCAAGAGAGGGTAAAGGCTGTGCCAAATGTATCTTCTGAATGAAGGCGCGAATGGCTAAGTAGTCCTTCAACCGAAGATCTGATTGAAGCACACTTCCATCCAAGGACTGTCATGTGTTTCCCAGAAGACCCACAGCACTTACTAGCGTGCAGCCAACATGAGCAAAGAGAAACTATAGATGTGGACGAATCTTCTGTTGAATTACACCACAGTCACCGCTAACATTGCAGGACACCTACTGGAGCTCATGGTCTAGGGAAGTTCATGGCCTAGGGTTGCACCTAGTATGAGGCTTTGCGAGAGATCTGCAGGGTGGAAGGGCAACATCAATAGCTTAAGATACCAAGCAATCTGGGCTAGGATGAAAGAGGAAGCATAGAAGGTGAAAGCGAAGAATATTGATGAACTCAGGGAGGCATGCAGGACTGCTTTCTTTACTATTCCTGATGATTTCATCAATACATGGTTTGAATCCTTGCCAAACCGCATGGACGCAGTCCTTAAAACTCATGGAAGGTTTGTAGCTCATGCCTTTGGAGGTGTCACGTTTGTTTAAGGATCTCAAAATTTTCATCAATACATGGTTTGAATCCTTGCCAAACCGCATGGACGCAGTCCTTAAAACTCATGGAAGGTTTGTAGCTCATGCCTTTGGAGGTGTCACGTTTGTTTAAGGATCTCAAAATTTCAGCTTTTGCATCTTAAAATTGTAACTTTTTATCTCAAAATTTTTACTTTTTATCTCAAAATTTTACATTTTTTTTTATCTCAAAATTTCGACTTTTTATCTGAAAAATGTATACTTATGTATCTCAAAAATTCTACTTTTGCATCTAAAAATTGGAACTTTTTATCTGAAAATTTTTACTTTTGCATTTCAAAATTGTACATTTTTTTATCTCAAAATTTTTACTTTTTATCTCAAAATTTCGACTTTTTATCAGAAAATGTGTCCTTTTGCATCTCAAAAATTTAACTTTTGTATCAAAAAATTTTAACTTTTTATCTGAAAATTTCTACTTTTGCATCTCAAAATTTAGACTTTTGTTTCTCTGAATTGTGCATCCTCATCTCAGAATTTCGACTGTTTAGTTCACGGTTTTAACTCTTGTTAAAATGTTTTTAAAAAAGCCATTCTTTTTTTAAACCCAGCAGAATTGGGCTTCCATACTTCTTTTTGAATTCTCTTTTCTCAAACTGGTCTTGTCTCAAACGTTAAAAGCTTTTTCATAAGCAGTTTTACTTCTTGTTCCTCTTCAGGTTTGGATTCATGTGCAGTTGTTTTGACAGTTGTTTGTTTGACTCTGGAGATGCTTGAGCAATATCCCTGTAATGAGATTGACTGGAGAGCAGAACTGAACTGAAAAACATGTATTGACTCATGTTGGGGTCAAGGTGACCAGTCAGAGGTCACACGCATGCACACAAACACTGCTGCTTTCACAATAGCCGTCTGTGACCCTACAGCAGCTCATGCAGGTCTGAAAGATGCATATTCTTAAGTCTTAGAAGCTCTCCACGTAACTGCTGGTTGACAACACATGTGCAGCCCAAGAAACAAAAAAGAAACAATTTCTCTCCATCTGCATTCGATAAAAAGCTCATGTTGATGCTTGTGGAATACCGTTGCTATCTTTCTTTTATATCTCTGTGTTTGTATTTGATATGTTTAATTCAAATCCACCAGTGGTTTGTAAAGAAAACAATGGAAATTTACAGAGGCGCTCAAACTTCGCAGAGCATTGTACACGTTAAGCTAAGGCGCAGAGTGCATTTTTTTTCGAAATAGTTTACATTTGTTATTTTGTTTGCAAACGTTTTTTTAAATTCAATTATGGGGAAAACGTTAAGTGTTGTGCTTTAAGAGCAGGAATAATACGCCGGGGCCGGCGAGACTCCTGACATTTTTCATGTTAATCTGACCTGGGAACAGTGGGGGAATTAGTCAGAATGCCAGGTGAACGCTCGTTACGAGGTGTAAATGTCTCACCAGCGTTGTGCTCCGACACGTTAAATGTCAAGGCAAAGTGTGTGTCGTCTTTACGTCAAAGTGTGCATTTTAAAACAGCCTTTCTTTCCCGACTGCAGATGGAAACTGACGAAAACATCAGCGGATTGGTTACGGTCGACTTTGACGTGCTATCAAAGAATTAAACTTAAAATAGTGCAAAACATCTGAAAGAATCTTTTGAAAGAGCTTATAATCTCTAGTTTGTCAAGTTTTAATTTGATTTTATACAGATTTCTTTTTGTTAGCTTTATTTATTTACATTTATGCATTTGGCAGACGCTTTTATCCAAAGCGACTTACATTTGAATGAACATATTTTTTTCTGTCAGTTCTTGTTTTCCCTGGGATTTGAACCCACAACCTTTGCGTTGTTAGCGCAATGCTCTACCAACTGAGCCACAGGAAAATTACAATATTATGTCTGAAACTGAAATGAAAACTATTTCTATGTTATTAAAACGTTATTCAAAAATTAAACTGAAATAAAAACTACATGAAGCTAGTTTATTTCGCAGTAGAGGGCGCAATATCATCCAGCCTCTAGGGGGCAGCGGTAATGTTTGACTGCTTATAGCCTCCATAGTTTTAATGTTTCTGATTGCTATTCAAACATGTTAAGATTTTACAAGGCGCACGATGTCAAGGCACATCAAAACATAAATCAAATTAAAAAGAAAATGGAAATGAAAACAAAAGCTTCACAAAATTTTGCGATTTCGATGTTGGAACTGTTTTTGGAAAATGAAAATGCATTTAAACAGTATTTAAGATTGTGAAACTCAGAGCGCCAGGGTCTAGTTGGGTTTGTATTAGAGCAACTAGTATCATTCAGCCTCTAGGGGGCAGCGCTAATGCTCGAATGCTTTTATTGGTTTTCATACATGTTTTATGTACTTACTTATGCATTTGTAGACCTTAGCAATCTGTAATCGTTCACGATCATAATTTTGTCTTTAAAATGATGTGCATCACAATATTAATTATACAAAAATGTTGTTATTTCAATTATTTTATAACCACCTAACTGTTATTGTAAAATAAAACAGAATGTAAAATGACTAATATGATCCAGCGTCTAGGGGGCAGTGCTAATGTTGTGCTCTGAGAACTTGTTAGTGAGAGAGCTCGTTTTATAATGATGTAAGATGTGTACTGTGATGTTTTTGTGTCCCGACACATTAATAAACTTCATGATAAATAGTAAAACGTTCATTACATTCAAGAAGGCAAGGTTTAAATGTGTTTAATTGATAAATGAAAACAAGGAATCATGATTCACTTCGATTATATATTAGAAATGTGCTAAATGTATTATAAAGTGTATTTTCACTCTATTTGCGAAATCATTGGTGAACCACATTTATAAAAAAAATGTCATCAAAATCAATAACGACATGTGTATCTTTGGAAAGTAAAAAATCGTTTCAGGGATGTAAAAAAATACATTTACTGTGCTGTAAACACGTCCTGCGATCACTACACCAACGTAAATACACTGAAAAAATCTGGCCAAATATCTGTTTAAGCTGACATTGTTTTTGGAAAGCTCAGGCCCCAGCACAAATGCTGAGAGGATAAGCTTTGTGTTTGGCAAGCTTAGCATGCTAGCACGCGAGCAGTTGGTTGCCAAAGCTCCCATACAGTCTCCTGGATTTGTAACAGGAAATGAAACCTGCGTGTTTTTTTTTTTTTGAAAATGGATGCCTGAAAGGTTTCTTTATGAGTATTCTCGCTGCAAAACCTGAGATGCACTCTTCCTTTCTGTCCTTGTTATCGTTTGTTGACCGCTGCTGTGTGCCGTTCCGGCGCTGATGGGGTTTTGAGCTCTTTCACTGAGGTCATTCTGACTTATTCTGAATGCGTTTACTTGTTTTCCTTGTTTAAATTTAATAAATGCTCAGATAAGTGATTGCATTCGTTAAATTCGTTTTAACTTTGAACTGACAGATTATTTATTTCAATTGTAAATGAAAAAAGCAAATCTAAGCAGATCAACCACTTTAAACTGATCAGTTGTTTTAATTAGATTTAACGGTGTAATTGTTTTATTGTTGATAATATGTTGTTCACTTTGGTCTAATTGTATGGGAAATGTGATCCTTTTATAAATTTTTGGTCAATTTTTAAATTAAAATCACTTTCAATCTCTTCATTTTCTTCCCCAGATTTTCAAAACTTTGCAACTGCTCCCCAGTTACTCACCGATTGGCGGGAGATTAGATTAATTACGAGCAACTTGAATACTGAGCGATCATCAACTGTATCTGGCGTTCGGAGGAAACGTTACACAACGCTAACCAAGAATCTGATCCTGAATCAGATGCAAACGCACCTTCTCCACAGTTGCATCGAAGGAGTCTGTTTCACAGTGGTAAACCAACTTGGATGTTACACGTTTGTATGTTGCTAGCTCCATCTTTCCCTCTGTTTGACTCGTCCAGATATCACAAGAGAAGGCGTGGCTTTGCGAATCAATTCCGGGGGAGTGAAATCATGTCTAGCCTTGACATAACTATTTGACTCGTGTGACATTGTCAATGGCGTTTATAAATGAAGGAAACTCAGGAACGTCTATGGTTCCATCTAATCTGATAAATCACTACAACGTGCCTGAACCCTTTATAGGGACATTGTACAGTTTTGACTTTTCCAAAGTGTCTAGCATGTTCTAGTGGTATTTCCGCGTAGAAAACATACAGCTTTGCTCGTTTGTTTACATTCCCTCATCAATAGTAACGTAACAATACGCTCTGCTCACGATACGATATTATACCTCAACTTTATGTCTAGTCTACGAAACGATACGCTTCACGATAGTTTACAATAGTTTTTAACCAACTATTAAAACTAATGTAAAAGGCTTTGAGACCACAAAGCTAAGAAGCCTAGGGTTTAGTTTGATTTGCATGAGAGCGTTTGATACCGACCATCCACTAGAGGGCGATGTTAATGTTTGCATTTTAAGTTTACTTTAAGTGATGGAGAGAGATAATTTTGTAATCTTGTTTAAAATGAGAATAAAGGATGAATGTAAATATTACATAAAAAAAGAAACGGTAAAGAAGTTTCAGAAGTGACTAGAATCACAATCACTCCAAGAAGCAAATACACAATATTTCCCAGTAACTCTACGATACGTATCGTGACAATTTTGCATTTCGAGATGTTGTGCCACGATATATTACACCCCTACTGACCTACAAAAAAATTCTGCTACAGCCGCCAGAAAAATTGCAAGGGATGCAAGGAAAACCCCACAAATAAATGAAACACAGGGCTCTCTGAAAACAGAAGTGGCATGGCTGTATTCCACACTTGAAGAAAAATGGGTGGAATTGCCAAAGAAAGCCGTAATTACGCAGACATCACAAAGAACAATATGCCAAAAAACTCAGACAAGCTCCAAACTTCCGGAACAAAGTTATTTGGAGCAATGAGACCAAAATGAACCGTAAACGATTCTTTTGGAGGGATGCGTTCACTTGAAAACACCGACATCCCCATCAGTGTTTCCAGCTCAGAATGGAACACGTTTAGCGTAACACGGCCAGACTGCGGAGCTCCGTCGTGCGCATGAGCTGAGCGTTGTAATCTTTACAACACAGTCACGCTCCTCCTCAAGTTAACCTTCCTCTAACTTCTGAGGGGAGGATACTGCCGGGTGCATTAGCTGACTTTTCCTCTGAGCTGCTGCTGATCTGAGACATGTGTGAGAGTGGAATCTCTCGGAATCATACGACGGTTCTACTTCACCCCTCGCTTTTCTCCTTCACACCCTTTACTTCTGATTCCATCTTCTCTCGTCACCTCAGAGTTTTCTTTTTGACGGGAATCCCTGTCATTTCTTCCTCTTTGCTTGTCACACGAGGGAGAGAGGCAGCTGTTTGATCTTCAGAGGCCATTTCCACATCTTACAGCTCTCCTCTAACTTCAAATGATGGAGCCTCCGGGCGAGCAACTGCAGCGGCTGTAAAGACAAAGCCACATATCAGATTGAAGTCGTGGACGTGCAAACAAAGACACGTCTCTGTTGCTTCTGAATCTTCTTCAGGAAATGAGGGCTCTTATTCCGAGACAACTGCACACACTAAAGGAGAGTTGAGAGAACTTGAAATGTCAAGGGAACCTACTGAGTTCTGGGGGCCAGCACACATTTCGAAGTAAAAAATAGGTCTGAATGTTTGATCCGAAGTCTCGTACGACAAAGTGGTGCCGACGAAAACGAGTTCCAGACTGACGTATCAGATTGGCTTTTCACAAGGAGAACGACCAATGAAAGCTGGCTCTTTTTATGACGTAAAAGATCCATTTGGTGGCGCTCATCCCCGATTTTTATAGCGACTTCGCACAGGATAGAAATCGCGCACCACAAATCTTCTTTTTTTAGCCACCAGCTGTATAATCCAGGATTTTTTCTACGCAAAATCTTTGATTTCTTCGCTGTCGTCGTCTTCTTTTTCTGTTGTTGTGCAAACGCCATCTTCAGGCAGGGAGTGTCATTGCATCCGCTTTAGTTGAAAATACAGCCCTGTGACGTCATACGGGCCCCTCATTGATCACATACGCCAACGTACGCGTTTCCTCGACTGCTTTTTTTCCGATTGAGAAAGCTACTTCCACAGAAGATCTGGGGTCAGTCCTCAAAGACAAGACCCTCCAGCAGAAAGCAAGTGAACCCAGAAGACGACAAAGGGTGGTTCGCTTGCTGCGTTTTGTTCGTAAAAGACGAACTCCTCCGTTTTGGAAAACATTCATTATTTTCTCACACTATCTGCCGAAATCTTCACTTGCATTTCTTTTCAGATTACAAAGCGGACAGTGACCTGATACACTGACCTTATCTTCTCTTTAAATAGACTTTGAGTCACAGTGACTACGCTCTCTTGCAGATCTAGAAATGTTGGATGGAAGCTAAAGTACACACGCACACAGTACACGGCTAATAAATGACGTCGAAGAGCCCAAACGGCTTGAAACGAGGCGCATTGTTCACAGTAGATTCTGACTATTTGTATAATGACATTTCACGAAAGCTGAGCCAGTTACCCCGAGCAGGACCATTGCTCAAAGCGTTTCATAGCTTCTCAGAGTGTAATTTAGTTACTCATTAAACCTCCCACATCACAAGTGCAAAGTGGAGTTCAGCACACGTACAATACGAACGGCTCTTTGAGAGCCTCACGCCTGAAAAACGAGTCGTGTTTTACCAAAAACAACTGCATTTACATCACAAGGCTCAGTTTAGTTCTCGTGCTTTGAAAGGGGATCATGATCCCACGTTTTTAAAGGATTCATGGACTGAAAATCTGCTGGATCTTTCGGCATATTAAAGCTGATGGAACAATAAAAGTTTCAAAATATTCTTTTAATGTTGGATTTTGTTTGTCTAAATGAAATTCTAAACGCTTCTCCTCCTAGATCGTACAGCCACCAAACTTAGTAAAAAAAATCCGGGTTGCTATCTCTTTTCAGACTGGTACCACTAAAGGAATCTCTGAGAACTCCTCTGGAAATTTTCCATTGACTTAACATGGGGTCAAACTTTGTAAAGCTGTAACTCAAACTGAAAACCTCGTAGAATCTTCAAACTTACCAAACTTGTGGAGGTTGCCAGTCTGTGCGAGAACATACAAATCACTGTGCAAAAGTATTCGAACCCCCGGCAGTAGAAGAGGTTAAATATTTACCTTTCACTTATAATGCCCTTTGAAAATAAAGGGGAAAGGGAACAAAAATATCTGAAAATGTGTAAAATCAAACAACTTACATTTTATGACATCACTGAAAGTCCCCTAGCAACCAAACTGTTGACCCTAGCAACCAAATATTCTGTCTCAAACTGTATTTCAGCTTTGGTTACGATAGAGATGTGGGGGTTGGTTCCAATTCAGAATTTTTTTTTAAAAACCTGAGAAATTTGAGGTGGCATCCAAACTCAGATTTTGCTGTTTTAAATAAATGTAAATGAGCATATTAGCATGTTAGTTGAGGACATAAACTACATCACTGGAATATTGTTCTGGACACTTGTTCAATGTAGTTTGGATTTGTAGAATTGACTTAAAAACTACAAAAATTAACATTTTTTTTGTAAGGTGATTATATAAACTTATATTTGTTTATCTAAACAATGATTCCTAAAGTTATTGCTTAAGAGCTTAGTGGTAACACAGTGCAGTTAGAAAAAACTCACCAACTTTGATCCATTTCATTTTTAATAATTTGCATATTCAAATATTTGTGAATCTAGTGTAGTTGATTTGTTTAGTAAAGTGTTTTGTATAAACAAAGGCAAAGTTAAATCACTGACAGAGTGTTTGTTCTTCAAAGAGCAGTGTAGATGTGGAGGATTGTGGATGCTTCTCGACTTAATGTAAATTACAGCCTCTGGTGGTCATTGTTAACAGTCGGAGCTCAATTAAAATGCTGCAGATATTTTGGCTCCAAAATGAGAGGCCAAGTCACATATAGTTTCAGTCTGTTGATGAAACTATCGAGGGCATTTTCGCTGTTTGTCGTGCATATTAACAGATCAGGAGATGTTCCATTGTCATGTGACCTCCATGAGGAGCGCTGTAATGTAACTTTGCTTTAAAAACAGAATGTGCCTAAATGACACAAAAAAACCCTGAAAATGAACCATATTAATGTTGAAAACTCCAATGTAGTTATGTTAAAGCTTTCTTTAGTTCGTAGAAACCCAAACCTGATATTGTGGCGCATTTAATCCTCACGAGGGTTATCCTCAGATGGTTGATTAATGATTTGTTTGGATAACAGATGGACAGTGCGTAGCGTCTCTTGTACAAGCTTGTTTCAAGATGACTCAACACTCGCTGAAATGTCAGCAACATTTTAATCAGACGTACGTTAGGTGTCTGACATTTCAGCTGTAGCTGGTCATCTGCAATCGCACAGCAGGAACTGTTCTGAGATTTAATAAAAGCACTCGATCAAACATTTGCCATGCCCTCGTCTAGAATTAGATCCACACCAGAATTTAGTTCAGTAAACAGACACCTTGTGCAGATATTGTCGATAAAGCTGCTCTTCGCTTACTGGAGTGTACTGCACTACATGATTTGAAACAAGTCCAGTAGCTGTGGGTTTAGTGGAGTGTATAATATTTGGAACTTAACCTGCCTTAAAGTGAAGAAAGAAATGATGTATGGTTCTTGATGTGTGTTTGGGGCCATTGTCCTGCTGAAGAATGCATTTCTGGCCAATCATACGACTCGATGGTATAGCTGACTAAATCTGACTCATTCACATTGCAGGAATGCATCTCCAGACCGTCAAGGACCCATCTTTCTTGCAAAGCCAAACATTTCATGTGTTCCCACATCAGAGGAATGACTATATGGCTGCAACTCTACCATAAAGACAAAACTTCTCCAAACCCCATGGGTTTCTGCCTGTTCTGAGAAGGTGGCACTGACACACATCTTCCGCTGGGTATTGCAACTGTGGCACAGGTTCCCTTGGTTGCCTACTGCATTCAACATGTTCACCGTTTCTTTGTGCTTCTTCAAAAGAGCTTGAACAGCACATCTGAACCTCCTACATGGCTGTTTCTGTTTCAGTTCATGACTGGGTTTTAACATGCATGTGATCATCAGCAGCTGTTTGGGATAATTGGTGGACTGACACCTGACTATAAACATATAAAAATTGGTTTAGTTGACAATTTTCTTTTGTTTACAAAGAAATGCAACCGACACGTTGTTAAATCCAGTAAAACGTGTGAGAAGACCACACTACGGAGGTCAAAGGTCTTCCACGTCCAACAAGAATCTTTTGTGTTGAGCAGAAAACGGCAAACCGGTTTGGAACATTGACCTTGTTTTTGTGTAAACGATTCCCTTTCTATCCGCTCCAAAGGTCCAGGTTTGTTGTGAATACTAACCAGTGTGAGTGCTCAGATCTACATTAGATTTCACTCGAGCGCTGCCTGCTGATTAGACTTCTGACACCTTCCTCCGACTTCTGTGGAGCGTTCCCATTCCTCCCCCTCACTGCAGCTGACATCAAAGAACATCTGTTTGTTGTGCAAACCCGTCTCTGAGCACCACATTACGCTGCAGCACTCGCTAATGTCAAAAGTTCTTCATCGGAGACTTGGAGCCATGAACGAAGGTGGCCAGAGGTCACACGGGGACTGTGAGGTTGTGAGTGCGTGCACTGTAAAAAACATATTTACTGAAATATTACAATATCCGTAAAGTTAAGTATGCTACAATTTTTTAATTGACTGATTGATTATTTGCTTTTCCCAAGAGAATGAAGTGTCCCAAGGGTTTTAACTCACACTTTATAGTGATACTTTGAAACTTGTCATATTTTATTCGCTAGTTAATTAAGGCCTCGTTCAAATGTACCTGGTTATATTGAAAACGGATGTCCACGTGTAAGCGCAGCACCGTGTTCATGTAGCCAGGGGGTGGAGTTTGTTGTTGTTGTCACACTGTGTCACGGCTGTGTTGACAGCAGCCAGAGTAATGGCGGCCGAGGCGGGGACTATATTGCATTTTTTCCACAGTATGTGCAGAATAATAGAGAACATGCACATGTTTTCCATTTGGTCACCAAACAGATGCGCTTGTGTTTTTGCTCACGCAGTGTTAAATAATCATTTTTAAATTAATCGACTGCCTCTTGTTGCTTTGGTAGTCGTTACAGTGTTTCAGGGGTGTTTGAGGGTCCATGTGGATACGGGTTTTTATGCAAACGGTGTGAGAAAAAAAAAACACATTTTCAAAAAAAATGGACACGTGGACAAGTACAAGTGCACTAAGTCAAATCTGTACTTAACTCTACTAGTATCTACTGTACTTAACTAGTAAACTCTCAAGAATTTATTTATTCAAAATGTATTGTCACTTCCCATTTAATGCATAAAAGTGCACATAGAATATTAAATTTGAATTTTTATCATGTACATGTGTTTGTTTTGGTTTATTTAGGATAAGTTATTCGTTTTTTGTTTGTATTTTATTCAGTTAAAATGATTACGGTGTTCAAACTATGCAACATTTATCTTATACTCCTCTTTTACTCCTGAATTATCTGAACAGGCATCTGAGCGTCCAATCAGAAAGCAGCTCGGCTTTTCCCAAGAAACTTAGCTGCTTTTCTCGTGGCTGCAGAGGGGCAAAAAATGACCGACCATCATTAAAAGAAACACAGGAGCACTGTTCTCATTATTAAGCGGCTCCACGTCACAGAAATGTCCTGTCCTGATGATGAAACCAGATTTACTGTGTATAATGTGCGGGGGGAAGATTAATGGCGTAACACTCCTTGATCTGGAACAAAACAAACGCTAAATAGTAAAAGCAACGTGATGTTTTGAGTAGGATATGCTGACTGCCGTCTCTCCTGCACTTTAATTCTTTTGTGATGTGTTTCTGTACAATAAAGAGAAAAGAAGTAATTGAAAGCGTAGCCTGCAGCTTTTCTTCCAAACACTCTCTCGTCCTCCAAAGCAGAATCATTTCCCCATGATTTTATCAACACAACTTTTTCAACGTGACAGATTATTCAGGAAGAGTGTTGTGTGTGTAATAACAATAGACATAAATAGATAATCAATAATTGTTAAAAAAAAAGACTGGTCTCTATGGTGTTCCAAAAAACCTAGCAGTGCATTTCTGTGCAGGGCTCTAGTGACAATCTTCATCGAGACATCGATTCCAGAAGTGGCTCAGACCCTCACCAGTGTCTTTGCAGGTTTTTTTTCAAAGTTATCCTTTGCTTCCTGCATCTGTGTCTTGTTCTCCACTGTGCTGGTCTCTTTAAATATCTTGATAATGCTTTTCCTTACATCCTTCTCCATCTTTATTCGCATTAACAATTCTTTCTCTCGAGTCCAAACTAATGTTGGTGCATGATATTTTACTAACTGCGTTACAAGATACTCATCCTCCGCCTAAAGTGCAGTTTAAATGCTTGGTTAATTGCGTTAATCGTGCAAATCAAGTTAACTTAGCATGCCACTGGACAACTGTGATGTGTTTTAAAGCTACTCAAAGAAATTGTTTCTTCCGCCTAATAATATTGATATTTTTGTTAATTATTTTATTTAAGCAACTAAAATAAATCTGAAAATTATGTTAAACAATGTCAAAACATTCCCTTGCTCTGTTAAAAACCACAGGGGGCTAATAATTTATGCTTTACATTTTTTCCTTTATATATATATATATATATATATATATATATATATA